>LOEQ01000186.1:596412-607274 GCA_001685075.1 Bramus lutescens | reverse complement strand
ATCTATCTATCTATCTATCTATCTATCTATCTACCTACCTACTTACCTACCTACCTAATCTATTGTCTTCTTTCTCCAAAAAGCACTGATTCCTTGAGATTCATAGCTAACCCAAAGTTAGCCTCTTAGTACTTTCACCTGAGCTTCTTCATGCTTCTTGACTTAGTTGTGTCCTTCCCTGTGGGGCCCTTATAATGCAACTATTCCCCAAGAAGATGCAACAATGGCCTCTTAACTGTGGCCAGTTCCTTCTCCCCATCCTCAGGGTCCTGACACATACTGTGGCGTTGGGGCCTCTCACCTCCAGTTCCAGGCATCTCATCCTACTTGGGTCATTTCCCTACATCTCCCATTTGCTCCCAAATGGACCAAGAATAGTTTTGCTGCAGCATCTATGCTGAACTGGGAGATGCTTTTCTACAGAAGAACAACAAGTAGATTCTCAGAGCAGCTTTAGGGTTTTTTGTTTTGTTTTGTTTTTTGTTTTTCTGGTCTGAATCAACTTGACTGAGGAAGGAAATCGTATGCACAGGGATAGACCTCTCTCCACACACAAATAGTTTCCATCGTTTTGAGTCCGAAGAATGGCTTTCTGTTCATCTTTAGAAGTAACCGCCTCTGTTTCCCACACTCATTGGCAGTTTTTCAGGCAGACCCCACGAGTGCAAAGCTGCTTCAAGAGGAGCATGGCCACAGTATTCCATATTATCCACGGTTCTCTGGGGCAGAACCTTACCTACTCGACTCTCTAGAAGATTTGCCCTCTTATCCCCTAAGCCTGGTCTGCTGCAGAAATAAGTGGCCCGAGTGATGGGTTCCAAGGTCCCAGCAGCACAGACCCTGGGGAAAGCCAGGGCTCAGGGTTGTCCTAGCAGTATGTGTGTCAGTATTGATGAAGATGGGTGTGAAGGGCTGACTGTCTAGCCCAAATGTCCCCCCTCCATTCCCTGAATTGGAGGCATCTTTAGAACAAACACATTTATTTTGTAAGAGGCTGTGGGACTTTCCACTGGTCAAGGGCTATGATAGCTGTGCCCTTTGCCCTTTCTGGGTACCAGAGATTCAGTTGTCATCACTCCTCACCAACATGGTGGCTCTAAACCTACCATGCTAGGTTTTCTTAAATGATAACTCAATGTAATGAAGACATTTGTCATAGTTGATCCTGATTGTCAACTAAGAGGGTCTAGAATCACCAAAAAAGAGCAGTCTCTGGGCATGTCTATGAGGGATTTTTTTTCCCTTAGGTTAAATAAGGAGGAAGACCCACCTAAATATGGGCAATACCCATTCCCTGCACGGGGGTCATTTAACTGAATGTAAAGAAGAAGGGGTGGGTGCTACCAGCATGCTCTTCTCTCTCTCTTCCTGCCCCTCCCTTCCATTCTCCTTCCCTTCCTCTATTCCCTTGCCTCTTTTTCATGAACGTGGGTGTAATGTGACCAGCTGCCTCACACCCCTGCCACCATGCCTTCCCACCACAATAGACTGCACCTCAAACTGTGAGATAAAATGAACCCTTCTTCTGTTAAACTGCTTTTGTAAGGAATTTTGTCATGGCCACGGGAAATCCAGCATCCACACTAGGCACATTGCAGCCAGGGTATGGAAAACACCAAGGGCCCAAGAGGCAGGAGTGCACTGTGTGCTGTGTGACTTGAGGGTTAGATTCTGAAAATCCTCCTAGGCTGACAGGCTCGACACAGACCTGTAATAGACACTGCACCAGGGAGTTCTTTGATGTGACTGTTTGATGTGTGGCTCTGGAGAGCAGCCTCCCCAGCAGGGTTCCAGCTCACTGAGTGCCATGTAATTCTACCTAATGAGGCTCCTGTTGCTGCAGATTAGCTGACTGAGAGCCTTATTCAGTTTCCTTGAGTTCCTCCTTCCTTTCCCCACACCTTAGGGAACTTCTTCTCTAGCTGGAACACTCACAGGACAAGGAAGCCCAAAGCAGAAAAACTGCAAGTAGGCTTCTCTTTGAAGTGGAGCAGTCACATGACTGCTGGAATCAGGAAAGGAGCCACATGGAGCCTCCAGGTCCAGACAAGTCCAGTTCACTTGGAGCCAGGTTTGTGGCTGGCAGCCCCAAACATTCTCGTATGGGTGCCAACATGTCCCTGTTTGGGTCCAGGAGAAAGAGAGTGTGAATTAGCCTAGGGCACAGGCCATCACCTGAGGTGGTATAGCTTCAGCATCCGGAGCCTCAGGGCACATTCTCATCTACATCTTGCCCATTACAGGTGACACTTTCACCTGCCACCGTGACAAAAGGTGTGTTCACAGCGCACACGCCCTTGGCCTTCCTCTTTCATCTGCATCAAAAATGGAAGCCTTCAGGGTCACTGGGAGGTGGTGGTGGTGGNGGTGGTGGTGGTGGTGTCTGCTCCTGGATGCTCAACCAAGCCAGGAAACCCTTCTCAACAAAACAAGCGCTGGTTACTTTTCAGCTTTTGAGAGATGTCTTTCGGGCAGCCAACATCAACACAAATGCTCTCTGGATGTCCACCACTCTTACCAAGACTTACTTTAAACCAAGAACAATTTTGCATCAAACAAGTGCCCCCTTTCCGAATGCTGACCTGGTTTTCCTGTTGATCTGGAGAATTCCACTTCATTGCTCAGTTCCTGCAATCTTTCTTTTGACTTCTCCTTCCTACCTGGATGATGGCAAAAGAGACTTCATTTAATGCCAGGCATCCATCTTGGTGTGCACTAGCTGTTTGTCTCTGACTCCAATGAGCCCCTGGAAGACAAGTTCCCAGTAAACCTGACTCAGTGTCCCCCACCCAAAAAATGCACAGCTGGGACCATCTACTTGTTAATATATGACTAATTGCTTTCTTGACTTCTGTAACTTCCTTACACAGATAACCAAAAATTGTTTTGAGTCGCTTTAACCATTATCTTGTCAAAACAGGTCAATTTTTGTTGCTTTTGTAAATACTTAAGGTCTTTTTATAGTTTTTTCTTTAAAAAAAACTTCCCCAAACCCTGCTTTCCTAACATACCTGAGATTTGGCTTTAGGACTGTTGTCCTGCTAGCAACTAGTCAACATATCTTTTAATTATAATTGGATTGAGTCTATGGTCTTTTCCCAGGGGGTCACAAACTCCATAACATTTGGAAGCCCCCAGAAAAATCCATGACTCAGAACTAGGGATCCAGGACAGGCCCAGAGGGAGCAAGTCCAAGGTGGACTTGATAGGCTCTGAGAATCGCAGATTGCAACCACTCTAAATTTGCAAATTGAAAGCAAGGCGAAAATAAGACTTGTCAGCCAGCATGCTTCTTCCGGTTGGATGGATTGGTGAGTTACACAGCTCTGCTCTGGAGTCTGGACATTTAGAGAAACAAAATATGAGGTCAGCCTTGATCATAGTGCCAGCCTCTGGGGCAAAGAGAATGCCCTACTGGGTTTGGTATATGAATGAAGGTGGCCACTACATGGCAGTTCATCTAGTATTCCCTGCCTGTGTGGTTGCATTGTCTTTTTCCTTTGTTCTCTGTTGTCCCTTGGAATTGTGTTTTCAAGCTTCGTTGCAAAGACGGAAATCGAACTGAGCACAGCCAAATTGCCCCTGAGCTCCATGCTACAACATTTTCCCGATTGCCACGAGGCAGGCTACTCCTGGCTGCTTCTCCGCTAGCTCCCCTCTGGAGCTTGCTCCCTTCTGCCTTGCTTCATCTCAGTTCTTCTCATGGGCTCACTGAAGCCTGCTGTTTGCGTCCTTGCAGGTACATCAGGCACTTCTCTATGCTCTCTTGTTTGCGTCCTTTTTCCCTTGCTCTGCTTCTGAAGGATGTCTTTTTTTTTNNNTTTTCCTGCTTGCTCTATCCCCCAGCTGGCTCCCATCCCTAGCTGGCCCTACTCCCCACGCCATTGGCTGGGGAGATGCAGGCAATCGAGTCTTGTAGACGGTCCTGGCGCCATAAGCTCCCTGCTCTGCCACCTGCTACTCTCACACTGATGCAGCAGGCGCAGACCCGGGATGTTTTATCTCTAAGCCTTCTTTGTACTCTGCTTGCTCTGGTCTCTCCCTCTGATCACTTGATTTGGTTTTGAAGGGATTCAGATGTTCTTTGGCTATGGATAATATTGTATTTTTTATGCTGTTCTACTTTATTAAAGAGCTGGCTCTGGATTTGCAATGTGGCCCCCTCTCCAAATCAAGCATATTTGCTTAAAAATTTCCTCCAAAATCTATGTCCTAGGTCAGAAGGCCGTCTAACTCTAGTAGAAAAACAAACAAACAAAAAAAAAGTTCAAGAAAAGACACTGTGTGCTTTAAAACAGCTAAAATATAAACTTTCTGTTCTTCAAGATTTGAAAGCTTGTTGGGTATGGTTAAAAATCTATAAAACAAAAATCCATAAAGAAAACAAAAACAACCTGATGCCAACTTTTTCTGAGTTCCTGTAGCTGTCTGGTGTTTATAGTTTTCTGTTGCATGGCCTCTAGGTTACAGATGTTATATTTTTCTGCAACTTGATGGCTTTAAAGAAAAAAATACTTGCTAAGCTTTTCAGGTTGCATGCCCCTATCAGCCGACACACCGGTTATGAAATAAAATAAAGCCCTCTGTCTAAAATCTCTCAGTAATAACGCTGGATATGCCTTCTTAAACTCACCAGAGCTGAACTTGCTAAGAGTTAATATTCCTTCGGGAGAAGGAGGTCGGCAAGGTCTTTGAACCTCCACCTAAACATCCAGTCACTCCTCCCAGCTGGCCATGTGCAATTAGGCCTATTGGAAGCCTCAAGGTTTTCTGGAAAAACTGTGGTATAGGGACGGACAAAGAACTACAAGTAAGGAGGAAGGGATTTACATAACAATGAAAAGCTGTTCTCTCTACTGGGCAATGGCTCCAGATATTGTCTAACACCCCCCGCCCCCAAGAAAAAATTTACAAATGGTAAATTTATTTGTTACTGTTATGTCTCATATTATTTAAATATTTTAATTAAAAAGTACTTATATAAAAGGAGGATGATTAAATGGGATTAAAAATGTCTAACTCTGTCTTCTTTGCCCTTTCTTGGTTCTTGTGTACAAAGAAATGTTCCCCTGTTCAAGGGCATGGATGGTCAAAACTCTTGCTGTAATGCAGACTTCCTTTCTCTCAGGATCTATAAGATCATTGCTGACAGGTGTTCAAGAGGGACCTATAAAGCTTCAAGCAAAATGTTAGCTTAAAATGTATAACAAAAATGTTAATAATTAAAAGTTCATACAAAGGTACTCTTAATTAGCTATTGCATAAAATTATACATAAAAATATATTATACATAAAATCAACTCTTGTTATCTTCTTTCTAGACTAAAGAGATATTTTGAATTAGGATGATTCTCTTATATGATTATTTTTGTCCTAAAAATTTTAGATAAGAAAATAACATATATTGACTAAATAGAATATATTTAATAAATAGGGTTAATAAATTTCTACAGCCTTATCAGGTTAAGAATAACTGACTTAAAATATATGTCTAGCCTCTTTATCTTTGCTAACTTTGTTGAACTTTAGTTAATTGGGTAAACTGAGTCACAAAGGGACCTGTGGTATTCTATAATGATACACTATGAAAAAAAAAAGACATCAGCCTCCTAATTTCTGTGTGGACTATATTTATGGTTTTATAAAGTTTCCCAATCTCTCTATGGACTGTGTTAAGAATTTAAAGTTTAAGAGAGTTTCAATTCAAAAGTTATAATTTTTAAACCAAAATTTAACAGGAATAAGACTATAAAATCCTAATCTTATTAAAGCTGCTAATTTGTTATAAACTATCTGAGTATAAATGTAATTTCTTTGCAGGGACAAGTTTTATTTAGCCTTTTCTGCATGTTTTCAAGGTTAAGCCTGAAGCAAATAACTAAAACCAAATAAAGTTTGTTTAAAATCAGGCCTGCTTAATAAACTAAATGTTGACCTTCAAACTTCTAGGGGTTCTACTGAATATGCTATTTAAAATGTGTAATGGAAAAGCTTTCCCTGACAGACCAAATTGCCAAATCCTAGTGGCAGCCCTAAGGTCTCCTCCATAGAAGACTGTGGGGCACAAACAACAACATCTGGATTGTAGCAACACTAATCAGTGGAGCAAACACTAACCAGTACCCAAACTGTGGACAAGGAGGACACTGGAGAATTAGCTGCCCCTCTCTGCCTCCCAAAGAAGACCAGTCTCTGAAGTTCCTCACACACACACACACACACACACACACACACACGCAGTCTCTCAGATATTCTGGGTCTGGCCATCGGAAGGCTAACTCTGCCCTATACAACAATGAAAGACCTAATGTTGTCCTGTGTGACTGCTGAAAACCAATGACTTACGTCCCCAAGACCACCATGAAGGAACTAAGAGTAACAATCTGGTAAATTTCTCTCATTTTAATTCATACAGAGGCCATTTTGATTATACTTCCTGCTCAAATTTATCCTCCTCAGATCTCTGATGATGTTGATGACTAACTAACTTTATTAGCTTAACAACAGCAAGCATCCAGCTCCCTCTCCCCTCATCCCTTGGCTGGAGCTGCCTGGTCAGTCCATTTCATATGTAAAACTCAGACCTTGCTTTTTCTAGAGCTACTAGGTCTCCTGATAAAAAAAAGACAGACTCATACATTTTACCTTACTAAAAGAGATTCAGAGTTTCTAAAGGTTATGAGGGTCTAGGAAAATGATTTAGGGTGCAGATTATAAAGGTCTAAAGATGTAAAACTTTAAGTAAGTCACAAGAGTCTACAAATGCAAGTTATAGAAGTCTGGGAATATAAAAGCTTAAATAAGTCATGAGAGTTTGAAAAAGTGGTTTAAGATTATGTAAATGCAAGTTACAAAGGTCTAAACAAATAATGTAATCAATAGAACTAAGATCTTCCCCTAAGCTCCTTAACTTTACCTTCTGCTCCTAGTCTACTTGTCCTAGCAGATTTCCAGTCAACGAAAGACTGCACACTGCTCCAAACACACCAGCCTCAGGAGGTCCTTCAAAGCTAGCAAGTCCCAGACTTGCCTAAAGCCAATGTAAGCCAGATGCTTCTGATGAAATTTCCTGTCAACTTGATTCCCAGCTTCAGACCTGCGTTCCAGACTTCTCCAAAGCTACGGGCACTTCACTAGTCCCAGGTGGTTCACCAGAACGTGGGCAGCAAACCAGATGTCCCCAGCTCACTCCAGGACTTTCACAGGCTTTCTAGCCTTCCTGGGCTTGACAACAATGCTCTGTGTCATCTGAGAAGCAGTTACAGAAGAGACTATAGCTCCCCTTATCATTAACAAAATGCTGGATTGTTAGGTCCAGAAGAAATTAGTTCCCCTCTACCAAGAAAGTCATTTCTGTATCACTGTCAGAAGAAACAAATGACTGTCTATGGGTCTATTGACACACCAGAGCTCATGTTGACCTCCAGGATCCTTTGGTAGGTCAAATAACTGTTAAAATCAGAGAGTTACAGAGAGAATCCCTCAAGATAGGGGCTGAGAGTTGATTAAATGACTTAGTTAAAATATCAACTTTACCCTTACATAAATGTGAGTGATTTTAAGAGCCAGTGGGGAACGTGATGGCTAAAAGTGCTCCGTTTTATGATAGGCATCCGCCTTGGTACCCAATGGTCATTTGTCTCTAATTCCAGTTAGGCCCTGGAAGGCAAGTTCCCAGTAACCCTAACTCAGAGATTTCTACCCAAAAGTGCACAGCTGAGACCATTTACTTGTTATGGTATGACTAACTGCTTTTCGGACTTCTGTAACTTGCTTACTCAGATACTCAAAGCTTCCTTTGTGTTGCCTTAACCATTTAGCTAGGTTAAAACAGATCAGTATTTGTTTGCTTGTATAGGTACTGAAGGTATTCTTGTTTTCCCCTTTAAAAACCAAACTCTTCCCCACACCTTTCTTCCCAACATGCCTGAGATTCAGCTTTAAGGCCATGGCCCTTCTAGCAGCTAATCAACAAATCTTTTAACTGTAACTGAATTAAGTCTATGGTCTTTTTCCCAGGGGTCAATGGCACATGCTCAGATGAAAGACATATGGCCACCTAAAGCTTTTGGTGCTATGTAACAGGTTCTCCTGAGGGGAGGTCTTCTGAGTCCCTGGCCAGCAATGCCAGGGGCTGGCTAGCTGCAAAACTTCTTTTTATGTATTCTCTTCTCTCTGGCTTCACTATGAGCCATTCTTCCCATGTGCTTTCTCAGAGATGAGTCAAGTTAAATGCATTGTGTAGTCTCAGTATCCTGGATAAGTTGTAGATCCAAGGTTGTTGTCTCTAAAGCCCCAGTAACCAACAGCTTCAGCATAGGACTCACATATACCCACATCCCCATCACACCTTCAATCCAACCCTCAGGGAAAGCCTAAATCTCAGGATTGCTCTTGGGAACAGACCTTGCTTGCACATCTTGACCTCTACACAGGCTTTGAATGGATATCTTCCCTGATCTCGCTCTTGGAGCCATCCTGTGGTCCTGGAGCTGGGAGCTCTGGGTTCCACAGTCTCAAATCTCTCTCGGTGTCTCCCATCTCTCCTTAGGATAAACCAGAAGAGAAGCCCCACAGGTCTCTGCAACAATATCCAACATGGAGCACAGGAATTTAGGAGGTAGAAGACTTTTGAATAGGCTTCAATAGAAAGAACTCAGACTTCCTGTTGTTTTTATGATTGAGTTCTCTATGTAATAGCCCTGGCTGTCCTGGAACTCGCTTTGTAGACCCAGCTGGCTTTGAACTCACAGAGTTGCTCCTGCCTCTGCCTCCCAAGTACTGGGACTTAAGCATGCACCACCACAGTCAGTAGAACTCAGACTTCTTAAACTAGCTTCACTCATTCATTTTGGTGTAAGATGTCTCTCCCGCTTCAAGTTTTATTTCTAGAGACCGTTCTTATTCCTCTGTCTTGTGTGTAAGGCAGGGGGAGTGGAGTCCTTCAGCACAAGCAATGAACATGTGTCAAGAAGACAGATGCTCAGTCAAGAAGCCATAAAGATAATTGTGTCCTCCAGGTCAGTCACCCAGCTCTTGCTAGGATTCACAAGTGACTTCTGACCTAAGGAAACAGCAGAGTCCAAATCCAGGTTGCATTTTAATCATTCAGAGCAGGAAAGGGGATTCAGATACCATCACCAGGGTATCTCAGTGTTGGCCTGATTAACTGGGAGTTTTAGTGAAATTAATTAACATGATTTAGACTCTAAGAGGTGACATAAAACATATCTACATGAATGCCTCTTTTTAGCAATAATTGAAAGATATTTAACACCTTATAGAACAGAGGCTTAGAAAGTCAGTGTGACTTGCTGAAGACTTGCAGATACCTGTGTGGGGCTCATCTGGCCCCTTGCAGGATGACAGAGCCAGGATAGATGTTTGAATAAATGACCTTGTGACCTTGCCGTGGCATGACATTGTGTGCCACCATTCCTATTTGTAATGGGTTTCCTAGAAGATGATAGTGTTGATTTATTTAAAAATTGCTTAAAGCAAGTGAATGCTTTTTGTTAGTTTATTAATTTTTGAGAAAGGATTGCATATATCCACTGGTCCTGAACTCACTATTTGGCCCACTGGTGACCTTCAATAGCCAGAGGATGACCTTGAACTCCCATCCCCATGCCTTTGCCTTCCCTGTGCTGGGATTGCTAGTATGTACCTAATGGTGCACATCTGATGGTTTTTATTATTATGTGACTTTGATAATGGAGCTCTTTATCAACTCAGCTGCATCTGCAACCACAGGATGCTTTTCTTCCTGGTGCAGCATTCCCTGCAGAGCTTCTACAAAACAAGAGATGTGGCGCGCGCCCAACCCGTCCCGCAGGAAAGACGGCAACCACACGAGGATTCNGGAAAGACGGCAACCACACGAGGATTCTTCTCAGATCAC
Source organism: Bramus lutescens (assembly GCA_001685075.1). NCBI lineage: Eukaryota > Metazoa > Chordata > Mammalia > Rodentia > Cricetidae > Bramus > Bramus lutescens. Next base: position 597,373 of record LOEQ01000186.1, on the reverse strand, counting down.
ACTTTATTGGAGCACCTCTTCGTTATGGGAGAGCTGAGGGTGAGGGGCCCGGGCAGGAAGGAGCAGTTGCTTATATAGGCAGCAAGGCAACGGGTCAGTCTGCAATAGGCTGAATGCTAGCCCGTCTCTGACGTACGGCTACGGGATAGGCCAGCAAGGTATTGCTAATTATGATGCATAGGGACTGAGCTCCAAATGCCCAAAAATGGTATAAACATCTCTCTTAGGAGAAAGAGGAAGTGCGCCATCTTGTAATGGCGACTGAAGTTTGGGGCGGCTGCCCACAAAGAGAGAAGTACAGGCTGCCTGTGTGTGCGTGTATCACGAATGCGTGTGTGTGTACAGATGTGCATGCCTATGCAGATTCTAGATTGCATTATCTACAGAGCTCCATGGGAAGGTATGCTTTGAGGGTGGCCACTTCCACTACAAAGCTCAGTGCTGCCTTCGAAGCTTCTTGAGGAAGACCCTGGGCAAGTCAGCTATCAGGAGGACTAGTCATTCCAGGAGGAATGTTCTCACAAGCTCGCCTCTGCAAGTGTGGTGGGTTTTTCCTCTCCTGCCTTTGAGCAGAGTGATTTCTTGCCTTCAGTGTCAGGTATCTATGGTGAGTTTTCAAGAGCTGTGTTGGAGGAGAATAGTCCATTTTAAATCCAAGGGTCCCTTAGAAGCCATCTTTGTGATTTCTGTGAACTCATGAACGCAAGCATCTCCCTGACTCCCAGGAAGGAGCTGTGGATGGGATGGGAAAACCAGCCTGTTCCAAGCTCACTCTGGATTTGGCATAGACATGTGATTTTTGCTAAACTTGCAAACACTGAACCCATGTCTGATTAAGTGATCTACTGTACTTGCCAGTGACATTTCCCTCACCATTTTAGATGTTCCAGTAACTGAACTCACTGTTTTCAAAAATGACCACTAGAAGTGTTCCTCCCATCTCTAGACATGGAATGGATTT
>LOEQ01000186.1:573287-587704 GCA_001685075.1 Bramus lutescens | reverse complement strand
AATTAAAATGGTTATCACCCTCAGAACAACACTGGCTTCCATACACATATACAAATATGTGCCCATGCGCACTTGTGCCCATGTAAGCATATCCCCACACATACACACATATACACCCATGTGAATATATCTCCCCACACACATATACACCCATGTGAACATACCCCACACATGCACATATACACACGCATGTGAGCATACACCCATACATACACACCCATGTGAACATACCCCCACACATACACACCCATGTGAGCATACCCCACACATACACATACACACCCATGTGAACATACCTCCACACATACACACCCATGTGAATATATCTCCCCACACACATATACACCCATGTGAACACACCCCACACATGCACATATACACACCCATGTGAGCATACCCCCACACATACACACCCATGTGAACATACCCCACACATACCCACATACACACCCATGTGAACATACCTCTACACATGCACACATACACACCCATGTGAACATACCTCCACACATACACACCCATGTGAGCATACCTCCACACATGCACACATACACACCCATGTGAACATACCACCACACATGCACACATACACACCCATGTGAACATACCCCCCACGCATACACACATACACAAAGTACAGGCTGCCAGAGAAGGAAAATGGCGTATTCTTGGAATTGCTGATTCTGTTTTCTCATTCAAACCGTTTCTGGGGTCCCTGCTCTGTGGGACAATTGCTGTTTGGGGAACGCAGAAAGCAGAAAATAGAGGGGAGAATGAAAAGATCTGTGTTTGTGGAGTTCATGTTCTGAAGAATGGAGCAGACTATGAATGAGAGAGACAAGCAGAATGTGAAGTCGGAGAGGAAGGAGATGGGAAGGGAGGGTCTCTGGGAGAGCAGTTCCAGCTGTGAGGAGGTCACTGAAGAGACGCATGGACAATGGGATGCTTGCCTGAGCAATGACGACACGCGGTCGGGGGCGGGGGAGCGCAGGAACAGCCAATGAAGACTCTTCAAACAACAGACCTCCCCAATGGTCATCCAGTGAAGATTCCTGAAACAGCAGGCCTCCTGTTAAGATGAAAGGTCAGTAGAGAAGCTGACAAGTTTGGCATAAAGTAGCAGAAGAGCTAATGGCTCCTGGGAAAGCTGAGCCTTACAGACGCCATTTAAAGACTTGATTTTCCTACGGTGCCACCTGGAGTGGACGCAGTGGAGGGGCCGACTCTGAGACCGGATGTCTGAGCTTCAACCCCACTCACCCTACTCACAAGCTGGCAATTTTTCTGCCACAGCATCAGAGGTTACAGATATCTCTTGTGCGTTGGTCCCCGTGTCCAAGCTCTGGACCAGACGTGGTGGGAGAGTCAGACAGAGAACCACAAAAGTAGGCAGCTGTGAATTTTGATGAGGCTGCCCTCTCCGTTACTTCCTCTCTCCTCTGGAGAGATGTGCTTCATTCTTCTTTTATTATTGCATAGTGTATTATATATGGAATTTACTAGAGTGGCGTATAGGCTGTCATTGGGCTGTCTCACAATGGAAAGGACAAGAATCCAGTCATTGTTTTGTCCACGAGACTGATGTCACAGCTGGTCTCCAGTCTACATTGGAATCCCAAAGAAGTAGGTTCTAGGGGCTGGAGAGATGGCTCAGTGGTTAAGAGCTTTGCTTGCTCTTCCAAAGGTCCTGAGTTCAATTCCCAGCAACCACATGGTGATCTTCTGGCCTGCTGGCATATAGACAGACAGAATATTGTATACATAATAAATAAATAAACAAATAAATGAAGTAGGCTCTAACATCAGAGAAAGAATGCCTCCGCAGCAGGATGGATGAACTTGCCAGCTAGAGTGAGGGCAAGGGCAAGCAGGCAAAACCCAGATGCTTCCTTCTTCTGTCCTTTTCTGTGGGCTGTCACCAGAAGGCATGGCCCAGATTAAGGTGGGTTTACCACCTCAAAGGAGCGAGTCAAGAAAACCTCTCACAGATGTGCCCAGCTGCTTGACTTAACTGATTCCAGATGCAGTCAAGTTGACAACTACTGAGCCATCTCTCCAGTTCTAGACGTGTTTCTTACAGAGACGGGCTTTATTTATGTTTCTTTATGGCTATGGGATGTATCTAGGCACCGAAGTTTTCTAAATCTTTGTACAGGATTTGCTGCCTGTGGGAATTTTTTTGATTTATTTGCTTTTATATGTATGAGTGTTATGCCTGCATTTATGTGTAAATATCACATGGATGCCAGGTCTCCGCAGAGGTCAGAAAAAGGCATTGGGTCTCCTGGGACTGAGTTACAGATGATAGTGAGCCACCATGTGGGTACTGGGATCTGAACTTACATCCTCTGTAAGAGCAGCCAGTACTCTTAACTACAGGACCATATCTCCTGTCCCACTCCCTGTACATTTGAAGGCTGTTTGCTATTTAAACAAAAGGCTAATACTTTACAGGAACATGAGACATTCATGAAGTGCTGTTCAACACGACATGGCTGAAATGTGTAACAGTAGGCAACATGCTGGGTTGAGAATCAACAGGAAGTGGTGGGATAGAGAAAAGATAGAGAAATAACCAGGACTGGGAGGCAGGAGTGGTGGCCCCTCCCACTCCTCTTCTACTGCCTATGAAATGGGACAGCTGTCTTACAGCACCCTGAGCCTCAGTTTCCTTGTTTGTTGTGAGCCACCATGCGGGTGCTGGGAATTGAACTCAGGACCTTTGGAAGAGCAGGCAATGCTCTTAACCGCTGAGCCATTTCTCCAGCCCAGTATCCTTGTTTGTCAAGTGTACATACAATTAAGTACTTCTCAGGGCTGTTGTAATGAACCCAAGGTGGCTCATACATCATAATCCGGATCAAAACCATATTATTTCCATTCTGTTTTTCTACAGGCACAGTAACTAGCCCAGCCAATACTTTACCTCAGAAAATAATGCACACAAAATGTACTTAAGTTGAAAATTAGTAGTTACACTGGCAACTCGAGCACTCTTAAACAAACAGTGATAGGCTTACTGGTAATTACTTGATAAATCTTAACCACAATTATGATGCCCAACGCATTGAAATTCTTAAATCTTTAAAAGACTCCATGAAGCAATTTCCTTTGCAAAAATAACTTCACTTGCTTTCCTTTACCATACAAATGTTAAAGAAAGATGAATAAATATGGCATTTTTTCATGAATACTGTTTTTGAGTTAATTCATGGATTTCTAAGGCTGAAAATATATCTTTGGAGTTTATTTAAGGTGGACGGGAAATGACTCAGCCTCTCTGCATCTAGGGAAAAAATATAATAAAAAGAAAGCAAGAGATGCTTACACACAAAACACAGTAAGGAGGCACCGCTTCCCCTCGAGCTAGGAATCCCTATCAAATGTATGAATTCTGCACCAAGTTCTGTTGTGGGTATGCACCAGAGAAGACCACTTGGACATTGGTTGAAACCAATAGAAAGCTTTTATTAGCCACAGGTAACAACACCAGGTATTCAGAATCCCAGTGTATCCCTGAGCCTCCTTGTGTGAGCTTTTAAACACAAAACCATATCCTGGGTTAAAATACTTCAGCAAACAATAACAGTTAGCCAGAAGTGGAATTACAGAAGCCCAAAAGCAAGGTTGGTACATTTAGAGACGATCCCAGAATTTCAGGGATTCAGGAAGGCTGGCTCCATAGAAGAGCAAAAAGATCACCAGGTTGTTAGACAACATCCACTCCAGCCTTCTGGGTGAACAGGAATCCTTTCCTCCCCGTGAAGAAATAGGCTTGTGTGTTTAACAAGCCTGGTCCCTCCAGTGTTTCTCTAAACGGTGCCTCCTACAGGAGTGGGTGACCAACTGGGGCGGTCCTCCTTGGGGAAGACGACTTCTCACCATCTCAGCATTCCATAGGTGTCTGCAGTTCTTTGTCTAGGGTTGGGGCCCCGAGAGCTTTCCCCCTTCCCTGTTAGCATGTCTCTTTTGTGCTGCGCTTGCTCTGAAGTCTCACAGGCAGCAGTGTTGACGAGGCTTCAGGGGCTGAAGTAGCTGCTGACATTCCCAGGACATGCAGTCTCACACTAAACTTGCTGTTCTGCAGGCTCTTGCAGTCAGTCTTCTGCCTCCTCTCTGCTATGATCCCTGAGCCTTGGCTGCAGGCATTGTGTTGTAGACGCATCAGCTGGGCCCGATCGCCTCATGATCGCCTCGTGATCACGTGTGCTCTGGCTTTTGGTTGGCTGCGGTTTCTCTGTAATGGTCTCCGTCTCTCACAAAGAGACATTTCTTTGGTGAGAGGTGAGAACTACACTTATCTGTGGGCATAAGAATAAATACTTAGGATGTAGTTAGGAATTTTGCTTCAACAGTCTCATGGGCAACCTGACCTACAGCTCAAAAGGGGCTTCTTATGCCTGACGCTGGAGTTTTTGTCAGATAGTCTACAGCTCTTGGGTATACTACTATCAACCCAAATAGGAAAATTGTGTGTGTGTGTGTGTGTGTGTGTGTGTGTGTTGGAGAAGGCCACTTGTTGGTTCCCAGCCTTTAGCCCCGAAACAATCACACAGAAACTATATTAACTAAATCTCTGCTTGGCCCATTAGTTCTAGCTTCTTATTGGCTAACTCTTACATATTAATTTAACCCATTTCTATTAATCTGTGTATCGCCACATGGCTGTGGCTTACTGGGAAAAAATCCGGTGTCTATCTCCAGTGGGGCTACATGGCTTCTCCCTGACTACACCTCCTTTCTCCCAGCATTCTGTTTAGTTTTCCCCACCTAGCTCTGTTCCCCTATAGCTCTGCTCTAGGCCCAAAGCAGTCCCTTTATTGACCAATGATATTCACAGCATACAGAGGGGAATCCCAGATCATAGGTATACACAAACCCATATGTGTTATATGTAATTTTAGGTAAGTAGATAATAATATGATTTCTTATGACTTTTTCAGACATCCTTATTATTGATCGACCTCCTTCTGTATTGATCACCCCCCTCTGTAATTAAAGGCTCCCATTTTCCCCACTTCCCCCTTCAAATCACTTATACTTTCTATCTCTCCTCTCTACTGCTCCTCCCAGTGTCTTCCATAATCCTTGTCTGTTATATGAGTCTGTGCCTGCCTGAATGCTGTCTTGCAAAGTTATCTATCTCTTTCATGGTGTCGGTGTGTCTCTGTATTTTGTCTGTCCCCAGCAAAAGGTTTTGCTTCCTCTTTTATTGACTAACAGGAACAGTATCACATGAGGAAGGAATGAAGAACACAGCCATCTTTAACAGAGTTTTACAAAGGATTAAGTCACTTTACTCCAACTGACCCATATAACAACAGTGTTAGAAACATCATTGCTTACCAAGCAACAGCTGTATGTTTTGTCCAACATTTATGGTAAAAATTTGTAGTAGGAGGCTGCTTGTTCATTTCCTGGCTGCTCAGATTCCCGAAATAATCACACGAAAACTTTAAATCACTGCTTGGCCAATCACTTAATTTCCATTCTGTTTTTCTACAGGCACAGTAACTAGCCCAGCCAATACTTTACCTCAGAAAATAATGCACACAAAATGTACTTAAGTTGAAAATTAGTAGTTACACTGGCAACTCGAGCACTCTTAAACAAACAGTGATAGGCTTACTGGTAATTACTTGATAAATCTCAACCACAATTATGAAGCCCAATACACTAAGTGTATTGCTAGCTAGCTCTTACTTCTAGTATTAACCCATTTCCAGTATTTTACCACAAGGCTCATGGCCTACTGGCAAGGTTCAAGCATGTCTGTCTTTGGCAGTGGCTCTGTGGTTTCTTCTGACTCTGCCTCCTTCTTCCAGCATTCAGTTTAGTTTCCCCCCCACCTAGCTCTACTCTGCCCTATCACACAGGCCAAGTCAGCTTCTTTATTCATTAACCAATAAAAGCAACGCATAGACAGAAGGACCTCCCACATCAGAAATTGATCTTGTAAAGCCCATTTCTTCCCATGTCCTGTTTTACACAAATGATTATCGTAACGCACATATGCACATGCACTACTCATGGGTCAGAGGTATGGAAGAGTACATAGCTTAAGATTACAGCCTTGCAATAGCTTTGGTTATAAAATCCATGGTAAGTAAAGTTGGCTGTTATGTTATTCTCTAAAAAGAAGGTTAAGCAAACAGGCTGGACACACAGTAGAACAGCAGTGGTAAGTCTCAAGTGACAGCAAGGTGTATTACCAGTTTGGCTGTAAGGTCCAGCAGAAGGTCCAATCTCTTAGAATGTAAGAGACATCACCATAATATTGCATCGTAAGTGAGTACTCCAGAGGGAGAACCAGGAAGAAAGAGAAAGAGACAGACAGGTGTGCGAATGAGTGTGGAGGCAGAGCAGCGTCAGGAGGAGCCCTCTGCCAGCTAGAGACCCAGAGGAGCTGTCAGTGTAGCTCACTCCAAGTCCAGAGCCACCAGGGAGGCGGATGGTGTGGATAAGGGAACGGGAGCAGGAGACCTAATGGGGTCAGGTTTCTATTCTGTATGATGATGCGTTTGTACCTCACACTCTAGGATGGAATCGATCAGCGTGTTTACATTAAAGAGCCCAGGCATGCTTGTTGCTAACAGTTTGTACTGAGTTACCTTTAACCTAGATGTCACCTTGGAAGGAATGTGAGGCTGAGAAGCCTTTAAAGTATGAGAGTCTGCAACACAGGGAAAGAAAATGCAGGAGATGACGTGAGAAAAGCACCCCTCCTTGGATCTCAGAGAGGAGACCGCCAGCGTGACCACAGGGACGGGACTGAACTTTGGAAAGATGACAACCTTTGTTCTTAGTCCCTGTAAAGTATACAGGCCAGAGATGAGAGAAGGAAGGAAAGTGTCTAGAGATGAGTTCCCTGACTTCTCAGATGATTGACTCGGAATTAAGAATGGCTTAAAGGTCCAATTCCTGTCTCTGTTCATTGGAATTTGGGGGGACAGGCAGGGGGTTCTGATATCTATGTGACAATGTATCCTAGTGAGCTTCAGCTGTCAATATGACACAACTTAGAGTCATCTTCCTTCTTTAGCATCCTGGCACAACCGCCAATCTCCTACAGAGGCATCCTCACAGACTCTGAAACACCACTTTACCAGCTATCTGGGTACCCCTTTGACAAGTTACCTAACCTGCCACTGTTATTCCACATGACTGTGTAAACAAAACCACCCTCCCTATTATTATCTAATAGCTTGTGCCTAAATCCATATGGTGAGAGTCCCCTCACTATGGTAAGGGACACTCAGCTCACGGACAGAGCATCATAGCATGAAGATGGCTATCCAAGCATGTGGCGAAGAGCTGTGTTATGTGTTTGCTGACCATGGATGACTACATGAGAAATAAAAATCATTGCTTCGTAATTAAGAGGCCTGGAGACTCAGAGGGACCAAAAAAAAATGACGCAGCTTATTTTATGCGCAAGGCTGTGAGCCAGCCTAGAATGGCTGGTCAACTGGTGATGCATGTTTTATAATGCTAACGCACCAAGCCCCTTTCCTTTCTGGCTGAGTCACCAGGAAGGTAGAGTCTTATCAAGGCCTCTTTCTCCTATTGTTTATATTCATCTTTTTCTCTATGAGTGGGTTCTATCTCTACGTTTTATTTCCTGTTTGGTATAATGCTTATCAGAGACACGACCTTGCAGGCAGGCTGGGCTGTTAGTAATTTTCTACTCCAAACTTTTGCTTCAGCTTGCCAGAGTTTGTGTGGGAGGAATAGCTGGACCAACTACTCCAGCAGGGCCCAGCATTTGCTGTTTACCTGTTGAAGCTGGCTCAAGGCACTTTTGAAACATGAAGCATCAGATCCTGTCTGAGCACAACTCTGACACATATCAAGATGATGTAAAAACTGACCCCATAGGATGAGACACTTGTCTATGAATCAGCTCTGGTCCTAAACCTGCAATGCTCATATCAGACAATAGCCTGCACTTCATCCCTGTACAAAGATGCCTCTGAATGTCACTCACCTTCCTGGAACCAGTGAGCTAATATCATAAACCATAAAACCATTTGAAACTGATTGCCCCAGGCAGAAAGACTAAATTATCCAGTGTTTACTAAAGATCCCAGCATAAGAGGCCTCTTAGGAAAAGGTCACATTGAAAACCTTGTTAGCCTAAGTCCCTCCTCTACCTATGTTCCTTGCCTCACAAGAGGACAGCAAGGCACCACAATTTGGGTGTAACCCCCTCCCCCTTTCTCCCCACAAAAGCTCAGGAGCTGAAAGTTTGTCCTTATCTTAATGCTTTGGGGAGGAGATACAGCTGATGGGATTAAAAGCAACAAAAGACATGAAGTTGGGTGCATTTTTGACAGAGCTGACCTGCAGGGACTGGGGGAGCTGCATGAACAGTCCATATCCTGCAAATACTGTGAATCAGACTCTATTTCAATATACACAGGCAAATTTGCAAAATTAATTATAAATCCAGAAATACAGACCTGTTTATTCATCCATCTAGTGTTTGATAAAGGTTTCATTTGAAAGCACAAATTGTCAGGTAAAATGTATTATTTGATAAACAGTGCTGATGTAATTATAGATCAGCTAGGGGAAGATAAAGCTGGATTGGGTGAGAACACACAATAAAAGTAATTGCAAAAAGGACAGACCTGGCAACGACGGGCCAGCAGATCTCTCCACTGAGGAATCTATCCCATGGTCTGATTGTCAGTGTCCACCAAGTTCATAGGCTGACACTTGGTAACAAGGGGAATGTAACTTCAGGAAGCAGTGATGTCATGAGGGCTCTCATCAATAGACTTCATAAAAGATGCTTAAGAACGTTGTTCACCTCACACACCATTTGAGAATACAGCAGCAGTGGCATCTGAACCAGACAGCCCTTGGGACACCCGATCTGCTGGTGTCTTCATCTTGGATTTCACTGTCTCTAGGACTGAGAGCTATAGATTGCTGATGCTTACTCAGTCTAGGGTGTCTTGCTGAAGCAGTCCAAATGAACCCGAAAACCAAAGAGGGAGAGAGAGGGGGGTGCACATGAGCTGGGGTTGTTCAACTGCACAGTTGCCCCCTGTCGACCTAGCCAAGGGTATTGGGCACTGCAAGGATTCTCATCTGATTTTTATGTCCTTGTCCTAATGAAGCCACCTGACCCTCCTCCACCTTTCGGTTTCTTCCCGCCTGCCCTCTCTTTGTCATGATCCAGCAGGGCAGTCAGCATTAGCCTTGAGGGGACATCTGTGCTGAGAAGCTCTGGGACCTTGGCTCCTCCACCCATCTGCCTTGGCAGAACCAACTGCCAGCATCCGTGTGCCTGCCTTGTGTGATTATGCAAGCTCCTCTGTCTTCTGAACCTCCAGTAGCTGCTCTCTGCCAGGCTTCTCAGCCCTTTCTCTGTGACCAGAGTCAAAAGGTGCAGGGGAGAGCAAAGAGCTTTGCAGAAGGCTGGCCCATTTATCCCTGGCTCTTGTAACTTTCCTGCTTACCCTTGTGAGAATGTGGGTCTACTCCAGGCTGCCCTGTTCTTCTGCAGCTCTGGTAGATAAATTATTTGCATGCTTATAAGCTTAAAAAATATGGCGCTCTCTAGATGAAATTGACATTTTGTAAGATGTAACAAGTTACCTTGTTTCAGAGCTCTGGCTCCATGTTGAATTTGTGGCTCCACAGCACAAATGCCCCAGCAAGGAGCGTCACTATGACAGCTAGTGTTTTCCTTTCACCTAATTCTGGGGACACTTTCAGCACATTAGGTTACACTTCACCCCTTAAATGAGAGCATTCATTCCCTAGTTGCCTGAAAGACTTGTTCCACGTTACAATAAAATTTGATTAAACCAACATTGATCTGAGTGAGTTAACTTTCTTTCCTGTGTAATAGCATGCAGGGTAATTTTAGTTCTGTGTGTGTGTGTGCAAATGTGCACGTGCATACAAGTCCACATGTATGTGGCTACCTTCAAAGGCCAGAAGACATCATGACGGTGCCTGGAGCTGGAGAGACAGGTGATGCTGAGCATCTAACGGGAGTCCTAGAAACTGAACTTAGGTCCTCTGGAAGAGCTGAAGGTGCTCTCAGCCCCAGAGGGTAAGTATGTTTAAACACACTCTCTACACACATCTACAGAGACATGCACACGTGTGCAACTTAATAACTAGCAGTGATATTTTTTAATGTGAGGCAGGTTGTTACTATAGTTCTTTCTGATTAACATATTCAATCACCATGTTTAAGCAGATTTTAAAGATTTGAATTCACTGTGCCATCTGTCCATACAGCCCTGAATAAGCCTCGTTGTTTGGTGTATCTTTAAATATAGATCGTTTTACAGACAGAGCCTCCGTCAGGGCTCACTAAGTCTTCTGGGTTTGCCACCCGCATGAATTAAAAGGGATCGCCCATCTTTATGTCACATTTTGGAGAGCAAGATGTACAATTTGCCTCCTGTGGTTTTTTAGTCTCTTTCCTCCAACCACTACCCTGGTGGAGGTCCCCACATGAAGCTGGTTTGTCTGCACTGATGCAGCCTCTCCGAAACTCTTTGCTTCACAAAGCCTCTCAAAGAACTGTCCAGCACACAGAGAGATGACAACCTCCACTCTTCAAGCTGAGTCAAAGATGACTGGCCAAGGAAATCTTGGCTGTGCCATTGCGAGAAAGTCCCATCAAGTTTTCTGTACAAGGGAAAGTCTCAGAGCAAAATTAATCATTTCCTGGCTTGCAGCAGGGGCTGAGAGTTTAGACAACACAGTGGGAGGGGCTTCCAAATCATCTGCCTGGAGCTAATTGCATGATACAGAGCCAAGAAGTATAATGCCTTGCTTCCAAAGAGGGAAAAATACTTTTCAGCTACTTAAGAGACACCATGCTAAGAATAGCATTTTTATCCAAGCAAAGAGCAGTTAAACAGCCCCAGGGAAGCCCATAACAGCAGCCACAGCCGGGAACAGTGACTGAGCGCACCAACACCACCTGAGTTAGAAACACTGGGCCTTTGGGAAACAAAGGGTGTTTAAAGACTGTGTTCCTCTTAGGATAAAAAGGGAGCTTTCACAAACAGAAAATGCCCTCACGGTCCATCGTGTCCACCATATGATAAATATCTGTGGGGACAAAAATCGCCCAGGAAAGGGTCCATGATATAACCATTGATAGTACAGCATCATGAATAAGTAATGCAGCAGCTAAGGGTTTGGGCTTCCGATGGGGCCATGGTAAGAATTTCTCCTCACCAACATGGCTTCCAGTGGGAAAGGCGCATCTCTGCTACCCAAAGGCCCTTAGCATGGAACAACGGATGGTGGCAAGAACAGATAGTCACTGAAATTCCCCTGGACACCATGCAATGTGCCTGGTGACACAGAGTAAAATGTGCCCCCACCAGTTTGTCAGTCTGGCCAATGCCAAGCTATTTTGGTGGGTCATAGTGGTGGTGTCACTTAAAGGTTCCATCTTCACAGGCCCTGTTCACCAAGAAGTAAGCCACAGAAGAGGCAAGTGCTGGTGGGGGAGCGTTCTGCCAAATAAACAAGTGTGCACTATGAAGCAGGCATAAGAACCATGCTGGCTACCTGAACCTAAAGCTTTGATTCTGCTGTATGTGTGTGTGTGCGTGTAGGCAGTGGATAGCTATCAACGAGCTAAGAATGTCCAAGGTAATTTGGCTCTGGTTTGCAACATTTGCTCCCCATCATCTCTAATTCAATCATTTGGCTTCGTAGAATCTTTAACAGGTGCTCTCTCTCTTTCTCTCTCATGTTCTTTTATTTCTTGTCTTAGCCTTCTGGGAACTTTAATCCACACTTAATAAATACACATTATAGATACTACAGTAGAAATAGTGCAAGTACTTCCTATGTGTCAGGAACCTTCTAGAAGCTGCGCGTGGGTTATTTTACCCAAACCCCATCACCATTTAGCATACTAGATGAGAGAAGCAGTGCTAAGTTAGGGACAGTCCAGGTCATCATTGGTAATGAGTGATGGAGCCTGAAAATCTGACAGCCCTAAAATGCCTGGTACCACTCCAGCCTCCAAATGGTAGCTACATGTTTTCTTGTTTGTTTTTCAATATGACTTCTTTCTCTAATTCGTCATACAAAAACAAAAATGAAACAAAACGAAATTGTTTTACAAATGAGAAATAGATCACATTCTTTGTTTGGCCCAAACACTTGTGAGATGGCCCATACCCGTATTTTTCAAACAGAAAGTTCGTAATTATTACATAGTGATGGAAAAATACAACAGAAATTGTATTTTCAACCAAAGATTTACTACACACCTCTCCTCATTGCATTTATTTAAAAATATGCATGCATACAAACAGTGAAAAAACAAAATTTATGCAAAATTCTATCCTTAATAGTAAGATTAGTAACCCCAGGCATACCAATAAAACACATAGCTCCTGGGCGGCTGTGATGGTGAAGTCAGAGGAATGGAGACACAGCTGTTTAGGGAAAGCAGCAACTCTGGGCCCGAGCTGACGGTGGTTAGAAGGCCCTCTCATACCTCCTGGGCAAATTCCCTTTCTCCTGCTGCCATTAGATTAAATACATTTTTCCAGCAAAACAAGTCAGTAAATCAAGGCCATCATCAATGAAGCGCTAAGGTTGAACCCACAACTGTGACAGATGATGACATTTTATCAAGTCCCAACATAATCCATCAAATGGCTCTTTGCTTTTGGTTTGGTGTGGTGTGTTTTTTCGAGACAGGGTTTCATTGTTTAGCTCTGGCTTTCCTGGAACTTTCTTGGTAGGTCAGGCTGGCCTTGAACTCACAGAGATCTGCCTGCCTCAGCCTCCTAAATGCTGGGATTGAAGGCACGTGAAACCCACTGCCCAGCTGTTCATTATCTTTAAATGATTTTTTTTCTTTTTAGCTGTGTGTACGTGTGTGACTATGGGTCAGTGCCTGAGGATGCCAGAAGAGGATATCAAATGACCTGGAGTTGGAGTTATAGGCAATTGTGAGCAACCCCAATATGGGTGCTGGGAATTGAACTCAGAGCCTCCAGAAGAGTACAAGCTCTTAACCTTAAAGCTGAACCAGCCCTTATTTAAAAGTGTCTTAGTGTATGCATAATGCAGTGCATATCTTATCTACCTTCCTATGTCCATCCTATTCTCTGTAGCAACCATAAAAGATGACAAGACAGAGAGGACCTCGGGAGTGAAGGAGCTTGAAACACACACGCCGAAAAGCAGCGCTTGAGCGGCTGTTTCTGTCGAAGGCCTGTGGGTCTCTGAGCTCAGGAGAAATCAGCTGATGTTTTGTTGAGTATGAGGTGCTGTTTGAGACTCGCAGGTGGCTTGTAGCTCAAAGGCAGTATGGGGAAACAGAAGGGGAGCAGAACACCAACCCAGAAAAAAAACAATTGGTCATTGTTTATTCAGAAGTCAGGCTTGTCATCTGCTGTGGCTCCTCCTTGCCTGGTTCCTCCTTGGGTCTTAGTAAAGGGTGTGCACAAGGAGCTTTAGCTGCAAGCCAGAGGTGGAGGCGCAAATCCTGAAGTCACAGGCTCATGCTATGGACATGAGCAGAAAGGACCCACTGGGGCATTCAGAGCCCCCAGTGAGATGTGTCCAGGTGAGCCATGCCATCCTGTGCTCTGGAGCTCAGCACAGAGAAATGGCAGGCATTACACACTCAAACTGCAACGCCTAGAACCCACGTCACGGAGAGAGGATCATGTTAGAAACCATGATCCGGGGCTGGCTAGAATTTCGCTTTGAATTTTGCTTTAAGCAGTCAAGTGTCTTCATAGAATTTACAGTGAAGGTCATTTCTGTTTAACCACGTCACTCTCCTTTTCATGTTCTTCTCATCGTGACCATGACAATGACTTGCAAGCCAGAACGGCTTCCGTGAGCGTTTCCTTTCTGAAGGTCCACTGACAGCGAAAGGCCTCAGATGTTGGGCAGGTGGCTTGGTTTCTTTCTTTCTTTGCCTTTGCTTTTTAAAAGTATTTTCTATAAAAGAGCTTAAGGATGATTGATTTTTCCATTGTGTGTGTGCCTGTGTGTATGTTTGTGTATTTGTTTATGTATGCTCATGCCTGCATGTGTACATGTGCAGAAGTCTATATGTGTATATGTGTGCGTGTGTATGTATGTATGTGTGTATGTATGTATGCATGCCGGGTCTGGAGACAAATGGTGTTCTCTCCAACCTGAGTTTTGGTTTGTTACGTGGTTGTTTTTGAAGATAGGGTCTCTCGTGGAACCTGAACTTGGAGCTTGCTGATTCAGCTAGACTGACTGGCCAGCAAAGCCCTGGAATCACCGTCTCTGACTCAACAGTATTAGAATTAGGCTCCCAGCTCCTTGACATTGACCTGGGGATCAAACTTAGATCCTCATGTTTGTGCACCAAGCCCTTTACTTATCAAGTCTTCTCCAAGCCCCAGTTTTTTCTCTTGTATGGA
>LOEQ01000186.1:547911-568961 GCA_001685075.1 Bramus lutescens | reverse complement strand
TCTCTCTCTCTCTCTCTCTCTCTCTCTCTCTCTCTCTCTCTCTGTGTGTGTATATATGAGTGTGTGCGCATGCGTGTGTGTGTGTGCATGTGTGTGTCCATGCATAAGTGTGAGCTCATATGTGGAGGCCAAAGGATAACTTTGAGTATCCTTCCTTAGGGGTGCTCTGGCTTTTCTTTGGAACTTGACGGATATATAGGCTGTAGGCTTGCTGGCCAGTGAGCTTCAAGAATCTGCCTATCTCAGACTCCACGGACCTTGGACTTTTAGGTATGTGTCACTGTGCCCAGCTTTATATTTTTTTTAATGGGTTTTGGGATTGTTCTTGCAAAACAACCATTTTACCAGTGGCACCATCTCTCCGTCCCAGATACTATTTTTTTAAAAAAGGAAGCCAGGAGACAGTATCAGGCAGCTGTTCTGTTGGGAGCCCGGCCTATCCAAAGCTTTCCCCGAGACCCTGGTGTATGGCGATGGAACATCTTTCCTTGTCTAATGGATTGGCATTGCTGGTAACAGACAGGGGCCAGAGACGTGAGGAGCTGTGACTCCATTCTGAGAACTCAGCTCTTTCCACCCAGAAGGCTAAGCCGATCAGTCCCAAGGCTGCTGTGTGCTCAGTCTGTGATGCACTTGGGATACCCTGTGTTCCTTTCTGGCAGCATTGCTTGATTCATTTCCTGCTGACTGTGTCCCATTGTGTGACTACTTTCTGCTGACTTCGTTCTGTTTTCCCTTGCACACTGGATATAAGGAGCTGCATTTCTTAATAAACCTGCTCGCATGAGCCATTAGCTTGCACAAGACCTTCTGATCCTAAACTTTCGTAACTTCTTTATTTTCCCATCCCCTGGTCCTCCTCCTCAGTACCCTGTCACTGAAAGAATGGCCTGCAGGTCCAGCCCACTGCTCTGGGCTACCCATGGCTGCTGAATGATGTGTGGCACCTTCAGTAGAGGAAGAGAGTCTGACTCTTGATGAAACATGACACAGGTATGTGTCTTCCTCTGGGTTAGAACTAGCAAGAGAAAAGAACATTTATGAGCTAGGGAAGGTGGAGATGAAGACGGGTCCTGAGTTATTGGCTGGAAGCTGTGGGCAGGGAACTGGAAGACTCAAGGGTACTAATGGCTCCATTCGAGTGTCTCGGGACACAATGGTCATGGTGCTGTAGGCTGATGTTGGCAGGAGGCGCTTCTCTGGCCATCACTGTCCCTGGTGCTGTAGTTCAGTGTTTAAGACACAGTGCTTTACTGTGGTGTCCAGACATGAACTGCATGTGACAATGGTCTTTTGGGACAAACAGAACTAGGGCAATCACAGAACAAGTAAGAAACAGTCAGTGTGTGTCACGCGGACACTCTGAGGAGGGTATTTTGTTCTAAGTCAGAAAATTTCTCATTATTATTTCTCAATTATGAATCCTCATGAAAGAAGTAAAACATAGAAAACATCAGAAAAAAGTAGAAGACAAAAAAGAAAGAAAAGATATTCTTAGAATTGAAAAAAAAGTGACCAACAAAAACATCATTGAGAAATTTAAGTGGAGAGAGAAGAGGAGACCATTAAGACAAGGGAGTTTGATTCATCCAATTTAAAGAACAGAGAGAAAATGGAGTATATATATACATACATATGACTGTTGTGTTGTAGCAAGTCCCCATGGCCCATTAGCCAAACAATAACAAAAAACAAACATTTGCTTAGAAGAGATTTTGAATGGGAAGAAAAAATGAAAAATACCCTAAAAATTAATGATTGGAATCCCTTCAAACTCAGAAATACAAAATTATAGGTTCAAAGCTCGAGGGAGACACATGCACCATGCTAAAAGAACTCAGGAAGCTCAGGCATCACCATGATCTGAAAGCTAAAGACCAAGGGAAGACCCAGGAGGGTCATGGGTGAGACAGGACGCAGATGACACACTGCCTCTCTGGAAACACCAACCCATGTGTCAGTCCAGGAGCTGAGAGGAGAAAGTGGCACACATCCAAGTTTTGAAGGAAGTAGGTAGCTGATTATGAATTTTATGTCTGTATAAAATACCCTTTGGGGAGTTGCAGAGGTGAGTTAGCATTGAAAGTGCTTCTGCTTTTGTTGAGGGACCCAGGTTCAATTCCCAGCACCCATATGGTAGGGTGACTCACAACTGCCTGTCATGGCAGTTCTGCCTGTAATGTTTCACGCTCTCTTCTGACCTCTGAGGGCACCCACAAGCATGTGAACACGCACGCACACAGAAATGTAGGTCTACACATGCAAGATGCTACCTTTTGTGTAAATAAAACACGAGATGCTGGTTGACAATTAGCGCTAACCATCAAGTCACTCCTAGAGAAGGGCCATGAGACCCTCAGACTTCCTGGGGAGCTCGGGGATCCTAGCTGTATGCCTTATAGCAGTCTATAAGTTTCTTTCTAGTGTTCCCCCCTTTCTCACTCTGAGAGGGCAGAGAGCTACATTCAGGGTCTTTCTCAATCACTTTCCACCTTACCTTTTAAAAAGTAACTTATTTAACTTTTTATTTCATGTGCATTGATGTGGTGTCAGATCCACTGGAACTGGAGTTACAATCAGTTGTGAGCTGCCATGTGGGTGCTGAGAATTAAACCCAGGTCCTCTGGAAGAACAGCCAGTGCTTTTAACCACTGAGCCATCTCTCCGCCTTACCTTTAGAGTCTCTCACTGAATCCAGTCCTCACCGATTGAGCAGACTTTCCACGAGGACTCTCCTATCTCTGCTCCCCTGTCTAGTGTTACAGAAGTGCATCACCACACACAGTCCTGACTCTTGCACATCAGGAGCTCACCACGCCCACTCATCCCCACAACCTCTCTCAATGAGAATATTCTTAAAGGAAAAAGTAAGTAACATCCATCTGGTGTCTCTAAATCTGTGAGCTAGTGGTGTTTCTAGACAAAAACAATCAGACACAAACCAAAAAACTAACAATGCAAAAAGAAAAAAAGAAAGAAAGAAAGAAGGAAGGAAGGAAGGAAGGAAAGAAGGAAAGAAGGAAGGAAAGAAGGAAAGAAAGAAAAAAAAGAGAAAAAACCCAACAACCCCCAAAACAAAATAACTCAAAATTTTCTGTGCTGGCATGCTCGGACAGGGTGAATCATAAAGAGAGTGAGGTGTGAAGATAATAAAACACCTCTGGCATTTTAACTCCTACATGAAGCATAAATCCTAGCACCTTTATTTTTTACTTCAGAGTTGGTTTTTATGAAGATGCTTGGGGCCATCCTAATAAAAATAGTTGGCAATGATGTGTAAGATACATCTTTTTTTTTTTTTCAAGAAAGGAAAGGTGTCTGCCAGATGGAGCAAAGAAGCAACAAGGCTATGCTGTTTCCTTGCTCACCTTCCTCTCTGCTCCTACTTCCTATGCAGCTCGGGAAGGTTTGGCAGACAGCTAACACATCCCAGGCTTCCTTCCTAACCCAGGCAGCACCATCTGTAGGCTTCAGCAGTACCGTGTCTTCAAGATGGACTTGATTCCTGTTTTCATAAGGCACAGAGACAGTTCTCCACAAATGCTTTATACAATTCACCTTGACTCTTCAGAAGCAAGAATGCTTTTGTAGAACAAGAATGTTGTTCATTCATTTGAACAGACAGGTGTTCCTCATGCCTCTCCCCCCAGTGCCAGCCCTTGCCCACCTCTGCCATTTCCTGTTCATGTGGTTTCGCCTTTTGTACAATGTCAGGCAAGCAAAATCCTACAGAATAGTCCCTGGTCGGCTTTAGATTCACCTATGGAGTTATGCGTGTCTGCACTCATATCTTTTTAGCTGAGTAGAATTGTTTTCTTCTGTGTGTGTGTGTGTGTGTGTGTGTGTGGTGTGTGTGTGTCTGTTTGTGTGTGTGGTGTGTGTGGTGTGTGTGTGTGGTGTGCGTGTGGTGTGCGCGTGTGTGTATGTGTGTGTGTGTGTTTGTGTGTAAGCCTGAAGACATCTTCAGCTATCATCCCTCAGTTGCTGTTTGTCCCCTTTGCTTTCCCGACAGACTCTCGTTGACTTGCCACAGGCCAGACTGATTGACCGGTGAGTCCCAGGGATCTGCCCTTCTCATATTTGCCAGGGAGGGACTCCATTGACTGAACTATCTCCTTAGGGCTGGGGGATCTTGTCTGTGCAGTCACGAGAGTCGTTTCCAGTGTTTCCAACCTCCACAAAGAGAATGCTGCCCCTATGAACTTCCGCAGATCCTTTTCTGAGTAGATGCAAGTTTTCATCTCTCTTGGAAAATAGCTGAAATGGCATCTTCGAATCCTGCGGCGAGTGTCTTCACAAGAAACTTCTCAACCGTGTTCTGCAATTACTGGACCATTTTGTAGCCACAGCATCGCTGCACTGCCTGTGGATGAGAATTTCTGGAAAGACGCTGTCGTCAAATGCTGAGGAAAACTTTCGTCACTATGGAGAATTTGGAAGGCTGATGATCCGACAGCCTAATCCCAGTTTCTCTCTGACTACCTTTTGCTCCCTAAAAAGCTGTTCTTTGCTCCTGCTCGGCTCTGTATCATAGCTACATCCTGATAAACAGAAACCTTTAGATGTGTTAGCATAACAAAAGCTATTCTCCACCAATGGCAGGACTAAGAATGCTATCCCATAGCATCAGAGGTTGAGATTCTTCTGCTCCGTGACTGACTCCTTAATGTTTCCACTAAAGAATTTTTAAAATTGACTTGATTTCTGACTTTCTTTGTGATATTGCTTTAAAGAGCCATGAAACTGCTTCCATGTTGGAAGTGCAGTAACCTGACCTGTGTTCTCTAGGGCCTAAGTCACTCCATTTTGGCTGTAGAGTAAAGCATCCATACTCCCTTTGAAGTGAGAGCTGTGTTTTTTGCAACAGCGTGCCAAATCCCAAGGCTTCTCCGCTGGTGCAGTTCACAGGCTTCCCTGGGCAGAGAGGAAGCCTGGAGCCCTGCCCTCCTTGGTGCGGCCGGTTGGGAACAACTTTGCTTTGAAGTTGCAGAAATTTTGCTCCTGATCTAATTAGTTAAAAATGGTGAGAAGTAGGGAGATGGTGACATAGCTCAGCTGCTAAAGTTCTTATCAACACTGAAAATAATGACATGAAAAGTATTGCCCTCCAAGGGGAAAGAGGAAGTCAAGAAAAGCTGATTTGCAAGTTGGATATATATATATATATATTCAGTTATTTTATGTATAACTGAAAACTTACAGAAACAAATGTAGTCAGAGACTGCTTGTTCGTTTCCCAGTTGCCCAGACCTGAAATAATCACACAGAAATTATATTAATTACAACACTGCTTGGCCAATAGCTTAGGCATATTTCTGGCTAACTCTTATATCTTAAATTAAGTCATTTCTATTACTCTGTGTATCACATGGTTGTGGCCTACTGGTAAGGTTCTTTCCAGTGTCTGTCTCCTTCGGTGGCTACAGGGCTGTAGGATCCAGCCATGATAAGCTAAATAGAAACAGACCACCCAAAGGAAGTTCTTTACTTTCAACCATTATCACCTGCCAGAGTAGGACTCAGCCATCAATAAGTTTAATGGAGGCCTGAGTCTCAGCAGTTTACCCTGAAGCAATGCCTGATTGCAGGAAGAACCACAAACTGAGATTACCTGAGCACCACCCAAGAACAGACCATCCAAAGAAAATGCCTAGCATTCCAACCATTGTAGATAGGATCACCTGCCAGCACACACTCACCAGGGCATCCCTAGACAAGTGTTAGCCAATCAGGGGTCCTGAGCCTCAGACACCCCTCACCCCCACCTATACTACTATAAAAACCCAACTCTCACTAAGCTCGGAGCTCTCCAATTATTCCAATACGTCGGACACACAGAGAGACCGAGTTTGCAAACTGGTATAAAATAAAGGCTCTTTGCTTTTACAGACAGGACTCAATCTCCTTGTTGGTTTTTGGGGGACTTCACGGATCTGGGTATAACAATGGCATCTCTATGACTCCGCCTTCTTTCCTCCTCTATCTTCTTAGAATCCCTGCCTTACTCTGTTCTGCCCTTTCTTGGGCCAAAGCAGCTCTTTTCATTAACCAATAAAAGCTACACATATACAGAAGGATTTCCCACACCAAACAAAAGCTGCATTGGAATAGCAGAGGTGGGTGACTAGATCTGAGTCATTAATAACTGCGTGGAAGAACTGAAAGATAGGGAAAGACAAAGATGCAGTGGGGGAAATGCACTGGTGTGAGTCTAGTAAAGGGATGCCAACCCCATCGTAAGCACAAGGAAACAGGACTGCAGAGGCAGCAGGTAAGGGTGCTTGATGCCAAGTCTGACAATCCTGGCATTAGCCAGGACCACATCATTTTGTAAAACTTCTCCCGTTTTGGTTAAGTGGCAACGTTTTTATCCCAAAACCCACTGTGATTAGCATGCCAGAGCTAAATCAGTTTAACTAAGGTTCCTGCCGCAGCCTTCACAGCAGACTCCTGATAAGGGCTGGAAAAAGAGATGACCCATCTCCTAATGTTCTTTAACTGGCTGCTCACTTGTGACCCCTAGCACTGGCTAACTTCAGGCCAGAAAGAAACTTTTAATGCCCCACATCTTTTAAAGCCAAACATCTTCTGCCCAATAACAGCTTAGCTTATGAAGCAGGCAATGGGTACTGATACTTACAGGAAGCTCCACAAATAAAGGCCTGCACTATCTTCAATGGCTTGTTCCCTTGTCTGCCATTCCTTCTGACTGACCTTTACACCCTGAGAGTCACGTGGTAGAAGGAGAGAACCAACTTTGGGGGATTAACCTCCATAATTCATTGTTGTCTCCTGTACCCAAATACATGTGCATGTGCACACGCATGTGCACACACACACATTCCCTCTCTCTCCCTCCTCCTTCTCTCTTTCCCAATTCACCCCCTTTCCCTCCCTTCCTCTCCCTACCTCTCCCGGTCCCCCCCTCCTCTCTATATAATTTAGAACATTAAAGAATAAAGACAGCATGGTAGCACACACTTTAATACCAGTACTTGGGAGGTAGAGTCAGGCCACTCTGAGTTCCAGGCCAACCTAGTCTCCAAAGTGAGTCCTTGTCTCAAAAACAAAACAAAATTAAAGAATAAGGAAATGCAGCAGCTGATGGGAGAAGATGCAGGGACCCACACCCAAGTATTAGGTGGAGTTCAGGGAAACCTGCAGAAAAGGGAGAGGAAGGATTATAGGAGCCAGAGAGGTTGGGAACACCAGGAGAACATGGCTTACAGACTCAGTCAAGCAGGACTCATAGGGACTCACAGAGGCTGAAGAGGCAGTCACAGAGCTTGCATGGGTCTGCTCCATGTATGTTGTGATTGCTTAGCTCAGGGTTCTAGCGGGACTTCTGACAGTGGGGAAAGGGTTATCTCAGACTCTTTTGTCTGCTGTTGGAACCCTTTTCCTTCAATGAGTTGCCTCATCTAGCCTTGATGTGAGGGTTTGTGCATAATCTTATTGCATCTTGTTATTCCCTGCCCAGTTGATAGCCCAGGGAAGACTGCTCTTTTCTGAAGAGAGGAGGGGTGGATCTAGGGGAGACGAAGGGAGAGGCTGGGAGGAAGGGAAGACCCTGCAGTCAGCATGTATCGTACAAGAGAAGAATAAATAAAATTAAAATGAATAAGGAAATATATTATTTTCAAAGATAAGAGATAGCTTTCTTTTTAAATAACCTTACCTTTGTGACTATTTTATAAGTATACCATGAATTATCACAATAATATCATGTTATATTCCAATAAAGTTACAGGATTTGAAATATTTAAAAATATATACAAGGGGCTGGAAAAAAATGGCTCAGTACTCAAGAGGCTTGCTGCTCTTGCAAAAGACCTGAGCTCAGGCCTCAGCACCTCCACTGAGCAGCTCACAACCACCTGTAAACTCCATTTCCAGAGATCTGACGCCCTCTTTTGGCTCCTGAAGGCACTGCAAACATGTGTACATACCCACACAGAGACATATAAATTCCGCAGAATAAATCTTTAATGTACAGAAACACAGAGATCCCTTGGTCTTTTAAAGCAGAAGTTTCATCGGCTACGAGGGGAGATGACCCGGAAGTACTTTCCTACAGACTTCCCTACTTAACTAAGCAGAAAACAGCAATGCCCATAAAGCAGACACGAGGAGCCAGCTATGTGAGGAAAGGTTCTCCTTTTTGTTTCTCAATTGGCTGGTTGTTGATGCTCTGTTTGCTTCCCACAGCCTGGCTCTTCTGTGTGCCGGGAGATCAGAAGACGTGGGAAGCGCCCCTAACTGGTCCTCTGGGCTGGGTGCAGCACGAATTGGAAATAAAAGGAGGCAGAGTCATTTCACAGCCGCCCGTGGCAACAACAGCGCTATGGGACTGTGGGTGGAACAGAAGCTGTCAGCGCAGAACAGCAGACCTGGGATTCCTGCACCGGACTGCCGCTTCCTCTGGGAGACAGCTCATCGCATCTCCCTATCTCCCCATAGAAACCATTCCTGAGGCCTTAATAGTGGCCAGGGTGCCTAATCTTCCTTTGAGAGGCCCCTTGGAGAGCAAAACTTGGGCAGTTCCTCAAGTGAGTCAGTACATGAATCGCGGCAGGGAAACCTGGGCAGGATGCTGTAGACTGTGCATAGAGACAGCAATTAAAACCCGGGGTTATGCTTTAGAGAACTGGTAAGGAGTGGATCGTGTTTAAAAATTAGGGCTGCCTTCTGTTCTCCAACAAATGTGGAAGAGTCGAGGAGTCAGGTTGATTTGACCAAAGGAAAGATGGGGGCAGTTAAAGAAGAGAGTAATGGAATCAAAGGCTAAAAACAGAGATAGTAAAAATAAAGATTTCAGAGAAAAGTAAATTAAAAATAAAATTCAGAAGGGGGCTGGGGCACTGGCTTAGTTGGTCAAGCTCTTGCTATGCAGTGCAAGGCGCTGACTTCAAATCTCCAGTGTCCATACATGCTAGGCAGGTGTGACCTTGCACCTGTAATCTTATGCTGGGAAGGTGTGACCTTGCACCTGTAATCTCACACTAGACAGGTGTGGCCATGCACCTGTAATCTCATGCTAGGCAGGTGTGGCCATGCACCTGTAATCTCATGCTAGGCAGGTGTGACCTTGCACCTGTAATCTCCTGCTGGGAAGCAGAGACAGGGACTCCCCAAAACCAGCTACATGGGCAGATTCTAAGCTCAGCAAAAGGCCCTGGCTCAGTAAATACAGAGAAAAGTCAGAAAGATACAAGACATCATCCTCTGGCCTCTACACACATGCTCACACACATGTGCATACAACACATCTGTACCATACGTAGCGAAAACAAGATTTCAGGAGAAATGAGGAGCCATACCAGAAACAGCAAGATGGGACTTAGGGGAGAGAGGGCAGGAGTCTTCCCTAAGAAACCCAAAGAGGAGCTGTTCTAGGTGAGTGAGCATCATAACAGAGGCAGCATGTACGGGCATGGGAACTCTGCATACATAAGCATGCATGCATGCCGCAAACACACAGAGAGAGAACAGAGATAGAGACAGAGAGACAAGGACATAGAGAGACAGACAGAAACAGAGACAAAGCGACTTAGGTTAAAAGCCCAGTGACAACAGAGACTTTTCTTTCCCAATACTTTGGGTTTAGGAATCTTTCAGAGTGTCTTTATGGCTGGCTCCAGTGAGATTTGCTAGCTCATAGACTCTCTAGCTTCCTCTCTCCCTTTCTTTTCCTTCTCATCAGGTCACACACCCTCCACCTGCTTCTTCTCCTCCCACCCAACCCACTCCCTCAGACAGAGAGTTAAGAAACCGTAGCATGCTGGGGTCTTGAAGCCTTTCTCCTCACAACTGCAAGATAAATTTATAGCAGTAGCCAATGTCTCCCCTTGGCACATAAGCTATGTCAAATTAAATCATGTGCTATGGAACTTCCCATCCCCCCCCCGAAAAATCTATAAAAGTCTTAAATTATCCTTGTTCCTAGGATTTGTCTGAGTGCTCTGTCTCCTTCAGGCCTCTCCAAAGGGCTATATACGGCCGGTTTCTCTCTGACTCTCCCACTTCAAGCTTATCTCCTAAGACAGCTACTTTCCAAGTTTAGAATGGAAAGTTCTCTCTCATTCCAGGCCCCCTTGTGCTGCCATGCTCCCTGGTATGGTAGGCACAGGCTGTCTTAGATGGGGTTTCTGTTGCTGTGAAGAGACACTGTGACTACAGCGAGTCTCATAATGGAAAAGCATTTATTTGGGGTGGCTTTACCTTTTCAGAGTTTCAGTCCATTATCATCAAGGTTCCACATAACAGTGTGCAGGCAGAATCCTACGTCTGAGACATTGGATAGTATCTTGAACATATATAAGACCCCCAAAGCCTGCCCCCACAGTGACACACTTCCTCCAACAAGGCCACACCCACTCCAACAAAGCCACACCTCCTAATAGTACCACTCCCTTTGGGGGGCCATTTTCTTTCAAGACACCACACAGACCACCCCTCCAAAACTCAGTCCCAATAAACTTTTTCTTTCAATATTTGCCTTGGTCTTGGTGTCTCATCACAGGAATAAAAAGTAGCCAAGACACCAGCTGAGCCATATCTGAGCCCATGGCCTTCTAAGCTTTTCTCACAGCCCTGATCCACTTCCTTGCTTTGATGTACTCTTCCTTGATAAACTCTCCTGCTCGCCAATGTATTCCTAATTCATTGTTATGGGTACCAGCACCTGGAAAGCCCTCTGAGTACCATCCAGACTCCCTTGTCACCTAGCACGGGTTCAGAGTGACTTATAGAGAGCTTCTAAGGATACCACCTGAACATGGCCAGTTGCCACAGTTCCTGCTGAGCACAGTCAACACTCAGAGAGACAATGGCAGAAATCGGTGCCCACTATACCTCCTCCTCTGCCCCTCTGAAAGCTCATGATTCAGACTAAGGGGTGCTTTACAAACTGTAAACAAAGGCCAAGATACGGCTTGGTGATCACTTAAGCCTCTTCAGAAGGCTAAACCTGTTTTCCAGTACCTGCATGGACAGTTCACAAGTTCTGTAACTATACCTCCAGGGGATCCAACACCCTCCTCTGATTATCACAGGTACCTGAATATACATGGTACACACACACACACACACACACACACACACACAATTTATAAACATAAATTTTGAAAAATAAATCTTTAAAAGAAAAAAATCAGAACCAGGAATTGGAGAGATGGCTCAGTGGTTAAGAATACTGATGGCTCCTCCTGAAGACGCAGCACCCACATGGCAGCTCACAACTGTCTGTAATTCCAGTTCCAGTGAACCTGACAAAACACCAATGGACATAAAATTACAAAAATAAAACAAGGCCCTGTAAAAGTCGGAACTATTTTTGCGGTATCTTTAAAAGGAATGCGATTATTTTTTGCATAAATCCCACCTGTAAGGATAGATGTCAAGTCTAGAGTGTAAAGTCAGTCACACTAGATAATCACTAGATATCCTGGCTTCTCAGTATCTCAGAACTTCATCTCTCTGTTTGCTCAAGCTCCCCTCAGGGTGGCCAGGAAGAAGAGCAGATGAAGAAGCTTCCAGACACTCGAGTCAGACAACCCTTAGGAACCTCTGAAGCAAGCTATAGGCTACCTGCATGCAGACAAGCAGTTAAGTGATTAACTGAATGTCGCTTGCACCTTGTCAGTTGCCAGCAATGTTTTCCTGTAATTTCCTCCCAAATATTCCAAACATTAATATTTTAAAGGGGAATTTATACAGCTAGCCATTTGAGAGTCATTTAAGTGTGACAGGCAGCCAATCAAATAGGGGAGGACAAGATGTTCATACAAGACTTAGTGAATTATGGAAGCTGACGGCCAGTCATAATGAAGGCATACATCCGTGAAGGAGAGTGGTGAGGGGGTGTGTATAAACATTTGATTGCCTCCCTGAGCATAAAATGTATTTCTGCGACAAAAAGGAGAAGTAACTTTTCTGTGTTAAAATCCCACAGCACCTATCTTATGGGGAAAACAAACCACAAAGACTTCCAGGCCAAACTTCGGTTTGGTGGACACAGAGCCTTCCAGAGCAGTGTTGTGAGTGTGAACTTGGCTTCTAAGGACAGCTACACTGGGGACAGCTACACGGGGAGGCATTTGCTGCTGTGCTGGGGCTCTAACGAAGTTCGGATCGCATTTACATTTCAGAACTGAGGGTACAGGCTGGAGCCAGACAGCCTGGCTTTGGATGTGGTGGCTCCACTTGCTAATTGCGTACCCATGGGCATTTTCTTATTGTATTAATAGAATGGTTGCAGTCTCCAGAGATTCTGTATTGTCTACGCTCGCCGCTTGTGTCTTCTTGGCCTAAGGAAGGAGGACGCTCTTGCACCCTCACTTCTTTGCTTTGCCCGGGAGATGATTCCGTCCTGGTAGAGTCAAGCTGTGGCCTGCCCTACATTTCTCTTTATTGCATAAAGCAGTTGCTAGGATTCTTTTGTTTTGTTTTCTTGCCCTGAAAGATTCCATTTCACAAGCAGGTTTTGTACTTCGTCTTGAGAATGGAAGATGAATGTATCCTGGGTGGCCACAAACAAAAAGACCATTTGTCCAGCACCACCATGCGGCACAGGCTGATAAGGGCTGATTCCTGGAAGCTGACAGAGTGTCACTCTATAAGGTTATTGGGGTTGGTTAATATTGCAGGGGAACTAGGTATATTAAAAATCCTATCAGGATAAGGCCTGGGTAATTCGAGAATGTTCCCCCAAAGTCTCTGCATTTGAGTGCTTAGACCCCAGTGAGTCACACTGTCTGGAGAGCATTAGGAGTTGTGGCCTTGCTGGAGGAGGTACGTGACTGGACACCACCTTTGATGGTTTATAGACTCACGCCAGACCCAGCTCACTCTCTCTGTTCTCTGTGGTTCAAACTGTGAGATAGCAGCCTCTGCTCTACCATCATGCATTTCTAGCAGTCTGGAAATGAAAACAAAAACAAGCTTTCTTCTTTTCTATAGGTTGTATTGATTATGATAGTTTATATTTTATGACAGCAACAGAAAAACAGCTGATAGAGCCACCCCAGTCACATGGTGTCTAAAAGTCAAAAGAAGTCAAAAGAATTACTAATAGCCATTTGACAGAGAACCAATGAACACATACCTCTTTGGAACCACTGATAAGCATAGTAAAATTGCCAACAGCAAGCAGGCAAGCTTGATTTAATGGGCGTATATAAACTTCCTTGGTAGACAGAGAAAACACATCACCACCTAACAACGCATGTGGACTGTCTACAAGAACTGACGCCAGGTTGGGAGGCAGGGCGAACTTGCTAGCTTAGAGATTCACTTTCACTGATGTGGAAATCCCCTCTGTATGCTGTGAATATCATTGGTGAATAAAGAAACTGGCTCGGCCTGATACAGTAGAACAGAGCTATGTGGGGAAAACTAAACTGAATGCTGGGAGAAGGAAGGCAGAGTCAGGCACCAACATGCAGGCATGCAGGAACCCACAGAAATTAGAAGAGGCACTGAATGCCCTGGAACTGAATTTATAAATGATTAGGGGTCAGAGTTTGGGTT
Source organism: Bramus lutescens (assembly GCA_001685075.1). NCBI lineage: Eukaryota > Metazoa > Chordata > Mammalia > Rodentia > Cricetidae > Bramus > Bramus lutescens. The sequence goes on along the minus strand of LOEQ01000186.1, from coordinate 555,431 downwards.
CTGGGATCCAACCCAGGTCTTCTGTAAGAGAATTAACTGATCATAAACAATGAGCCATCCACGTAGAGGCCACCACCCAACCTGAGGGTATGACGGGTGTTTTACGTTGAGAAAGGACACTGTCCATCTTGGCCAGTGTGGCTACCGAGGCTGGAGCATCTCCTTCCTTCTGTGTCAAATGGGTTCCTTTGACTGACATGGGGAAATGGGTACCACCCCCTCCATAAAGACTCTGCTGTCAGTCTTTTTGAACTCTGCTCTTTGTGAATTCTGACATGAACTCTAACATCCATCTGCCCACCAAGATCAGGCTCAAAGTAATGCTAACTCCTCTCAGGGGGCTTCAGAATTACTCCCACATCCTGGATGAAGATGTGAGGCAGGGGACAAGCTATCCTTTGCAGAATTGAGGCAAGCACAGCACCTTCAGCAGATACATCTGATGAGACAAAAGTCAAACTCAACCATGGCTTTACGGAGCCTTTCACTTGAATTCTGCGCCACTGGATACAATCATGGTTACTACAGGCTGAGAAATAGATCTCACACATCAAGGTATCATTTCTGAAAGATGGAATGTGTTTGCTTTCTCTGTTTCCTCTTCTGCAAGCCCTCCATTGTGTGTGTGTGTGTTTGTGTGTGTGTGTGTGTGTGTGTGTGTGTATCCAGGTACAGGGGCGTGAGTTCATATGTTAGTCCTGGAGCACTTGCATATGTTTGCTCACACATAAGTAGTTTGGTTACGTGTGAGGTTCTGCTTGTGTGTTTTCACCTAAGGATTTATTTCCATGTGTAGTTGTTCATGGAGGTCATGGTCAACCTCAGGATCTACTTCTCTTAGGTCTTCCTCCTTGTTTTTTTTTNTTTACAAATATCTCCCACCAATTCAGACTCCTTTCTGTGCCTCTCGAGAACAGGGATGACCACCGTGTGCTATTGCACCCGACATTGTGTGTGGATTCTTAGACAACAGCATAGGTCCTTCTTCATCCTTTCTGACACAGATTTTACCAACTGAGACATCTCTCAACGCAAACCCCATAGATTCAGTTTCTTAACTTCAATGTGCACCTTGACATTTAGCTGTTGGTTTTTCTCTGGGCCACCAGCTCAGAAATAACAACACTGAGACTTCTTATTAATTATGAAAGATTGACCTATAGCTTAGGCTTGTTCCTAACTAGCTCTTATAACTTAAATGAACCCCTTTATATTAATCTACATTCTGTCACAAGCCATTATCTCTCTTGTTCCTCTCCATCTCTCTGGCATCTGCCATGAGTCTAGATTCCACTTCCTTTCTCTTTCCATAAATCCTGCCTATACCTCCTGCCTGCCTAGCTATTGGTTGTTCAGCTTTTTATTATAGCAATCAAAGGAAGTACATCTTCACACACTGTACAAAGAGCCCACAACTGTTACCCTCCATCACTATCAGTAGCTGGCCCTTCCTCAGAATGTGGAACTCTTCAGAAGGCCATGTTCTACTCCCCAGGACAGAGGTTGGTGGTGCCTGTCCATCTTTGTCAATGTGACTTTGCCCTTTGTATTGAACAAAAGATGGAGATGACCCAAAATGAAGAACACTGAGAAACTTCGTGCCTGTTGGTCAGAACCGTCACCAGATTACTAGAGCTTTAGCAGGGCAGGGCAGGGCAGCTCCTGGCCTTGTCATTCTTACAGAAACAGTCTCTTCTGAGACTCTAAGTGGGCTCAGCCCCTTGTCTTTCTGAGCTTTGGGAGTCACAGCTCACCATAGAATCTACTGATACTTCTCATAAAATTGCAATGCCATTTTTCTAGTTTCTGACTCTTTTCTCTGTGTGTCTGTGTCTTCTGAGAGGGAACCAAGCTACACGTCATAAGTTGAGAAAATCTCCAGTGGTTCCAGGTCCAGAGGAGATGTCATTGACCATTACAAGAGACCAAGTGTCCATATAAAATTTGGAAAATGGGCTCAGGATTGAGCTCAGTTGTAAAGTGGCCCACCGTGCACCAAGTTCAATTAGATCTAGCCCTGTGCAGATGGAAGAGGAAAGCCAATACCTGTAACCTAAGTACTTTGGGGAGATGGAAGCAGAAGGAGCAGAAGCTTGAGGTCACCGTTAGAGACAAAGGGATTCACTCACCTTCACATTGGACTACAGGCCCTGAACCAACTAATCAAAAGATAAAAATAACTCCAGGGACAAAAATAACGCCATAAAACTGTAAATGATATTCTATGTTTCTATTAAACATAGCATCTCATAAACATCAGCCGTGTGTGTGTGTGTGTGTGTGTGTGTGTGTGTATGTGTGTTTATGTGCATGGTATGTGGGAGAGTCTTATGTGTTTGCCTTTGTGTGCATGCTGATGCACATGTGTCTCAGTGTATGCTCACATTCAGAGTATGTACATGTTGAGTCATAGGAAATCTCAGTGTTTGTCCCTTAGACACATTCACCTTGTTTTTCTGTTTGTTTGTTTGTTTGTTTTTTAGCAGAGTCTTTCTCATTTATATCATTGTCTCAGAATTGAACTATGATAACTGGCTGGAGGGTGACCAAAAAAATCAGTAGGTCTCCATCTTGCCAGTGCTGGGAATCCAAGCATACGTCACTATAGCTGCTGTTAAAGGGGGCATCAGGGCTCATGCTCGCCTACCAAGCATGGCACAGACAAGGCTTTTGGGCCTTTTATTTCCAAACTTTCTCCAGTTCTCTGATGTCTCCTGAAGCAGGTCTGTGCAGACTACAGAGCAGCTGATACCGGAGCATCATAACTGAGCCACCTTCTCTGGCTTCTGTTGTTTTATTGACCTATAAATAGTTTTGTATTCGTTGGGGTCTCCTTTTCATTTGCCCCTCCCAGAAAATGTCTGTCTTCTTCCCACCAATCAAAGCTCCGTGACCTTGTGACCCTAAGCTTATGAGGCTTTAACTCCTTCTTCATCACTCATATCATCAGCCCAGTCAAAAAGCCAGTCCCGGGGTTCCTATGTCATTTGACAACATAGGTGTCTATCTATGTATTTGATTGGTTCTGAAAATCAATAACCATTGATTTGTGCTGTATTGACAGAAGGGAGCAGTTGCCTAGAGATGTAATTCTGCTTCTGTAGCCTCTAGCATCTTTTAATGCATGGAGTTGGCCCCAGCACTGAGTGGACAAAGGAAGCTCTTTGCATCAGCAGTTCAAGTGGCCCCACGGGACAAAAAGGGCACTCATCTTGATGAACTGAGGTGGAAGATTTCCATTACGATGTGCTGTGCCATCCAGGTCCTCTGTCCTGAAATGTTCAGTTACTGCTGCCTGGCTACTTAAGACCTGGCCAGTTGTCTAGAGATACTGGGATGCTCAAAGGAATGCCTGTGAGCAGATGGAGGGCTTAGAAGATGTTTAATGCAATTTGCATATCAGGAACAGGAAGCTGAGTGTTTACTTGGCTGGCATTCCTAATGCAACCACAGGTGGAGGAGAATATTGCCCAGGATCTTAGGAGCTCTCTCAGGTCAGTGACACACAATACACTTGGTAAAAGGTTAAGAAATGATGCAAACGCTTCTGTGAAATTACTGAAGGGATGAAGCAGTGGGTAGGAGCCAGAAAGAGGAAGCAAATGATCAAAACTGACAGCCCTGGGCTGCCAAGGAAGAGGTTAGTCTACAAAGTTCTCTGCATTTGCAGCCTTGGAGAACAATTCAGATTTCCGGAGTCCTCAAGAAAGAGTGATCTGTGACAGGGAGTTGGATTCTGGCACTTTAACATGTATGGACACTGGCTCACCAACAGTGAAGGATTGGATAGTCCTGTGGCCATACGGAAGACTTCACATGTCTGTGGTCTTTAGAAACAGCTACCAATAACACATAGGTGTCCCGCCTAAAGAGCAGCTTCAAGTGTCGATGCCAAAGCTTTGGGGTGGAATGGCTCCAGAAAGTTGATGTCATGGTAGAGAGTACACAGGGTTAGAAGTTCCTGGCTGGGAAGTAAGGCCCCAATATCCCTATTCACTTGGAATGAATATGGTAGAAGACATGAGTCAGAATGGCAATCAAGAGAGCATTTATTAAAATAAAGGGATTTCCATGTCAGCCTGAGAAATCTTGTTTCTAGCATGAAGACATTTACATGCTCCCATTTTATAGAGAGTCTTGAGTGCTAACATCAGGGCTGAAGTGAACCCATAGCATCCACTGCACTGAGGCATTGTGGGCAAGGCTCCCATACAAAGACGAAGATGCTGTTCTGTGGTGCTCCCAGCCGGGCAGTGGAGAAGCTTGCCCTGCAGTTCTTCAGTGATTCCAGCCAAGTCCTTGCTGTTCAGCAGACACACCTGATTGCACAAAATCAAATTCATGTAAAGGTGCACGAGTTCATATGTGTTTTCTCAAACATTTGCATGTGTTCAGTCATTTGTCAATAGCGAAGGGTCTCAAATGTCATTTTATCTTGTTTCCTTAAACAATATCCTTGAAGTTGGCTGTTGGAAATCATGTCAGTCTGTCTGCACAGAGATCAGAATGGGTCAGTCCCTGTAGTCTTCACACAGGGGAGATTATAGGCTTATACTTTCATGCCAGTCTTTTACATGGCCACTAGATCTGAGTTCCCATCCTCAACTTTGCAGAACAAGCACACGGTCTAGTGAGCTATCATCCCTGCCACACGAAGGGGCGTTTTAATGGCCAGATTCTCCCATCATGATATCTCTCAGAAACCTAATGTAGTGCACAGAGCACAGCAAAGACTCTGTGTGGTGCTCAATTCTGGGATGCAGTCCTAAAAGAGAAGCACTATAAGCTGGCGGTTGAATACGTTCTCTGTATTAAGGAGTTTGTAGGACTCACGAGAGCCTGCAAACTAAGGAAGACCATAGGATTTCCTCCCATAGTCAGCAGCCAAGGGAAGCAGGAAGGTTAGCCACACGTGTTGTCTGTTGATTTGGGTTAAGAGCAGCTGTGTGGATTCGCTGACTCAAAGGGGCACACAAGTGACCATGTCCTTTGCTGAGCAAAGTCCCCAAGGCAGATGAGACTTAGTGTCTTAGAGCTGTTAAATGAAGTGGCCTGGCCTATTGGAGAGTGTCACCAATGGGCTCTGTATCCTTTTCTCTCAGGAACACATTTCTGTCACATTGCCTCAGGTTAGGCAGCCTTTGCCTTGACAGCAGATGGGCAGGCCTATGCCTCAGGCTCTCTGCTTCCAGAGTACTCAGTCAGAATTCCCTGGTCCCAAATGTTACTTCAGCATGGCAGGAAATAAATAACAAGGTAATAGTTGCCCAGAGTTTGCCATTTCTACCACTTTCAGTGTCTCATGAGTCAGGCTGCGGAAATCTTTAGTTGATGCTTAGAAGAATTTCCCAACCCAAGGCATTCATTGACAGGCACTCCCTAAACACCAGAGTGTCCTGCACTGGGCCATGATGTATGCTCATGTTTACATAACGTAGCCATTAGCTCTCCCAGATGCTGACACTGAATGTCTTAACTGTTTGAGCCGCCAGCAAGAGAATTCCATTGTCACATATAACATCACTGGTGGTTCTGTGTGTTGTCTCAGTGAGAATTGTGGGGTGTGTTCATTACTTGTATTTCATAGATATAGTCTCATGATCTAGTGTGTTCTTATCTTATGAGGTAATCATGAGCCATCCATTGTCTGTGTAAGGGAGCCAAGAAGTCCCTTATTGGAGCAACTCAGCAGAGGGGGAAAAAGTTTCTTAAGAGAAGAAATTATAGCAAAGAGAGTCTCTTCTCATATATTCTTAAGACTGTGTTGAATGAATTCTAATCGGTCTTAAAAATAAAAACCCAGATTCAGATATCAGGGTAAACGCTGAAAAATCAGAGAAGTAGACAGACATTTTACCTCTACCGAATTCTCAAAACAAAGTGGGCAAGATCCTGTCTCCATGAATTCCCAGACTAAGTGCTCCAGCTCCTGTCTCCTCCCACCTTGTATCACTTGCTCCACCCAGCCATATCCCTTTCTATCTCCACCTTCCTAGTGCTGGGATTAAAAGTGTAAGCCTTCAGTACCTGTCTCTGTTTCTCTTTTAGATTAGATCAGTCTCCTTTAGCCCAGGGTGGCCTTGAACTCACAGAGATCTGTCTGCCTCTGCCTCTGAGTGCTGGGATTAAAGGTGTGCGCCACAACTGCCTGGCTTCTATAGCTAACTAGTGACTTAGCTCCACACTCTGATCATCGGGCAAGCTTTATTTGTTAGATAATAAACAAAATATCACCACAAGACTGTCATGGGTGGACAAATCTGTTAATCTTCTAACAGGATGTCTGGAACGTCTACATGGGAAGAGACAACAGTTCCACACTCTGGAAAGGCAAGCAGAGCACAAGTATGGAGATTCCAATGATCAGAACACAGAGTGCTGTTTCCTTGGGGTTCCTTGTTGGGACTATTTGGAGTCCTGGCCTTCAGCTGCTCTTCCCTGCTAGAGCCTTCTGATTTGAGTTACTAAAAGCTGTGCCTTGCCTTAGGGTCAGAGGCTAAGATTTTCACCTGTTGGCCCACTTGACTGTTGGGTATATAAGCCTCCATGGTGCTATTGAATAAAGGGCTTCTTACCAGTGGTTAGAGGTCCATGGCTCTGCCTGTCTGTCTCCCTGTGTGTTTGTGTATTTCAACCTCCAGTCCCTTGCCCAAAGCTCGTGAAAAGTATTGTAGCGCATAGAGCACAGACGGGGGCGTTGTGTGCAGCAGTTCCTCTTCCAAGTTCCCCAGATAATACGGTGTGTTGGTCAGAATGAGAATGGCCCCCTTTGATGCACATGTTTGGACATTTGGTCCCCAACTGGTTGACACTAGGAAGGATCAGCAGGTGTGACCAGTGTGGAGGAGATGTGATGGGTTAGTAGGGTTGACAGAGTACTAAAGTCTTTATGATACAAAAGCCAAAACTATTCCAAATAAGTGCTCTCTCTCTCTCTCTCTCTCTCTCTCTCTCTCTCTCTCTCTCTGTTTTTTGAGGCAATGTTTCTCTGTAGCTTTGAAGTTTATCCTGGAACTAGCTCTGTAAGTCTAGGTCTGTAAGCTAGTTAACAAAATAGACTAGTTTTTGTGTTCCTCAAAGCATGCATGCCTTTGTGTGTGTGTGTGTGTGTGTGCGCATGCGTGCATGCGCACACACATTATGTATACACCAAATCCATGCTTGGTAGCCTCTGAAACCAGAAGAGGGCATCAGATCCCTTGTAACTGTATTTACAGATGTTTACAGATGGTTGTGAGTCACTGCATGGCTTCTGGGACTAAATACAGGTCTGCAAAAGCAGCAAACTCTCTTAACTTCTGAGCCATCTCCCCAATTCCTTATTATATTTTTGTTGCTGTTGTTGTTTTAATACATATGTTGTTTTTATGCCATATGTATATATATATATATATAGTGTGTGTGTGTGTGTGTGTGTACATGCATGCAGTGCCCATGGAGTCCAGAAGAGGGCATCGGAGCCCCTGTAGTGTCAGGAGCCAAAAAGTAAAGAGGATCAAAGCAAGATTAATATGGAGCTC
>LOEQ01000186.1:532953-547758 GCA_001685075.1 Bramus lutescens | reverse complement strand
TTTTATTATGCTTGCTCTACTAAATTCCTCCTTGGAAGGGTATATAAACCACATTCAGAGTTTAATAAAGTTGAGACCGTGACAGAACTCAGACTGACTTTGTCTTATATGCACRGTCTCCTTTCTCTCTTACCCCCATTGGTTACTCAGGAGGCCTCCCCCCGGGATTCTCATGAAGTAACGGACCCGCTGGCTCGGGTTACTGTAGCTAGACTTTCAGGCACTTGTGAGTCATCTAATGGATGCTGGACAAACGTTCTCATCTTCTGAAAAGGCAGCACGTGCTCCTTGCTGCTCAGCCATCTCCCTAGACCAAGAGAACTGAGTATATATTGGTGAAAGAAACTCACTGGCCTCCAGTAAATCCATCTGACTGTGATGAATATCCCATATGTTGGATTTGATTTGCTAATATTTTGCTGAGGATGTCCGTGATATGTTCATTCCATTCTGTGTATTAGTTTTCCTTTCATATTGAATATTTAACTTTGATATCAGGGTAATATTAAACTAATTGAATAAAATAGCAAGCATTACACAAGCTTCTGTTTTCTGAAAGAGATTATAAAGAATTGATGTAAATTCTTCCTGAAATATATGGGAGATCTCACCAGCGAACCTGTCTGAACTGAACTTTCCCTTTTCTTTGTAAATATTACTAATTATTGTCTTGGTGGGAGCTGGGGAGTTGACTCAGTGGGTAAATTACTTTACATACATTCTTGAGACTCCAAGATCTTATAACGCCAGATACATGGTAGCAATGGTCTATGTTCCTAGCAACCTCACATGGAATTAGGAAGTAGAGACCCCATGACAGTTTCAGAATCTGCTAACCTGCATACACAGCAGAAACAAGTAAGATGAAATGTATCCAGCCAGATGGAAGGGAGGACCAACTCTGAGATTGACTCAGTCCTCCACACATGCACTTTTTTGGACATACCTAAACACACACACCATACACAACATACAAAAAAAACCCCTGACAATTCACATTATTTTTCTCATTTTAAAAATTCACTTGCTTTTAAGTAGCTATTCAAGTTACTAGTTTTGTGGTTGTAGAGTCATTCCCACTGTTTCTTTGTTCCCTTTTCAATAACCATGGCCCAACTGATAAGGAAACTGTTACTTGACTGAAAAAGCTTCCTCCACCTCTTATTTGTTACTTTGTCCCACCGTCCCTGCTAGAACAATTCGATTTTTTTCAATGCAATTAATCTTTTAAAAGTAAAAATAGTGAAAAATAAATGAAATTTTGGTTCTTGGGCAACATTCTGAACCTTACTTCATTCCTTAAAAATAAGGGGCCCTTAATCTATAAATTTAAGGCATTCTGCTTTTCAGTGTTTCACATGCACATAATAAGATGTGTACAAGTGAGTAATTTCAGCATTATTGGTATGTTTTCATAAAATATTACACTACATAGCACAGCAATATTGAAAGATAGTTCTTGAGTTCAAACACCCAAGTCCATCCCCTCACAGTCTAATCTGACTATTCTATACATGGAAGTTGTTTTTAAGTGACAATTTCAAAGGTGCCATACAAAGAATATTAAGAGTGAAGCAGGTGGTTCTTATATCCAGAAAATGAGTCTATTTCTCAGGCTTCCTTTAATGAATTGGAAACCATCCTCTTTCCATTCTCTGATTTTTGTCAAATTAAACAAGCAAAGCAATTGAGAGAAAGCCAACTAAATACTGTGGCTCTGGTTCATCAAATTCAGTTTTAATTATGACTGTTTGATCAAAATAAAACCCTGGAGGAAGAGGCACAGTCATGGAGATTGCTTCAGCAATCCTCAAGACAACAAACGGTCCAGAGGGGAGAAAGCCCAGGGAAGCAGGAGGACAAGCTGTGGCGGGCCGTTAAGAAGAGCCATCAACATGGATCAAAGCCCTGAGGACCTCAGGATGAACAGAAACAGCTTCTGTCCGTCCTTCCTGAATTTCACTCGAACGTCCTGATGGTCTTGGCACAGCCCTCTGAGGAAGCCAAGTCTGGATTCTTGGCTAACTGGTAAGATACAGGGTGTGGCTGGTAGAGAACCAAAACTTTCTTGGGCCAGTCTATGCCTTTTCCTAGCTGTGGTGGTTTGCACCAGGATGGCTCCCATAGGATCATATATTTGATTAACAGGGAGTGATGTTATCTGAAAAGATTAGAAGGCTTAGGATGTGGGGCCCTGTTCAAGGCAGTATGTCGCTACGGCTGGGCTTTGAGGTTACAAAAACCTATGCCAGGCCCAGGATGGATCAGGAAGTTGCTCTAAGGTACTGTTCTGGAGTCTGCATGCATGGTGCCATGCTCCTTGCAGGCTAAAAAGGAGCTAAGTCTCTTAAAACTGTAAGCATACCCCCAGTTAAATGCTTTCTTTTATATGAGTCACTTTGGTCATGGTGTCTCTACAGAGCAAAAGAGCAGTGACTGAGACACTAGCCTTTGGCTTTCGTCCTTGATGTCTGAGCTAACATCTCCTATTGGAAGAAAAAAAAATCCTCTATGAATGTACCTCTAATCAGAGAATAGCACTCCCCCTACCGCTGCCCAGCCTGAAGCTAAGGGTACTGTATCTATGATGCCTATAGCACAGATTCCACCACCTTGCTGTAGCTGCCCACAGGGGGGTCCCTTCATATATTTAGGAAGCATATTCCAATTATTTTCCTTATTAGTGTGACAAAAGCAACCTCAGTGGGGTTCATTTTGGATGGCACTGAGGACATAGTCTGTAATGCTCGAGTCCAGACTCTACAGCTGGTAAGTCCTTAGTACTTGCAGTTGACTGTCCCATCTCACGGCTGTCACCAGGCCCCTGCTGAGATCCTGACTATAAATCTCCAGCCAATACATTTCCAAGAAACAGAGTTTTCACCCGACGGTGAGAATTTCCATCTTGGAAGGTCCTCTGGCTACAGAGACTTCCCTGCTTCCCTTCACCGAATCCTAGTGTGGTGTCTGAGATAAGAAGGGAGCCAGGCCGTGGAGGCCCCGATTCCTCTCTTCAGGCCTCTAGCTGTGTAGTCAGTCTCGGACACTGAGATTTAACTCTCCTCAGAGCCTCTGCTGTGCTGATGGCTTGTTATGCCCAGATCGTGGAGTCCCCCAAAAACCAACAAGGAGACGGAGTCCTGTATGTAAAAGCAAAGAGCATTTATTCTTGGTCAAGTTCAAACTGGGACTCTCCCTGTGTCCAGTGGATTGGCATGATCAGAGAGCCTCGAGCACATTTGGGGTGGGGCTTTTGTAACAGCAGAGACTGGGGTGAGGGATGTCTAAGGTTCAGGACCCCTGATTGGCTAATATTCGTCTAGGGGTGAAAAGGGGATGGATGTGTGCTGGGCTAAGGGACATCAGATAATCCTATCTACAATAGTTGGAATATTAGGAATTTCATTTGGATGGTCTGTTTCTGGGTGGTGTCTGGGTGTACCAAGCTGCCCTGGGTCCTACAGGCTGTCTGTCTGCCCATGGTGTTAATTTTACTAAATGCCTGACTGCCCCTATAATCCATTTCTGTGAACTCCTAGAGACCTTTCACATCTGAGACCTTTCACAGTTTATCAAGGTGAGGGAGGCTTGGTGGCAGAGTGTGAGGTGGTTTGTCAAAGTGTGTCTGTAGCCGGAGGCACAGGACAATGTGTACTGTTGCTCAGCTCTCTTTCTCTTGACAATGCATTCCAGGATTCCAGCCCTTGGGATTGAGTCACAGCCCATTAGCACGCGTCTTCCCATCTCAGTTAACTATTAATTTCCCCACTGTGAGGCCAGATACCTTGGAGTAGGCATCGGCAAGTACGTTGATCTATGCCTTCCTTTTTTTCTGGGATGGTAAAAGTGCAAGCCCCGCTCTTCCAGGGGCAGCCAGCAATTCGGGGAAATTAGTTCATATCACCAAGACACAGGAAACTGTGTCTGATGTTTTGGCTACAGACAAGCTCTTCTTGGAGTTATTTTTTTTTTAAACTCTTGGAGTTTCTAGGCTTCAAGAGTCTCCAGTCTGCAAATGACAGTAATTACTGTTCCTCCAAATAAAGGACATTGGAACTTGTTGTGAATTCACTAATCACATAATGCAAGATCTATAGGTATGTGTCTCAGTTAGGGCTTTTATCGCTGTGAAGAGACACCATAACCATGGCAACACTTATAAAGAAAACATTCAATTGAGGGCGGCTTGCTTACATTTTCAGAGGTTCAGTCCGTTGTGATCACGAAGGCAGTGTGCAGGCAGATGTGGTGCTGGAGCTGAGAGTGCTACACCTTGTAGGCAACAGGAAGGTTGATTGACTGTCTGTTACACAGACAGAAGCTTGAGAAAAAGACCTCAAAGCCCACTCCCACAGTGACGCGCTTCTTCTAACAAGGCCACACCTCCTAATACTGCCACTCCCTTTGAGGAACATTTTCTTTCAAACTACTGCACTGATTTAAAAAAAAAATCTTACAAGAGAAACTTAAGGAAAAAATACCTTCTTCTGATTTACAGTTCAAGGGTGTGCTCCATCATGGTGGGGAAATCAAGACCACAGGAGCCTAGGCAACTGGTCAAATGACATCTGCAACCAGGGAAAAGAGGGAATGCAAGCATGCCTGCTCAGCACGAAGAAGCAAAATGTGCTATTTATATATTCTGGACACACATGTGATAAAATGAAAAGCAGTATGTTGTGTAACAAAAATAGCTACAGATTCTTTTATCTCTGCACCCACTAAACTAAGCAGAAATGAAATCCAGGGAAGGGCCATCACCAACAGGCACAAACTGAACATGGCCACAGACAAAAGTGCAGGGAGAAGGTAGACAGAAAGGACATCATCGGGTTTCATTATTGTTTAGCCAGAGAAATCCAGACTTTGCTTTAATTCCTAGACTTTCCACCGATTGAGTCAGGCCCTCCCAAGGCCATGTCACTTTGCGCCGTTCCTCAGAGGAACACTCAGCAAGCGCTCCAAAGTCCCTTCGCACTACCACTTGGCTTCACGGTTAATGAGGTGACCCCCGAGATGTGGACAGTTTACACAGGGTCCTACTCTCCATCTCCCTCCACTTCCCACCAGGGAGCAGTCCTTGACATACATCCTAGTGAGAAGCATCAGAGGAAGGCAGTTCTAGACCACCGCTCAGCAGCACGGAGGTGGCGTACCAAGAGCTATCTCACTTGGAACACGCACCTTTGAAGGAATGTGGTTACTTCCTTTTGGTTTGGTTTGCTGTTGACTTTCATTTATTCGCTCCTACCATGGTATATATGAGACAGACAGAGGGCAGCTTGCAGGAGTTCTCTCCTCCATGTGGGCCTGGGGATTGAACTTGGGTCATCAGCCTTGCCAGCAAGCATCATCTCACCTCACCGTTAGTTCTAAAGTGGAGTCCCAGCTCTCAGAATGACTGTGTTCTCAGTTCAGGCTGAAGGCAAACAGATGGATGGATAGGGGAAAAAACAAAAGCCTAAAATCAGCATTCCTTAGGAACTTGTGAATGAGTTTCTGTTTGTCAGGAAGAATGGTTACTGACAAACTTCCAGCCATGGGGCACCAGCTCCCTGTATTCCCTGTATTGCACATCAGATCCCCACCACAGCTCCCAGGATCTTCTGACCAGCAAACCTGTCCTCACTAAGTCTAACTCCCAGCTGTTCTACTTCACAGGTTCCCTCCCGTCGCACCGCATCTCCTTAAAAGCTGGTGAGGCTTTCCTGCCCGTTTGCGTTTCTCTCTGCCCCTGAGAGATAGTGCTGGCTGTTTGAAAATTCCCCAATAAACTTGTCTTTCTACCCAAGAAGAGCTCCAGCTAGGGGCGTTCACTGTGCGTTTGCAGACACTCACCAGTCCAGGAGTGACCAAACATTATATTCAGGGTGGCCAGAGAAGGAGCTATGTTTTAATCCACTTTATACAGGAGTCAGTTGAGAGCTGCACAGATCACACAGCCAGGCTAGACTTCCGATCACCACAAATGACTACCCCAAGAGCAGAAGAGAGCTGGGAACCATCTCCTGGACGAGGACTGATTTCTCAAGACCCTGTCTGCATGGGCTATCGCCATCTTCAGTATCAGGACCTGAGCCTGAACACAGTAATTACCTGCTCTATATTTTTCAAACAGTACTCATGAAAAAAAAAAAGAAAGAAAGAAAAAGATCTGTAGCCATCAAGTATAGAAAAATTAAGGTTTTTGTTGTTGTTGTTGTTGTTTGTTCAAAAGCATAGTGTAGGAAGCCTCTGGCCCTTTTAGGAGTTTAAATTTTTTTTCTCTAACCCTGGGGGGTACAAACTCAAAGAAAAAAATGATTTTTGCCCATTTCTACCAGTTGCTAGCCATTTTGTTTGTTTCAGAGGGGGAGNGGGAGAGAGAAAGAGAGAGAGTTCATTTATCTTGACGTTCCCTTATTTCCAGTAAATACTGTGGCGTAGTGAGTCTTTTCTGAGACCGGCTCGCTTTATACACTCAATTCTAAGGCACTTTCTCTGCCCAGTCTTCATTTCCCATCTCACTTTGCAGTAATAACTTCATCCCGAGCTGTAACTTTTGATAAGTTCTGAGTCATGCAGCCCACGCATAAGCCAGACTGTCTAGTACTTGTCAGAACACAGCCATGTTTTGATTTTTTTTCTTACCCACCAGGCCCAATTTTTAAGATTTGTGATGTTTGTTTTTCAAAATCCTGTAGATGATCAAAGTCTGCAGCCACAGCTTGAAGGATAGAAATGAGGGTGGCTGTTGAACTTTCTTAATGAGGGTTCTGGGTATAGATAGCATTCTCCATCAGAAAGAGAACCCCGGGCACCTCGGAAATTTGTGCTTGGTGATTTCTTCAGCTGCACTACGTGTAGCCTGGGGTTGAAAAGTTGTTCAACAGTAGTGGCTTTGCAGTGTGTCTCAGATGTCTGCCCTGGTGGCAGACAGCCTGCAAGCTGTCTCTGATGCCAGTGAAGTTGCAATTCCAGATGCAGAGCTGTTCCTCATAGTCCTTTGAGCTGCCTCATCTGGCAAGGAGCGCATGGATACATGATGCTCCAAGTAGCGTGAGCTCACCTGCCCTACTGTGTACAATTCAAAACTGTTCTGTGAAATACAGGGAGGCACTGGATGGTGCACCCTCTATCCCCCAGGGTCCTTAGGATGGCACAGTTGTATAAGTGGTCCCAAGTAGGCATCTTCCTGCAAGTCTGAGACATAGAGCAGAGTGAGCCTAGGCAACCTCACTGCTAGCAGCTATAGGATGGCAAATTTACTGTATGGAAGGAATAGGGGCTGGGGATGTGCCTCAGTTGGTCGGGTATTTGCTTAGAGCATACAGGAAGCTGGGGTTCATTCCCCAGTACTACATAGAATAGGAGCCGTGGTGCACACTTACTGCTCAAGAGGAGGAGGCAGGGAGATCAGAAATGAAAGGTCTGGGCTATAGGAAACCTTGCTTTGATATCTTTGTTTGCTTTAGTCTTGTTTTTAGTGAGCCGGTCAAACATGGGCAGGACGTACGGAAGCAAGAAGCAGCTCCGGTTCAGAAGAACCAGGGCTTTGCCGACTGTGACATTGGAACCTACGGTTGAAACTACAGACAGACAGGATATTAAAAACAAGGATTGACTTGAACTGCCCCCAGCCCATTTGTTTATTCTGAAAAGCAGTGTGCCAGCAACCATTCGTATTTATCCAGGAATCCTAAGAGCAAGCAATGAGCAGCATCTACGCTGTCTTTACCTTGTGATGGGGCAGGGATCTTTTAAAGATGTATTCGTTTTTATTTTGTGTGTACGGGGATTTTTTTTTTTGCAGGTATGTCTGTGAACCATTTCTATGCCTGGTACCAGAAGAAGACGTCGGATCCTGTGGGACTGGAGTTGTAGATAATTGTGAACCACCATTTATGTGGTGTTTTAATTAGAATGGCCCTCTTATGCTCATATACTAGAATGCTTGGTCATCAGAGAGTGGCACTCCTTGAGAGGGATTAAGAGGTGTGGCCTTGTTGAAGGAAGTGTGTCACTGTAGGGTAGGCTTTGGGGTCTCAAAAGCTCAAGCCATGGCAGTGATTCTCTCTTCCTGTTGGCTGGGAATCCAGATGTAGAACTCTCAGCTACTTCTCGTGCGTCATGTCTGCCTGTATGCTCCCATGCCCCTTGCCATGACAATGGACTAAACCACTGAAAGTGAAAGCAATCCCCAATTAAATGCTTTCCTTTATGGTCATGGCAGAGTCTCTCCACAGCAATAGAACTCGGACTAAGACAATATGGGTGCTGGGAATTGAGCTCAGGTCCTCTGGAAGACCAACCAGTGTTATTAACCACCGAGCCATCTCACCAGTCCTGGGGTGGGGGGGGGAATGTAAGTAAAAAGAACAAAAAAAATTACCAGCTGAAAAAAAGTAACTGTGATGGAAAGTCACAGTGTCCGAGAAGCAGGGGTGCAGGGGAGGTGAGTCAGAGGAGGTCTTGCTGAGGACAAGAAGGTGACCTGAGGCTTCCAGGGGGGGGTATCAGTCTTAGAGCAGGAGCCAAAGAAAAGCCTTCCTCACAGAGCAATGGGTGTGAATTCCCATGCAAGACAAGCCTTGTTTGTAGTATGTGACTTATATCTAACCTGGCTGAGTATGCAAGAGCAACCAGGAATCTATCCACTATGGATGGGGAACTCATGACAGAACATAGTAACCATAGCCCAAAAGACCAGCTTGATGAAAGAATGGGTTAATGGGGGTTACTTACAACAGGGTGAGCGAGGGGTTGCTTACTGGAGCATGGATGCTCTCTGAAAACCCCTCCCTATTATGGGTGATAGCCTATGAGCCGGAACCTGGATAACCCTAAAACTAGGAGGCAGCTCAGCACAGTCTAGAATCTCTGCTGGGCAGCCTGGCTGCTTGGGGACTTCTCCCAAGCAATTATTTTATTGTGTCTATGACACTGAGAGGCCTGGTTGTGAGTCTTCTAAGTCCCAGCTTCACAAGCAGGTGAGGTTTGCTTCCTTCTTGAATCTCATGAGCCACACTTTCTGGGAGGAAGGTTTCCATACGAAGGAAATCACCACAGAACAAAATATAGGAACTCACAGGCCACTGTGAGAAAGGCAAACTGCCCCGAATTCAGCATAAAGTTACTACAGGGTGGTTGAAAGGCTTTCTTGATGTGTTTATCTAAGCTGTTTCAGTGCAAAGAGAGACTCGGGAGTCGGATATCGGGCTGCAAACCTGATAGTTAACAAAGTGGCAGAGGAGCAACCAGCTGACCTTCTTTCTCTCCCAACTCCCAGATCAAAGACAGCATGAAGTCTCCAAGTTCCTCCCTACTCCTCCCTGTGCATCTTCTCTATCTTTTCTGGGCTTCTCTGTGGCTAATTCTGGTCAGCTAGTCGCTGGCTCCATGATTCAAGGTTAACTTCATTACACAGTCTCAGGACGTGACAATAACTTGGTAAGAGTGTTCTGACTCAAACAGCAGTATTGAAATAGCCATTCTCAAAAAGTAGAGAGGGTTTTTTTTTATGTGTTTGGTATGAAAATAGTATTGTGTCACCCAGAACAGGTATCCAGAAAGTACTGTGGTGTTACAAAACCTCATCCTCCAAAGGAAGACATGACCGTGTGGCCCAGGAGAGAGGTGGGAATGGAGAGAACAGCCATGTCATCACTCAAACAATTCTGTCCTCAAACCAACCAGAGTTGGAGGGAAAAACTCCTGGCATGACAAAAAGCAACCCAAACCAGACTCCTCTGCTTCCTCCCAAGGCTGGCATTAGACCTTTGAAGACTCTGCTTTGGATACCCAACTTGAAATCTAGACTCATTCATACAATTGCACATGAACTTCATTCTTGTCTCTGTAGGAAACTCCTGGGCCAGGGACAGGCACTGATGCTTGTGTGGAAGGATGTGGGCTTTTCCTGGATGCAGGACACAGAATGAGGTCCCAAAATGAGTCTGGCCTCTCTGGCAAGACTAAGAATGGAGTCTTTGAGGGAAGTTATCTGAGAAATTTTCCTAAGTTTCTGCAAAGTTAAGAAGAGAAAACACAAATTGTGTGTGAAAAATGAAACGGTGGGGGGAATCCATAAAAATTATTCCTTAATAATAGTCTAACAGGTGCTGAAGGCTGTAACTCAGGGGTAGAGTGTTTGACCCGAATGCATGAGGTCATAGGTTCAGCTTTGGTAGTGACAAAAAGAAAAGAAAGAAAAAAATAGTAGTCTAACATGATGATCTTAGTAACAGGGCTGGGCTTGAAACCTTAGATTAAACGGGGAAGGGGATTGCACTCTAGCCCTTACTTAATCTAACACAGCTGATACGTTTTCGTAACTAGCCCTCAGGCTAGTCAGAACTCTTTGATGAAGAACACGGGAGTCATGTTTTTTGTGTCTGAGTCCTCCCCAGTTCTCCCTGACCACCAAGACCATTACAGGTGACATGATCTTCTCCAGAGAATGAAGACAAAGAACTCATCTGTCCCCTCCAGCAGAGAAGTGCAATCGTGAGACCAAGTCTGATGGAGAAGGAACATCAGACACCTCCTTCCCTCAGCAACAAAGATATAATTACTGTAAACAAAATCCTGAGGATGCAAAGCACGGAGTGACTAATAAAATGTAAGTACATGGTTCCCGGTGACCAAGAATGATAGAGAAAGAAGACTAGGTTAATCCAGTGATGAAGGCATTGATGACGTGAGAAATAAACTCAGGTGGTTCACTTTCCAAAGGTGCCTCCAGTCGGCTTAGGCCTCATTACAAATGAACAGAGAACACGGACCCCTGCTAAAAATCTTCTGATTTAGCTGTTCCCTGGCCTGACCCAAACTCTATTAAGTGTACTCACCCACCCAAACTTGAATTTTACAGTTGAAAGTTGCTCACAACCAAGCTTGCCTGCATGGTCATGCTTCTGAGAAGAATTACAATAAACATGCTGCAACACGACGAACCCACACAGGTTTTTGTTGAGACAAAAGACAAGCACAAGCCACAGGCAAACAGGGGAGATGGGGACAAAGTGTACAATTGAGCCTCCTGTTTACTCAGTGCGAGGAAAGGTAGGAAGGGCCATGCACCAAGGTGTGCAAGCTGATCTCTTCGCTCTACCAATATACCTGCCATTCTGGGTGGACACCCAATCTTACAAGACTGACGTTTGGAGATGAAGAAACCCTTAAACATGATATTTAGAAATATAGGTTGAACAGGGCAGCAGGGCAGCAAGAAGATATCCAGGAAGAGTCCCGGCGAGGGCCCAGCTTCCATAATGTAGCAGAACCCGGGTCTCACACCAGACCAGTGACTCTTCACAATGAACACTTGCAAGTAAAGACATATGGACAAAGGGGTTTACGGCGTGACACACTGTGTCACACTGCAGCTTCCATGATGAGATCTTTAATTTCCTTTTATTATTTTATTTTTTCCTTTTTTCTCTTACATTTTGTTTTATTTGGGCGGATGCAAAGGGACAGGGAAATGAATGGGATCAAGATACATGATGTAAAAGACACAGAATAAATAAAAATTAAAAAGAAATATAGGTTAATATAATCAACTTTAGGAGAAAAAAAATAGAATTATACTGTGTGTTGGTCAGTTTTCCAGCACTGTAACAAAATACCTAAGGAAATCAACTTAAGAGAAAGCTTCATTTTGGTTGCTGGTTGCACGGTCCTTACTGGTTTTTTTTTCCCCTGTGGGTATAGAGAATGACACGATGGGATGACACGCTGGAGCAGTGGCTCCCACCTCAGGGTGGCCACTAAGTACAGAGGTTGCAGTCCCAATATGCCCTGCAAAGCACATTTATAATGACCTAACATCCTTCCACTAGGCCCCTCCTCCTAAAGGTTTCACTACCCCCCAGTATAGCTGCTAGATGGACCTATCAAATCTAACCCCGGCATACTGAGAAATTCAGTGCTTGTATATCCTGTAGTAACTAGGGAATTCAATAATCTTTTTATTGAGGTTAATTCCAGTCTTTACAAGCAAACATTATGGTGTGTATCAAATCACAGCAGTGCCAATATAGGCATATATACATGTATATATGTATTAAAATATATCTTATACATATTAAAAATATTAGAAACAACCAGTGTTCATCACCAGATATGTTAGTTACCCCTCTTGTTGATATGACCATTATTATCCTATTAAACAGGACAATTAACAAAATATGTCTTAGGACTTATAGAATCCTTTATATTAACATAACTTTTATAAAACCATCATAATGGTAGTGTGTATTTGGGAATAGTAGTTACCTGGGAAATGAAGAAAGAAAGCAGGAATTTGGGACATGGAAGGAGACCGTGGGACACAGCCGGATGTTCTTATAGTGTGCGCAGTTCAAGTAGTCTTTAGGCAACTTCAATAAGAAGAACTTTGGGTCGAAGTTCCCAAAGCGAAGATGTCGCGTCCTTGCTGCGACTTTAATATTGTTTGCACATAATCTGGTCACACAGCGGATATAAGGACACAGAATGATTTAAGAAAATCATGAAACAAGAAGAATGAATGATGTCATTGCAATCATTAATTTTCAAATGTATCCATAGACATTTTTAATTATTTATTTTTACTTATTTATTTATATTTTATGTACATTGGTGTTTTGCCATGAGTGCTGGGTCTCCTGGAACTAGAATTACAGACAGTTGTGAGCTGCCATGTGGGTGGTTGGAACTGAACCCGGGTCCTCTGGAAGAGCAGTCAGTGCTCTTAACCACTGAGCCATCTCTCCAGCCCCATCCATAGACATTTTTAACAGCTTAGCTTAATGACACCAGAGATGTATTGCCCATTTTTCTATGACGGGGTTTGGGGAATAAAGTGATTGATTGTCTTGGTGCTGAGGGGATTCATGTGCCATTATGCTGGGTGTTGGATTCCTCAGAGGGCTGTATTAGAAACCCACCGAGCATCACTAATGAGTGCAACTCACAAGCAAATCTAGCTTCTCAGTCATGGCTGACGCACCAGTAAACTGTCAAAAACATAGTAGAGGGACATTGCATTGTGGGAGCAAAGATGTCTGATATGTTTACAGTGTATGGGCTCAAGCACAGCAAAGCTGGCTACACTGACTTCAGTGGCCCCACAGTGCTCAGCCAGCCTGACACACACCTGCCTGGGGCCAGAGCTTCCCCAGAGGTAGGTGAGAAATTGGAGTCAATGAGCTCTGCCCTTCCCTAGGCATCTCAGGCTTTGAATCACTGAGCAGGAGACTAACAAATCAGTGCTAAATTACCTCCTGGTTACCATTTTTTTTCTTTTTTAAATTCACTTGTCTGTGTGCTTGATGTGTTTTTTGCTTGTGTACTTGCATGTTCTCATGTGTGCACACAGTGTGTAAGTGTGTATGCATATGTGTGTGGTTGTGGAGGCCTGAGGTTGGCAACAAGAGTTTCTTCACTTACATGTTGTGGCATGACCTCTCAATGGAACCTGGGGGTAGTTAATATAACTAGTCTAATATCCAGCTCATCTGGAAATTCCTGTCTCCGCCTATGACTGGAATTATAGATAGGTCACCATAGTCACCCAGGATTTATCTGGGTTCTGGGAATCCAAATTCCAGAACCCCATCTTTCATAGCTATGAGGGCTGAGCCATCATCTCTCCAGCTCTGTGGCTGAACCTTCATGGTTCAGTGGTCAATAGTACTTTCTGTTTTCGCAAGAGGACCTGAGTTCATTTTTAAGTCCCATGTTGGGCAGCTCACAATCCCCTGTAACTCTAGTTCCAGGGGATCTGATACCATCACCTGGCTCCCAGGAGCACACATACACACACACACTTGAAAATAAACGAATAGCTGGGCAATGGTGCCTACCTTTATTCCCGGAACTCAGGAGGCAGAGTTCGAGGCCAGCCTGCTCTACAGAATGAGTTCCAGGACAGCCAAGGCTACACAGAGAAACCCTGTCTTGAAAAACCCAAAGTAAATTAATAAATAAAGCAAATAATTGGAAAATAACAACTAACACTCAATTCTAATCCACTTGTATGCTGGAGGCACCAAATGCCAAACAGAAGCCTCTCTGGTGTATATTAAAAATGAAGGCAAAGTTAGGACAATACTGCCAGGCCAGATACTACATAATGAGAGTTCATTCAGTAAGAAAAAACTGGTGAGATGGCGTGAGCACAGACCCAGAAGGAAAGCAGCAGCTGGGGACAGAGAGCGGAGTCAGCCTGCAAACTCTGGAAATAGTGTCACAGCTAAGTGGAATTAAACTTTCTGTATGCCATTATGAAGGCACAATTAGAATTAGAATGAGTGCCTAGCATTAGATAGGCAAATGATGACTATCAATATTGAAATTAAATCTTTTAAATTAGTTCCAAAAAGTAATTAGTTTCCCGTGAAGCCATGTGATAGAAGATGTGTGATTATCCGAAATGATGGAAAAACATCCCATGATTGACAGAGAAGTTTAATGAGATGGCCCCAGGTCCCTGCCAAAGTGAAGCTTTCATATCTAATATTCTAACCGACAAATGATGTACTATGGAAAATAATAGTCTCATGTTTTTCATTTCTTAACGTAGGAGGTAAGGAAACGAGATTTATGTAGTCCTGAGGGTGATATTTACTTGTGTTTTGTGTTTCAATTCTGAATATGTACCTATATGAAAGGAAAGAAAAGCAGAAAGGTAGGCTAGTGCCTCAAGTTCACACTGAGGCAAATATATATACTATATCTATATATTATTATATATCTATATATTAATAAATATTTATATGTAGATAAAGATAGATAGAGAGAGATGATAGATAGATAGATAGATAGATAGATAGATAGATA
>LOEQ01000186.1:512463-523726 GCA_001685075.1 Bramus lutescens | reverse complement strand
CCCAGACCCGAATAATCACACAGAAACTATATTAATTACAACACTGTTTGGCCAATAGCTCAGGTGTATTCCTAGCTAGCTCTTATATCTTAAATTAACCCATTTCCATTCATCTGTGTATCACCACATTACTTACCAGTAGGTTCTGGCATTTTTCTTCTTTGGCAGCTACATGGCATCTCTCTGACTGTGCCTTCTTTCTCCCAGCACTCAATTTAGTTTTCCCTGCCTAACTCTATTTTGCCCTACCATAGGCCAAAGCAGCCTTATGAACCAATGAAAATAAAACATATTAGTAGCATACTAAGGGGAATCCCACAGCACATATTTGTGTCTTTGTATAAATGTGAGCAGAAGCCAGAGGACAGCCTCAAATTGTCAGGTACCATCCTTTGTTTTTTTGAGATACAGTCTGTCTTCAAAGACAGAAAGCTTTCCCTCTCCTCCAACAAAGGCCAACAATTGTCCATAGACCTAATATTCATCCACAAGTGCCACATGGAACCACAGCAGAAGAGATCCAGAGGGAGCAGCATGTGGGCTCCGACCACTTCTTCCTATTACAATTATCCTACAACAACCTTGGGGACAGGCAGGCAAGCTTTATGGGGAGGAGTTTGTAATCAGGTTACAGGAGGTACTTACTTTGGGGATTTCCCTCATTTCTTTGCATTCCTTTGTGTATCATATCTGTATCTTGACCATCAGCTTAACTGAACCCTCTGGATATGTCTGTGAGGGGTTATCTCCATCGACTTAATTGAGGTGAGAAGACCCATCCCACCTATGGGCAGCATCATTCCATATGGACTGTATGCAAAGGAGAAAGTGATTCTGTGCTGGTTTCATTTCTGTTGCTGTGATAAAATATCCTAGTAGAAGGCAACTTAAGAGAGAAAGAGGTTGTTTTAGCTCCCAGTTCCAGGTCACAGTCCATCACTGCAGGGACAGCAGAGCAACAGGGGCTTGAGTTACATCACATCCACAGACAAGGGAAGAGGAACAAAGGTACCAGCGCTTACTGCTCACTCACTTCCCCGCTCTTTATAAGCCCCAGACAAAGCTCAGGGGATGGTGCCGCCCATTGTGGGTGGGTCTTCAGATTCAATTAATACAGTGAAGACAGTTCTCCACAGAGGTACTCAGAGACCCGCCTAATCCAGAAATCCCTTATTGAGACACAGTGTAATCCATCCAGGTTACATCGTGTCAAATCAACAATTCAAACTAAACATCATGTAGGTAAAGAGCAGGTAAATCCCTCTCTGTCTCCTAATTTGGGATGCAGCGTGACCTGAAAGATGCTGAAAGATGCTGACTTTGGATGCAGTGTGGCCTGAAAGATGCTGAGGCTGGAGCTCAGACTTCACAGAGGGATGATCCTTCCTGAAGGGCAGCCACGAGTCTGTTTTCCCAGCTGGTGCTGCAGTCGGGGTCCTGGTCCACAAACCCACCTGAGCACCCTCCTGAGGAAGACCTTCTCGGGTACAGCAAAGGATGAACAACATAGTGTGTGGGAGGTCCATCCAGTGGAGATACTGACAGGGCATCCTCCTGGAGCTACGTCTGAGTGGCCATCTCCAGCCACTGAATGACTTCCAAGGTCTCCCATAGAAAGATAATCAGGGCAGGGGCAGAGAGTTTATGTCTTTGGAGTCCAAGATTGAGTGCAAGTCACAGATTTATAAAGTGGCCTGGTGTACCAGCATGTCCAAGGAGGGGACTCTTGAAAGCCATCCATCACTCACCTGTGTCTGACATAATGGTTCTCCTTACTATCCAAGCCTTACAATGTATCCTTAGCACACTGGCTCTCACCAGGCCAAAAGCTAAGAATGTCACAGAGTGCCCACCTGTGACCCCACCCCCTCCAATGTGTTCACTTTGATTAATGGCTCTCTTGGTTTTGTAACTGACAATAGAGCCTCAGAGTAGCCCCCATAGTTGAATGTGATGTTTGGGGAAATTTGAATGACATTCCTCGGATTTGACTCCACAGTAAACTCTCTTACTTACTTTGTGGTAAGAGCTGCTTTCGGCACTAACAGCACCAAGGCTCAGGACAGTGCCTGGAGGGAGAAGGCAGTCAAGGCAACATGCTTTGGGGAGGGGAGTTGTTTTCTAATGAAAGAATTACTGAACTCTTATGTTGAAATTTTCAGTGGAGGAAGGAATTTTCTAGTTCAAGAGGACCAGGGGGCAAGGTGAGAATGAGGTCTGAGGTCAGCAAGCAGATCATGATGGAGTGGTGTCCTGGGGAGGGGGCCGGCCAGCTCCTCACTACGGGAGGTGGGTGGTCTCACAGGCCTGCCGGTGGAAAGGAAATGGCAAGGTTAGTAGATATGAGAAGATTCCCCACCCCCTCGTGTTGCTCCTAATTTTTCAGGGAAGCAGAAAGCAAAGACAAGTAGACAGTGAAGATGCCTGGAATCTGAGCCACAGGGAGGAAGCATGGTGCTGTCCCAGTATGGACCACATGACGCTGATGGAAGTTGTCAAGTGCTGGACCGCAAAGCTTCAGGGAATACCCACAGCAGGGTGTGAACCTGTTGGCGCAGTTTCCTGGTTCCCTTGTACTATTAGAACTGAGGGGAAATGGGGCTGAAGTTATGCTAGAGAATCATAGGATGTGTGTATCAAAAGGAAGTGATTACAATGTAGACAAACAAATCTTTCATGGCTGAAGAAGTTGAGGCAGGATATAGAGGTGATGTCCTCATAGAGAGAAAGGGTCAACAAGTTAGTCTTGAAGATGGCTAGAGTGAAGGAACTAGAAAGAGAGTGAGATTTTGGGGCAGTACATTTCCAGCAACACGGTGCTGACCTTGAGGTTGCTGAGTGACTAGGTGACAGCAGTGAGGGGGATTTGTAGTATTTTTTGAGGAGTGGATTTTCATGACAGCATAGAGCAGTCAAAGTGTTTAACTTGTCGGGTTTTGAAGGCACCAAGAACAACATTTTAATGAGACCTATCTTGAGACTTTCATAGGAAGCTCATGAAATAAAAACTTTAAAAAAAAGGATTTGCTTAATTTTCAATTATATGTGTATGTGGGGGTGCATTATGAGTGTAGGTGTCCCCCAGAGAGAGCATTGGATCCCCCGGAGGTAGGAGGGAGTGTGAGCCCTTCAACATGGATCCTCTGCAATACATCCCTTAACTGCTAAGCCATCTCTCCAGCCCCAAATAGAAACTATTATTTAAATAATTTGCAAAAAAAAAAAACACTAACTGCATGGAGATGGGGTTTTATCAGCTCTGCAACCTGATAAGATAGTTCTCTCTTGATAATGCTGGATAGTTCCAATTTGATAATGAGCACACAACATGTTAGCATATCTGCTTGGCACAGTCAACCTCAGATTTTTCCTGTGATGCACAGAATCTCTGAAACCTAATTTAGACAAAATATAGTAACATAGCTTCATCCTCAGCACTGGGAACACAGGGGCTATACTGATTCTGCTGTGAGAATTTGCTCCTTCAGAACCAGCCTGAGCTCCTCCAGGAAGCCTCTCCATGAACGACACTGAATGTGCCGTTGTGCTGCTGTGTCCAGATTTGGTTGATTTCTTTCTTTTATGTTTGCTTGCTTGATTTTTGAGACAGGGTTTCACAACCTACCCTTGAACTCATGTATAGCCTAGCCTGTCATAAAACAGTCATTCTCCTTCGTCAGCCTTTGGAATACTGGGATTTACAGACATGTTTCGCCATGTCCAACTGAACATAAGCGTAGAAACATTGCTCAGAGGAAATAAGAGGTTGTAGATTGGGCTGAGGCCATCAGCAGGGAAGGGTGGGCTCTCTGAAGGAATGTGGTGAGCAAGGGGAGCGGGATGCAGGGGTTGGGGGTCATGTCAACAGCTGCGAGGAGGGAATGCCAGTAGCTGGGGGAATGTCAGTAGCTGGGGGTACATGTCAGAAGCTGTCAGGGGCAGGGGGGTATGTCAGCAGCAATGGGGGCATGTCTGTCAGCAGCTGTGAGGGCCTACCCCCAACCCTCAACACGAGAAACTTGAAACAGCCACATTGCTTATTGTCGCTAGGAACAAGCACAGAGGAGAGGCAGGCTCATGTCACCAGCAGAGTGAAAAGTGAGACCCTGGACAGCAGAGGCAGCCCAGTGTGGCATCCCTGGTTGTCTCTGGACCCACACTGAGTCAGGCAGGGAAGACTTTCTTGCAGACTAGGGACTTGGAGAACCAGTTTTTCTCTCTACAATGAAAGGATTCCTGGACCCCTCTACCCAGGTGCTGATCATAAGAAGATATAGAAGCCAGAACGTAGACTTCCTGAACCCACTCTGAGCTCTTCGTTCAACGAAGATGGAGAGGTAGCCCAAGTCAGGTCCTGCACACAGACATTTCCTTAGCACCCTGTCATTAAGTGGACTGATCACACAGCTCAACCTACTTAATCAGAAAACTTGTTTGAGTGTGCCCCCTACCTGTAAGAACTAGAAAGATCAGTGGAGGAAGGCTGTCTCCTATCACAGGTAACTAATTTCACCTGTAGGTGGGAATAACACATAGTCACAAAAAAATCCCCTTTTGTCTGAGGTCAGTGTGCGACCATGAGCTGGATGCAAAACCTGGTCATTTAGACTGGAGAGGTCAGGGATGTGACAGCCACACCAGAGCGAAGTCAAATCAGGCCCGTCTCCCGACAGAGTTCTAAAGACACAAAAAGAGGTGAGACGGAAGGAAGCCACCCTGAAAACAGCTGCCCCTGGCCTGCTGCCGCGTCAGTACCCACCCCACACCCCACCTGCTCTCAGCGCTTGCTTGTTTCCAGCTGTGAGCTTATGGACTAGCTTCTCTCACATTCCCCTGCTCTTCTGACAAGCTCAAAGTGTTGGGGGATCTGTGTTCGTTGGCGCATTGGCAGAGGCTCCCAGAATCTCTAGGAACCTGTTGGAAGTTACAACTGAAGGATATACCGTCGCCTCTGCAGCTCTTTCCAGGCCAGTTGCTCACACGGTCTGCTCCGGGCCTGTCACCCCACAGACTAGAGACAACTAACAGAGATAGAGACGAGGAGATGCAGATGCCAGAGCAGGCGAGGTTCAGTTCCCTTGCGTTCTGCAAAGCCAGTGGCTGCCCACTTGCATTAACTTCCTGGAGCATGGCACTGGGACGGTAGCTCAAGTAAGGAAAGTGCCTGCCTCACAAGCATCAGAACCTGGGTTCAATTCCTGCACCCACCTAAAAGCCAGGTGCAAAGTGCAAGCTTGAAATCCCAGCACCGGGGAGGTGAAGACTGGTGGATGCTGGGCTGTACTGACCACTTAACCTGGGTTAATCAGTGAGCCCCAGGTCCCAATGAGAGATCCTATCTCAAAAAGCAGCACGGGGTTAGACAGAGAGCCAGGAGTTAGTTGGAGAGGACCCAAGTTCAGTTCCCAACACTCACATGGTGACTCACAAATGCCTCTGACTGAAGTTCTAGGAGAATCTGAGGCCCTCTTCTGGTCTCCAGGGGCTCCTTCATGTACCTGATGCACACAATCTCATGCAAACAAATATGCACGCACATAGATGAATAAATCTTAAAACAAAACAGGGTGGGTGGCTCCTAAGAAATGGCCTCTGACCTCCATCTGCACAACTATGCACAAACCCTCAATCACTCAAGTGCACACACACACACACACACACACACACACACACAGAGAGAGACAACTAATATAGAAAATAAGAATGCTTCTTGAAGCAGATCAAGCTTTTTGTCACATTAGGGACGTCTCTGGGTTCCCTTCCACCTCCACCGTTTCTCTGTGTGTCTTACCCGGTCTCATCACTTGCTCCCAAGGGATTCAGAAGATCCTAAACTCCCAGTGCTAGTGAACACAGTCCTGAATTGACCTTGTTTGTTCCAGAGTCCAGCTTGCTTCCTCCTTAGGGCTTAGCCCTCAGGAGATGGTGGCTCAGCAACGGTCCTCCTAACCAATAGGGACACTGCATCCCCAAGGCGGTTAACTTAGGTTCTACAAATAGGCCGTTGAGAACTGTGCCTAGCACAAAGGCAGAAGCTGATAAATTCCATAGACCACGTAAGTTGATGTTAATAGGTCTGTTCTTGCCTGAGCTCATCACCATGTGCCACCTCAAATTTTCCCAGTGAAGAACTTCTGGCTTCCCCCACGCCATCCCCGCCTCTCTTCTTTGTTCATAACAATCTCCGAGTTGTGCAAGAAGTCGCACTGAGCCTCCACCGTCCCGCCAACCCTCAGCAGAAACGACTCTTCCACTTCCCATCACAGAACTCCACCCCCAGAGAAATCCTAAAATAGCAGGAAACCTACACGCATGCTGCCATTTTCCTCCAGGCTTGAAATCGTGGCATCTGTGGCAGTGATGTCCAAGTTCATACTTCATCTTTTGTGAGGGGGGGGGTCCCAAGGAATGAGTGAGGACTCAAAAGGAAGCTGGTTCTCTAAGTTGGTTCTCTCCCTTGGGATCAAACTCAGGTTGATCAGTTTGACAGGAGGCCCTGTTCCTCTGTGAGCCATCACACCAGCAGTCAGACAGTGTTCCTGTGTTAAATGCAGTAGTGATGTCACTGGGGAATCAGTGCAGAAGGGCTTTGGCTCCTTCTGTTGCACAGAGCAAAGAAACACTCAGCAAACACACCCACTGTTAGTGCATTCTTGAGTGTAATGAGCCAATTCAAACTTTCAAGTAGCAGCTGGAGAGAAGGCTCAATAGTTAAGATCATACGCTGCTCTTGTAGAGGATCTGAATTCGGTTCCCAGCATCCATAGTGAACTGCTCATTATGCCCTATAATTCCAGCTCCAGGGTATCTGACTCCCTTCTTCTGGCCTCCATAGGCACCTGCACTCACTTGTGCAAACTCAGACATAGATACACACACAGACACATGAACAAGATAAATCTTTAATCAAACAAAACTTCCCAAGTAAATTGGTCCAAAGTGATGTGAGGGCAATCATAGAAAGAATTTTGATTTTTTTGAAGGCATGTAGGATTTTTTTTTCCTGATTGGGTGTGGGAAAAGACTGGATTTATTTTAACACAATGAAGACAATATTTTAAAAAAAGATTGGAAACTTTTATTTTTTTAGAAACTCCATGTTCTCCTTCAGATATACACACATGCATGCACACACACATATATGTATATATATACATATATATAATATCCTATTGGAGACCTTACAACCTAATTACATTGTGTGACATCTATTTATTTGAAGGGAGGGTCAGAACATGTGAAAGTCAGATAACTTACAGGGATCAGTTCTCTCCTTCCACCTTTATGTAGATCCATGGTTTGAACTTGAATCACTAGGCTTGGTAGTGATTACTTTACTTGCTGAGCTTTTGCAGAATTTGATCACATTGTGAGCCCCAAGATTGCATTATTTACTGGAAAAACCTGTTTCTAGTTGTGGTGTGGCTCAGTCCCAGCACACACCTTTAATCTAAGAGCTTTCTGCTTGAATACTGTAAACAGGATTAAATAAAGTCAGCCATAGGTCAAGAGGCAAAACAAGCAACCAGTTGACAGGACATGAGCAGAGGATTATTAAGAAAAAAAAAAACCATAGAGAATAAGAGGGAGTCAGGAGGGTGGATAGAGAGACACACAGGAAGTAGAAGGGAGGGACATTCAGTTTGAGGAGTTTTGTTTGAGATGGCATAGGGGAAAGCTCTCTTTCTGGGATGACCGTGGAGGAGGAAGGTTAGCCAGGTGCTTTCTCTGCCTCTCTGAGCTGACAGGCTTTCACCCCAGCATCTGGCTTTCCAGTCTTTGCTGATAAAACAGAATAATAAAGACTTAGTGTCTCCTGCCACACTGGCACCTACATCTTGGAAAGACCATGGCATTTTCTCCCCAGGCTGCAGCAAGCATCTCTAACCCGTATATGCATTTTCTCACTTCAAATCTCTTGTCAGCCAAGACCACACTTTTCAGAGCACTGGGGAAGACGGGCCACACACTCAGCCTTTCTTTTTCCATTCCGACCTCTCCTTTCTTCCAAACAATTATCTCCACAGAAAGAAGAAGCAATTTGCCTTGGAAGTGAATGTCCATTTCGGTTCACAAACTCAGCTCTGCCACGGATGAAAGTCCATTTATGTTTAATAAATAATTCAATCAAATTTATATTCCAATGTCGTGTCTCATCAGACCTTGGAAAATTGGTTATGATGTCTTTAGGGGTTTGTATTCTCTCCCCATCTTTCTCTGGCTCAGGGCTCACTGGTCCTTTTGTTCTTGGCTGGTGTGTGACTCTTCCAGGGCTCCGATTTCTTGTTGCTGTTTGTCTGTTCTCACAACAGGGCTTCCTGGAAAGGCTGTGTCCTTGAGCCTGCCTGAGCCTCGGAGGTGACCCAGAAGTCCCCTCAGCTGCTGGGTCCGATCTAGATACCTTGGCTGTCTTTCCCTCAATTCCATTCCTGCCCCTCATATTTTTAACACTAGAACTAACTTGTGTCCCCTATAGCCCACATGGGATGCATGTACATGTGTGTGTGCAGGTAGTCCCGTATGCATGTGGAGACCAGAGGATAAGCTCAGACACCATTCCTTAAGAGCTATCTTCCTTGTTTTGATCTGGGAGATGTTGGGGGGGTTGTTTTATTTTGGTTTCAGAGATAGTCTTTCATGGGAATCTGGAGCTCACTCATTAGGTGGGCAGGCCGGCTAGCAAGCACTAGGGATCCACCTGCCTCTGCCTCCCAGAGCTGAGATGACAAGACTGTTTCTTAAAACAGCAATGTTGTGTCCTGCTGTTTCACACTGCAGCGACTATGCTCCTGCCCTGAGCTGTGTTTTGTTCATGGCTTTTGTTCCTTGTAACACACATTTCATGGCTGTCTTTGGAAAACTTCTGTCTACATCCATAAAAGCCAAGTTCCAGCCAGGGATGGAGACCTATCTTCTTCCTTCACTTCCTGGCTGTAAGAACATAGACCTTCAGCACTTTTTCATCATGTATAAAAAGGGACATTGACAGAGCGTGTGTATTTTTTTAAGAAATAAATGTATTTATTTATTGACTTGTTTATTTATTTTATATCCAGGCTGTAGTTTTCCCTCCCTCCCCTCCTCCCAGCACCCCCACCCCACCCCACCTTCTCTGTTCCCAGACTGTCTATCTTAAGGCTGGCTAAAAACTGAGTTCCTGCACAGGGGAAATTGAAAATGGCATGTGGCCAAGGGTGAGCTCTCGGGCTCTTCTTGGTGTCTCTTGGCAATCTGGTGACAGAGACTGGTTTTGTGTGGAGGGCTCTCAGTTTCATTAAGCCAGTAGCTGAGGGATGTATGAGGATTTGTGGCCATGTTTTTATCCATTGGAATCTTGTCCTTAAATTTTGGAAAAAGAATAGGAAGACTTTAGTCTTCTTGGTACATAAAGAAATAAATCAAAGAACACGGGAATGGGATGTGCCAAGTGTATATTATACCCAGGGGTGAAAGGGTCTCATGGAACACATGCCGTGCACAGTGAATAAACACAATGAAAACCTTTAAATTGAAGGAGTAACAAAATCTGAAGGCTCTCTGGGATAGTCAGTTAGGGGGATGCATCCAGTCCCATTTGTGCAGTTTGCATGGGCAGTCTGAGACCTCAGGGCAATTGCATCACCAGCAGGTCCCATCCCAGCACGTGTGGCACCCCTTGACAATTGTTTGGATACAGTCCCCTGCACAAGGTGCAGGTAGCTCCACCAGAGAGCCTCCTTTGACCCAGCAACTGCTTACTGTTATGTAACCCAGAGGACAAAGGCCTCAAGTACTGTCTCCAGCTAGAAGCAAAGGCTCAATTGCTGCATTATATTGTGCCAGGTACTCAGCCAGATCAAAGAGAAAATCTAATCTCCATGTGCGTAAAGTTATATTGCACAATGAAGCTGTCCTGTTTCTCCTTGTATTTTGACTAATAGAACACACCGAATCTTGTCTACATATATAATAAAGTTACCCCTCAGTGTCGATGAGGGATCTATTATAGAATTCCCATAGTTCCCAGATCCAGTCAGGCTCCAGTTATTTATGGAAAATGGTGAGATGCCAGATATGGTAGCAGATGCCAGGCATGGTAGCTGTAAGGCAGAAGGACCAGGAGTTCAAGGTCAGCCTCAGTTACATATCAAGTTGGAGACCAGCCGGGGCTACGTGTGACCATGTGTCATAGAAAAATAAAATAAAATAGTGAGGTATGTAATCTTCCTATAGACTGCAAATAACTTGTAGGATTGCCTATAATATCTAAAGTAATAAAAATGTTAGGTAGTTAGAATAC
Source organism: Bramus lutescens (assembly GCA_001685075.1). Taxonomy (NCBI): domain Eukaryota; kingdom Metazoa; phylum Chordata; class Mammalia; order Rodentia; family Cricetidae; genus Bramus; species Bramus lutescens. The sequence continues at coordinate 513,447 of LOEQ01000186.1, read as the reverse complement.
TGTACTGTTTAAGAGAGCATGGTAAGAAGAAAAACCACATGTTACACACACATATACATATGTGTCTGAGCTGAGCTCTAGAAAACATATAAATGCACACATGTGTACATAGGCATACCTATCTTCAGAACTGGCTTTACTGTCTCAAAAACATTTCTAATGTGGAAGTGGTTCTCCAGCTGTTCAGCTGCTGTTGACTGTTAGGTCAGGGAGGAAAGAGAAGAGGCACTCCCAGAGGTACCGAGGGGATGAACGCTAAGCCAGATGTTCCTTAATGGAGGCAGGGGCAGCATTACAGGAACAGTCAAGGTAAGCCTCATCCAGCTCCCTCTCTTCCAGGCACAGCAAGCAGCCTCTTCCTTAGGTTTGCCCTAGGGAGAAGGGCAGAGTGAACCTGGGACCCAGGTTCTCAATCTCATGCTGACTCATAGTGGTCACTCTTTGTGCAGGGAGGGGAATGGGGATCGGAAAGAGAGTGACAGTGAGCTGGATAGTCAAGCTGCCTCCCACTCCCCTTCCTCAATAACAAGGAGATGGGTGTGCTCTTGTCGGTTCTGCCTGCTTAGGGCCTAGTTACCTTTGCACAATGAAGTTGTCTTGTTTCTCCTTAGTAACCTAGTTACCTTTCCCAGTTGTGTGACATGGCATTGATGTCCGTATGTTTTCAGAAGAACAAGATGTCGGAATGGAGAAAAACAAGCCTTTAATTTTTATTCTTGTTTCGTCACGATGAGAAAGTCTCCTGCCCTTTCAAGTTGCTGCCTGGCAGCAATAACTTGTGCTTCTTGTGGGACACTGCGGATTACAGAGGGAGGAAAGTAGGGAGCTCGAATCAAAGTCAAAACACCAGAATGAAAGCGCTCATCAAAGGGCTGAACATGGCTCTGGAAGATGAAAGAAGCAGAGTCTGACAGACCACGGCCAGAAATGAAAGAGGAGGATGAACAAAGAAGAGCGGGTGTTGTGGAGGCTGCAAGGAGACAG
>LOEQ01000186.1:492882-506436 GCA_001685075.1 Bramus lutescens | reverse complement strand
AAAAAAGCTAGACGTGGTGGCATGCACTTGTAATCCCAGCACTGAAGAGGTGGAGACCAGTTGCCTACCCTGCTTGGTGAGTTCCAGGATACCAGGATAGTGAGGGACCTGGTCTCAGGACACAAGGTGGTTGGCTCTTGAGAAATAACACTCAAGGTCAATGCCTGGCCTCCACTCACATTCACACACAAAAGTTCATGAGCACATCCCCTCCCCCATGCAAACATTCACAGATGACCACACACATATCAAATTAATTCATGAACTGTTGATTAATTCATTTGAGGAAGCAATCTCTCTTCAGAATTAGAGCCACAAAGCCCGACTGTTTAGAGAAAGCTAATATAAAGCAGGAGATGGGCTGGACAGCACAGGATCAAAGACTCTGGACAATGAGACAGCCCACGGGAAAGCCACTGTGAGACAGCAGACTGCACCGATGGCCGGCACCCGGGGCAAACAGACTCCCACGCTACTGGATCGTGGCACACGATTTGGGACCTTTGCTTGCAAGGTCTCAGAGAAAAGGAAAATGTGCAAAGTCTGAGCCATTTCCCTCCAAGACCTTTGACGTCCTGTGACTCCCTGCGTAAGTGTTTCTTCCACTCTTGGGAGACCGAGAAAAATGTGACCTGGACAACCTGTGCCTTGCTCAGGCAGGAGCCTCGGGAGTCTGGTAGAGGGGCTGCGCCCGGTGGCTTGCGGTCAAGCTGCGTTCTCTCACAGGCCTGCCTTCTCTCTGGCAGCCTCAGCACCCACTCCGGCCTCCAAGGTTCATAAGGGCTAAGTCTCTGGCTCCTCCAGGGAATTTGCCTCTTTTCTTTCCGAGCTCCCTAGGTTCAGGCCAACCAACCCTCACTGTTTACCTCCTGAGTCCTCACTGAGTCCTGCCCTGTGGCTGGTGGTTCTTACTTAAGACTTGTGACATAAATGATGGTAATTTCCTTCATCTGCAGTTGTTGGAACTTGACATTTTTCACTTCTATCTTTTTTTGATGGAGCTTTGAAATATAAACCAAGGAGTAAGGGTTCCATAAAACCACATGAAACTAATGATGCTTCTGGGAATCTAATAGGTCAATTCCCATTCTCCCTATTAAAAACAAAAATAAAGACCTTGATGCTGAGGAGCCTCCAGGGCGGAAGAAAAGAATGGGGGAAGGGAAGTGGGTCTTCACTTCTGCCTTGGTTTCTCTTTCCCTGCTAAGTTGCTCTTTACCACACCAAAAAGAGGGTTAGGGGATCATCCTGACTGGGGGCAGACCTCAACCAAATAGTGGCTGTTTCTATACTCACAGACAGGAGCAGCGAACTCCACCCCTACATCACAGCCGCACGTGAACACCTTACATCCCATAGGAGAGCAGTGCAACTCCAAGAAAGGGATGCTTGAACCCAAAACCAGCCTCTCTTGAAATCGGTGGCTTTCTAGCCCTGGAGCCATTCTATACCTAAGAAGTCTGTACCACTTCCAGTAGACTTTCCCTTGGTGCCAAGCCCCTTTGTTATTGTTAAATTTTTCAACTGAAGGAGCTGGCTGGAATTACCCTACCATAATAAATAAGTGGACAAAGAAGACTTAGGACCAGCCAAGGACTCAAGATGTGAGGAAAGACCACTATGCTTTTTCTGAATATTATTTTCTTACCTAGTACCTTATACTAGGCAACAGGAAACCCAGCAACATGGAACTACCAAGTAGAGACAAAAGGTCCGAGTAAAACCTGTTCTTTCTTGTTGGAGCCATGACAAGGACTCGCCACAAGAAAGAAGCTGGAGACAATCATCTTCTTACCCCAGTCAAACATAGGAGCGGAAGAGCAAGCATGTGGACATGAAAGGACAAACTCGCTCCTGCTTGCAATGAACAAGGTGTGTAGCCACACGGAAGTCATATACACAAGGATCAAAAATAAAAGTTTATGCATTAGTGTGTGTGCTCTTCAGGATCTGAGGACAAATGACAGACACCTAACCATGTGCCCGTGACTGGCAGGGAGCCCTGAAACACAAAGGCTGAGCTGGCAATGCCAAGAACTGTCATTCAGAAGGGTTCCACTAATGTCAACCTGACAGAACACATCCATGTATGTCCTGAAAGCTGCATGGTGTTCATAAAATCGTCCAAGAAAACCTGCATATGTAGAGAGACATCCATGTTCATGTCTTAGAAAACCCAGTGTAGAAAAGACAGAATGGTGGGGCCTGTGTGGATATGGAAATTACTCTCAATTCATGGAGAGGGGAAGAAACCCAGCAAAATTTTTGGAGGTAAGAACATTCCAAAATTCCTATCGCAGGCACCCTCTGCCGACTTCCTTAGGCACTGGGCACAGATGTGGTACACAGACATACATTCAAGCAAAACAATCATCTACATCAAATTAAATTAAAAGAACAAGCCACAAAGTGAAGATTGATATCAGAGAATACAGAACTGAAAAACTCATTGAAATTGAGGCTGGATAGATGGTTCCGGGGGCAAAGCACTTGTGCAAACATGAGGAACCAAGTTCGAATCCCCTAGAACCCACAAAAACCCATATGCAGAGGGTGAGCATTTGCAATCCCAGCACCCCTAAGGGGAGCATGGATGTCCATGCCTGGAGGAGTGAAACTAGACCCTCATATTTCTGTAGCATCTCTCAGGCGTTTGTTGGAAGTTCACAGTTAGGTGCTGTGTAGACCTTTAGAAAATGTCAGGGCCGATCAGTCTGCCTCATCAGATTCTTCCAGAGAGGAATCAGTCAGATATTATGATGCTAAGACATGCTTCCTGGAGGCAGGAACACATCTGCAGGGTAAGCATTCTGTAAAGGTTTCTTGGTTAATGCGTGCTTCACTCCTACTTCACAGATGTTCAGAAAGGCAAAACTAATCACAAAACCCTCGCATTTACTACTGAATTTAACCCAAAGATTAAAAGCAATACATTTTCCATTGTTTTTGATAAATTAAAAATCAAAAATCAAAGGGAAGGAGAATAGCTTGATTCCTACAGGAGCAAATGGAAGGTAGACAAGAGCAGAACTCGGTAAGTTATTTGTAACTCAAGCCAAATAACGCAAATTCCACAAAACCTTACAGAAACTTCACAAAAAGTCACGGTGTATTAGGAATTACTGAAGGGGTAAACAATAGTCCTTGACCTCTTTGACCTAGAATAGTCTATGTTAAACGGAGCATATGTGTGGAGTGTTCCATGAATAACTTGTCTGTGTGAAAGACAGCCACTGAAGAGGACCTAAGGGACACACCAGTGACGGCTGGGTGAAGCCACTGGAGATGTAGAGGTTTGAAGACTCGAAGGGAGCAGTGAGATACATATATGCAAATAAGCAGGGCAGCAACAGGGAAGCACTGGAGTAGAAATCTTACTTCAAGATTCAGAATCAACAGAAGACATAAAGATTCTACATTATAAGGCAGTGAGAGATACATCTGGCTGCCAGAGATAAAAACTTGACCTGAATGCAAACTAGGCCTAAAAATTTTCACAGGGAATCAATAAACAAGTAAATATCTCTCAGCTACCTTAGCCAGGTGGGTCCAAGCAGAGAACGGCATCAAGGCAGAGCATCCAAAAGATGGCTCATTTAAGCTCATTCCTCATTTTTTCCCATTGCTTATATTTATTTATTTATCTTTATTTTATCTTTTTTAAAAAAGAAAGCAAATTATCTTTTTTCATTTTACATACCTATCCTAATTCCCACCCCCTCCCCTCCTTCCATTCCCTCCACCTCCCCTCGCCCCACCCGCACCCACTCCTCAGAGAGAGAAAGGCACATTGCTTTGAGGATGGTCCCATCATTCCTCATGTTTTATACACATTTGATCATGCTGCTAATATTCAGTTTGGAGTCATCTTCAATATTCTTTCCTGTTGCTCTGGAGTCACGTGTTGTCTTTTCCTCCAGGTGCAACCGCATCCAGGCCTTCCCTTGGCTTCATGATTTCAGGACTTTTCTTTCTACAGATTTATGAAAACTTTCCTGGGGGGTTGCTTTTGTTTGTTTCTTTGTTTCACTTAAACATTAAGTCAGTGCATGACCTTGAGTGTGACCTCCAAACATTCTTCATGCAATTGTTGCCTACTTATATATTCCTGGGTGGAAGACCTACAGCCTCAGGACCACCCTTGAAAGTGCAGTGGAAGGGATGACTCATCAAAGCCTTTAATTTAATAAAGGGAACTCTGCTATAACATTTTAAAACTTATACTTGAGGGATGGAGAGATGGCTCTGGGGTTAAGTTCACTTCCTGTTCTCCCAGAGGACCTGAGTTAGGTTCCTAGCACCACCTCAGTCAACTCACGATCCCCTGTAACTCCAGGCTCAGGTAGATCCAACACCCTCTTCTGGCCTCCTCAGCTACCTGTATGTGTGTGCGCACTCACACACACACACATTTTAAAATAATAAAACTAGTCTTAAAAAGAGACAGAAAAAATGTATATATGCCTTTAATAGTACCTTTCAAAAAGATATCTGATTATCATCCCAGTCTCTGAAGCCCGTGGATGGAATCTTTTAATAGTTAAAGGATGTCAAGCTAAAATCATCTGGATCATCTGAGCAGTAACCAAGTCTTTAGAAGAAAGAGAAGAGGAAAAAACCTAGCCAAGGAAGAGGCCATGTGGAAATGGAGGACACGGTTGGAGTTGCGAGCCATAGACTGTGGAGACTGGAGCCAGCGGAACAGGGAAAGGGTGGAGGATCCTCTCCAACAGAACTTCCAGAGGAGCCTCCCGTCTGGCTTCTGACCTCAGCCACAGTAACAGAAGAAATCTTTGTTTTACACCATGAAATCTGTAGGCTCTTGGTACAGCCGTTGCATAAGGTGTGATAATTGGCTTTAATTGCCAATTTGATGTAGCCTAGCATCACCTGGAAAGGTGTGACGAGCGGTTATCTACATTGGGTTGGTCTGTGGGCGGTCCTGAAAGAATTGTCTTAATTAACTGACCGGGGAAATCGAGTCCTCTGTAAGAAATGCACTCCCTCGGCAGGAGTTCCTGAACTGTGTACAGTGTCAAGCTGAGCACGAAAGAGCTTGTAATTCATTCTCTATTGTTGCATGCAGATATGACCAGCTACTGTGAGTTCCTGCCTTGACTTCCCCACAATAGTGGACTGTCTCCCAAAAGGGTAAGACAAGTCCAACTCTCTCTCTGCTCTAAGTTGTTTCTATCAAGATGTTTTTTATCACAGCAGCAGTAGTAAACCAGGATTATTTTTTAATTGAGCTGGCATACATAGTATAAAAATTCTTTCCCCATATTCATGTGCAACCCCCCAGTCTCACCTGGCATGTAAGCTGCATTGGGCCATTTCCTTCTTGACCACCCACCCTGTGTTGAGATAAATGCCCAAGCAAGGCAGGCAGTGCTCGATGCAGCAGAGTTTTCAATAAGCAGAACTTGAGTGTGGGCCCCAGATATTTAGGAAATGACTTCAAGATAGTCAAGGAGATTGGGGATGAATGTGGTAAGCATCTGGGCTCTACTTCTGCTTCTCTGGATCTTACTTAGTATTTACTCCATGAAAACATCCATACCCTTTGTACCAGTAGATCCTGAGATGGCAGTAGATGGGCATTAGACTGCCTAGATTGTCCATGAGTTAAGGTCCTTGTTACTCAAAGAGGTAGGGCATCTCAAAATAACCATTAATGCTATTTGAACAATTATCTCTATCTTTTGTCTTGGTTTTCTTTTCTTTCTTTTTTTTAAAGGCTAACATAGTTAAATAGAAAATGTTTAAAACCAGAAATAAAGACACAGAGAGCAAAGAGCCATATGGTATTTTCAATGAGAAATGCCTATCTTGGGTTCAGTATTTGGACATTTGTTCCCCTGTTGGTGGTACTGTTTGGGAAGGTTATGAAACCTTTGGGCCTAAAGGTTCTCAGCCTGTGGGCCGTGACCCCTTTGGGGTAGAACAACCCTTTCCCAGGGGTCACATATCAGATACCTTGCATATCAGATATTTACATTGCAATTCATAACCATAGTAAAATTGCAGTTATGAAGTAGCAAGGAAAATAATTTTATGCTTGGTCACCACAACATGAGGAACTGCGTTAAAGGGCCACAACATCAGGAAGGTTGAGAACCTCCGCTTTAGGATTTGCAGCCTTGCTAGAGACTTATGTCATTCAGGGTGGACTTGGACAGTCTGTAGCCTCATCCTGTTCCCACCCCTTACCTCTGATTCCTGGTGCCCAGTGAAATGTGATCAGCCAACTTCTTTCCAAGCCTTCTTCATTATTGTGGACGCTCCCCCTCCCCAAAAATGTAAGCCAGACTAAGCTCTATTTGGGGGAAGTTGATCTTGGAGGTGGTATTTTTATCACAGCAGCAGAAAAGTAAGTAATGTATCCAGAAACAAACAAACAAACAAAAACTTTCTTTAGAATAATTGCCTTTTCAAACAGTAGAGCCGATGGCAAATCCCATCACTAGGGGACGAACACGCTGTGATGAATCAGCAAGATGCAAAGCGCCCCACACCCTGTGTTTCATGTGATTCATGTTCAGGTAGGAGAGCATCCCAGAGCCAGTGTGGTACCTCTGGAGGCTGAGGCTATGCCTCCTTGCTTCCCTGCCGCTAAAATAAAGGGGACATAGAGATGCCCACACAAGCCGCTCCGAAACTACAGCTGCACAGTTACTCAAGCCCCTGGAATGCAACTTCTCTCTGTGGTATTTCCAACTGCTTGGATCAATACAAACATTGGCAGCAAACTTAATTTCATGAAAGTAAAACAAGAGAATGAGCGCCCCAATCTTACTGGATTTGCCTCGTGGGCATGAGCGTCGCTAAGCATTGAATCCTAAGCATGTTTAACTTTCCAGGTTCCCCTGGATTCCTGACAGACCCACGGATGTTGTATTTTCTTACTCCAGGCATTTGTGGTTTATACACATGGGGCCTTACCTCCAGAGAGAAATCCCGGCAGGAAAGAAAGAGCATGCCGCATTTAGCTTTGTTCTCATTCTTGGAGCGCCATCTGCTGACCATCATGGTATTTTTTTTCCTCTGATTAATTGAGGATCAGGAAAACCAGCCTGGTTAAATCCTCAGCTTTCCCCCAGCAATCTGACAATAAAGCCTTTCAAAGGACCAGTCCTGTGCCTGTTTATGTGCACAAACTTCTGACTTTGGTTTATGCTGTTTTACATCGGCTTATCAACCGCACCTGAATCTACTGATATTTTAACTACTGCCCTGCAATCAGCACCTGTCACTCAGGCTGTGGCTGCCACCTGGTTGTAGAAGATTAACGACTAACCTGCATGTTTTATCCGAAACAGTTTATAATAATAGCTTCCAAGGACTACAACTTTACATTACATTTTTAAATGAGCTGCACAGCTACAATAACTTAAACAAGAGTAGAAACGTATATAGAATATGTGATAATAAAAATAACCTTAAATGTGTATCAATATATAAAACTCCATACCAATGTAAAATATTTAAGACTAGTAGTTGCTTTTTAGCATATTCAATAATCTACCCTTTTCTCCTATCATTCAATATATCCTTCCTTTTTTAATAGATAGGAGAGGAAAAAGAATAGAGGAAGGAAAAAGAAATTCCTTAATTCAACCTCCTTTGCTTAGTTTCCTCCCTGACCGTGACCACTAACAACTTGCAATTAACCCCCCTAAACAATTCCAAACATCCATAACCCACTGAGTAACCAAAAACCACCCACCCCACCTCTTGGAAATGTGAGTGCCATGTTCTTAAAATTCCTGTTGTCTGGGGGTGATGGCATTTTTAGGGGACCTTGAGAAAATTGGGATAATGGTCAATTCCTGTAGTTGTATCATTTGTTGTCCAGTCTCTGTGTGATGGGAAAGTTCACGGTTTAACTGAAGTCCTCGTTAGTGTAGTCTATAAAGATGGACACTCTCAGGTATCAGTTTTAAAGTTGTCCTGAGCAGTTTGTAGTATAAAACTTATCTTCGAGTTGTGTTTGTCCACTTAATGGAGTTACTGACGTCCAAGTAGATTTGTCATTGCAGGGTCCCAGCATTTTTTGGAGACCTCAAAATTCACTGGCAGGAACGGTCATGGTTGACTGCAGAAAACATAAACATTTTAAATGCCGTATGTAGCAGATCTCCCAAAGGTTAGAGGGCCATAATCTATTAAATTCATCCAGAGTACATAAACTTAGTTCCTAGTTACTGCTTCAGACTCAAACCCAAAACATGTACAGGAAGCTAGATGAAGCTTATTTCTAACGTTAGTCAGTGCTCTGTATGAGTATTAACATCCTGACTGAAAGTCTATATATGTTATAATCCTGTAGATTTTGAAATAATATTTTTATCTTAAGAAAAGTTTTAAAGAGTCAAAATAAAACCAAAGGATTATGAAGTTGGTGGAAATAGAAGAGTCCCTTAATTTTAGGGTTTTTGTTGTTGTTGTTCTATAGCAGGTGGCTCTTCTGACATGAGGCAGAGATTTAGGATTTCACTTTAGCAAGCATGCTTGTGTTTAGAGAAGGAGAGAGTTATGCTTCGCCTCCAAAACCAGCTTTGATTTTTAATTGACTTGAGACTATAAAAAATGTCTTGTATGCTTGTAGAGAGCAACACAAACAAGCAATTGGGAAGACTTATGAAATTCTACCCTGTCAGAGTTGGGCCAAACCATTAGGTCAGTGTACTCTTGGTAAGTTATAGAGTGAGGAAACTTACTATGAATGATTTCTAACAGCTGGTGTATAGAATATGGACACAAGGTAGAGCTGTTAGCATTTCTTGTGGAAGAATTTTCCAATGGTATCTTTTTATGGGCTAGAAATTATTGTAAGTAGGTACTGTGAAGGCAAATTTTTCTCTATCCTGTTTTGTAAAGGCACAGTAAAAAAAAAAGCAATCTTTTAAATCAATCATTATAATAGACCATCCTTCAGTTAATAAAGAAGGCAAGGAAAATCCAGTCTGTAAAGAGTCAATGGGCTGACTCACCTTATTTATAGCTCTCAGATCAGTTAATATTTTCCATTTTCCAGAATTCTTTTTAATAACAAATATGGGAGAATTCCAAGACTGGCTGAGTCTTCAATATGTTGTACATTTAGCTGCTCTGTACTAATTAATGTTCTAGTGTCTGTAATTTTTTTCTGATGTCATGTCATTGTTCTACCCACACAGGTTTGTCAGTTAACCATTTTAAAGGCTATTGGAAGACCAACAGCTGTTGTGTCCTGCTTACGTACAAACTGAACAGTCCGTGACTGTTCTTGATGGTACCTTTTAATATTTTTCTCAGAAGTGTTCTTTATGTTATTGTTTGTTTCTGATATTGGAGAAATATTAATCTGTGCTTTCCATGGCTGCAACAAATCACGTCCCCGTAAACTCATTGCTATGTTAGCCACACATATCTTTAATTTTCCTACCTGTCTTTGTAATCCTACACACTCAACCCATCTTTTATTTTGTTTTACCTGAGATAAAGTTTCAATCCTTAAAAGCTGAATATTTACCTCCTGAAGAGGCCAATCTGGATGCCAAGATTTTGATGAAGTTATTGTTGTATCTGTGCCTGTGTCCTTAAACCTACAATTTCAATGCCATTTATTTGAGTTTTTAGTTTTGGCCTCTAGTCATTTATAGCAGTTTGTCAAAATACTTGTTTTCCATTCTCTCCTGAAATTTTTGTTGTATCTACTGAGAACAGTGTGATTTTTAGCAACAGGTATTACATCTTTTAATTGCTCCATTAATGAGTTTCTCTAACACTGGCAGGAAATGATTGGACCAAGTGTGATATTGGGTCCTGGGAGAGGCTCCCTAAGGTGCTTCCCAGTGGCAAAGGGTTACTTTGTCTGTCTCTTGTTGATCTGCATTTGTTAGTCCAATGCTGACCTTTACCACACCTTCTGCATGCTCCAGAAGATGGGGGTCTTCTCTCTGCATTGTCTCTAGGAAAAAAAAAATTGTTTCTAGGAATGCCTTACCTGTAATCCCTTTTCAAAGGACCCTGTTTACCACAATTAAAACATCTCACATTTTTATTTTTCTTAAAATTTCTACAAATTACTTCAATCAAAGCAAGATCATAAGTTTGAGTCCAATGTCAACTGGTTTACTAATTCATTCATTTATTGCTGAGTCCAATGTCAACTGGTTTACTAATTCATTCATTTATTGTTGAGTCCAATGTCAGCTGTTTACTAATTCATTCATTTATTGCTGATCTTGCCTTTATAGCCCTAATCAGGCTTTTGTATTCTGAATTAGATTTTTCAAAAGTCAAAGATTCAATTAATAAATGTCTGACTTCTGAATCGGATACTATTCTATTTATAACTGAAGTTAATCTTTGTAATATAAAAATCAGTGAAGGCTTCTTTGGGGCCCTGTATAATTTTAATAAATAACTCAGACCTCTTTCCTGATTCTTCAACCTTGTCCCAAGCATTTAAAGTTGCTAAACAACACAGGGCCAAGGTATGGTCATCAAATTCACACTGTCTTTGCAACTTGGCATATTGACCTTCACCTAGAAACTGCTCTTGGGAAATATTAATGCCTCCAGCCCTATTTCATTGTTCTATGACCCTAGCTTCCTCTTTCCGCCATGTTTTCCATTGTAACTTGGGACCAGTTTCCAATATTACTATCGCTTTATCTTTCCAGTCTTGGGGGATAATTCTATTCTGAGTTGGCCATGAATTTAACATCTGATTCACATAGGGTGAATGCATACCATATGAAACAACTTCTTCCTTAAATTTCCTCAAATATGTTATTTCTATAGGATTCCATTTAACTTCTGCATAAGCTCAGAAGGTCGTTCTTGTATAGTAACTGGATAAACTAAGGTTGGTTTTCTAATAATCTTGGACCACTCCTCTTCAGTTTCATTATGCAATGGTGCAGTAGGTTCTGGTCTCAATTCCTCTGTCTGTGTCTGAGTATTTTTCTTTTTTTCATTAGTAGGTCTTTCTAAGACTTATATCTTACCAATATTAATTCCTTCTAAGGCTTGTATCTTACCAGTCAAAATTTTTCTTATTTTCATTGGTAAATCTTTTTAAGGCTTGTGTCTTATCAATAGTAAGTCTTTCTAAGGCTTTTAGCGGCCAAATTTTTGTATTTGGCACAGTTATCAAACCACTTTTTAAGGATAAAGTATTAATTACCATGTTGGTAATAATTATAATTGACATAAAGTCATTCAAAGCTGCCAGTTATCCCTTCATTTTTTTTATTATTTTCAAACCATCCATAGTAGCACCGCACAGAGTCCTAACTTCCTGCATTGTGATATTTCCCATTCTTAAGTGGGAAAGAATTTTTCTTTTTAATATTACTCAACTCTCTCCTTAAGAATTTCCAGGTGTCTCTCCAAATCTGATGAGTTCTCAATTTGTCCTCAGCAGTGACATCAGCAGTGATCTCAGCGTCCCCGCCACGGTTCCTGAGCACACACCTGCCCTCTGGAGTTCCTGTGAGGCATTCATTCCCATGAGAGGTGTCAGTGACTGGAGCAGAGCCTTGCAAGAACAGAAGTCAGCTGCAAAGGTGCTGGCTGATGGCTTCTCTGTTTGTGTGGTTTTGCCCCATGTGGGAATGCCAGATACTGTTTTCCCTTGGCTTATTGAGTGCAACTGAATCTACTGATATTTCAGTCACCACCTGCAGCCCCGTGGCCCAGCAATTGGTGCCCCACCATTCAGGCCACGGCCTGGTGGGACTTCTAGTCCCTTCCTGCACCAGCTCTGTTGCTGCCACCAAATGTGGTTTTTAACTAGGCATCTATCACTCTATTTGTCAATAAAGACTTAGTAGTCAGATGTTGGGATGAAAACTTGATAGCTCAGAGAGGCCAGGAAGTAACCAACTGACCTTACTTTTTGGCTAGATACCAAGCAAGAAAGCTCTTTCCATCAGTCCCAAACCAAAAAGACTGCAAAACTCCAAGTCTCTCACTACTCCTTTCCGTGTGTCTCTCTATCCATCTCCTGGCCCCTTCATCCTCTCTATGGCTCTTATTTTAAATCAAAATGTAAAATTTAGAGAATAATAAACAATTTATGCATTTTTTTAAGAACTAGAGGAGAGAATTTGAAGGTTCCCAGCACAAAGAAATAATGGCTGACTGGCAAGATAAAATTGCTAATCATTCTGATTTGATCCTTGAGGAGCCTATACATGTATCAAATCACCCCATCATGCTCATAAATATATACAGTCATGTGTCAACTAAAAAGAGAATTGAAAATTAAAAAAAAACAGGAAAATATTCATAATAGGTCAAGCAAGTCAGGGTGCTAGATGGTATTTTGAGTATTTTCTTAGTTGGGGTTTCTCTTGTTGTGAAGAGACACCATGGCCATGACAACCCTTATAAAGAAAAACATTGAATTGGGGTGTCTTATAGTTTCAGAGGTTCAGTCCATTATCAGCATGATGGGACAAGGTGGCATGCAGGCAGCCATGGTGCTGGAAAAGGAGCTGAGGGTTCTATGTCTTGATCCACAGACAACAGGAAGTGAACTGTGTCATTGGGTGTCGCTTGAGTATAGGAGACTTCAAAGTCCACCTCCTTCAGTGACACACTTCATCCAGCAAGGCCATACCTACTTCAACAAAGCCATACTTCCTAATAGTGTCACTCTCTGTGAGCTTATGAGGGCCAATTACATTCAAACTCCCACAAGTATTATTCCAGTTAAACATGAAATGATTCCTAGGTGTCTGTAGAATGTACTGCATGGAAGAGTTGCTATGTGCAGAGACTACAGTACATTCCCCTTCTTTCTCTTCTTCTGCTATTTCTAGGATGCTTAATAAACAACTTCTAGGGCAGTGGAGATGCTGAGCAGTTAAGAGCACTTGCTGCTCTTCCAGTGGACCCAGATCCAGCTCCCAGCACCCACATGGGGTGGCTCACAGCCTCTTGTAATTCTAGATCCAAGGGATCTGGTGCCCTCTTCTGGCTCCATCCGGTACTTCACACATATGGTGCATTTACATACATTCAACCCTACACACATATACACATAAAATAAGTTTAAAAAAACCACCTCTGCCTTGTAATCAAGTGGTTCACATTTCATGCAAGCACACACCTTTTGTGAAAAGCCATTGCTGCACTATGGAGTATTCTAGTTTCATCTCTGTTAATGCAATAAATACCCTGACAACATAGGAAATAAGGAATTTATTTTAGTTCACAATTCCAGTTTACAGTCCATTATTGCTGGGAAATCAAGGCAATAGGAATTTAAAACAGCTAGTCACATCACATCCACAATCAAGAGTAAAAAGAATGAAAGCACATATATAGGATAGTTTACTAGCTTTATCTGTTCTTACATAGTCCAGGGTTTAAGGGGAATGATGGGTAGCCACTTACAGACTGGGTCTTCCCTCATCAATTAATGCAATCCAGACAACCCCCCTCAGACACACCTGCAGGCCAGCCTGCTCTAGAAGATGCCCCTCAGACATGCCTGCAGGCCAGCCTGCTCTACACAATCCCCTCAGACCTACAGGCCAGCCTGCTCTACACAAT
>LOEQ01000186.1:458573-481619 GCA_001685075.1 Bramus lutescens | reverse complement strand
TCTTCCCAGAATTCTCCTGTTCTCATTTCCTGCCTCTACTTCCTGTCTGGTTGTCTCACCTATACTACCTGCTTGGCTACTGACCAATCAGCATTTTATTAAAATACAATTGACAGGCTACAAACCATTGTCCCACAGCATGTTGTGATGCTCTCCTTCCTGGATGTATACCAGTTGATATCATTCTTTAAAAAAGACACACACAAAGACCTTTAAAGTGCTATTTGTTACTCAATGCTTTTGCTGAGTTTAGGGAGATGCCATCTGCAATGTAGAGATGGTGATCATAATTTTGATGAAGCCAATTTTATGATGCATGAAAGTTATTCTGTGATCAGAGACATTCGTGATCATTTAGACATCAGCTGTGGTGGGCGGTATATGATGAATATGAGCATAGAGCTTTCTCTTTCTCCTTCTTTCTTCTTCTGAATACAGAGGCATGCACACATCATGATGTCTCCAGGTTGACATACGCACGAGTGTGTTCTTGGTTGCGTCAGGAACCCTCCAAATCTCTTTCTTTTTCCCCACAAAGAGACAATGGAAACAATTAGAATGGTACTAGAGAAGGCGTGTCTGCTGCTGGTTTCTCTCAGAGTCCAGGTGGGAAAGAAAGAATACCTCACGCAGTAGCTGGAGAAAGTCTGACGCGGTGCATTCAATAACTGTGCAGGCAGGTTCTAAGGAAAGTGTGCAAAGCAGTAGTATGGTTTGAAACCACAGCCCAGGCTGAAGAGGCAACCAAGGAGAGTCATTACCAGCAGTGGGGTCCTTATCTGGAGAAGTCTTCCTGATAGGGCTTATAACCTTCAGGAGAAATCAGACAGCCTGGCATGACCCACCAGGAAGAGCATGGCTTTGGACAAAAGGGTTCCCCAAAATATCAAGCCTCAGTGGCACCTGAGGGCAAGGAAGGTCCTAGGACACAAAGATGTGGCACCAAAAATACCCTAATACACTGGGAGCACAGATGGGGTAGCACTGGGAACCACTGTCACCCCACAGAGGAAAATTTGGGAAACAAAATCCTGCCTGTCTTTCACAGCCAGAACTATGTGTAGTCACAAGACCTTAAGAGGAAATCCCCAGCCACCTGCGTACACGAGTCCCTCGGCCAAACATCAGGGATGTCCAGCATCAGGGATGTCCAGCATCAGGACAGAGGCAGTGTGCTCAACATGGCACTCACACAAAGACACCCCCTCACCTAGAGTCACAGTGAGATACTGAACAGGTGACTCAACTGTCCAGTAACATATGCTGGCCTGACAGGTGGGGTTGGGGACAGGCAGGAAGAGGACGTAGGAAGCAATCTGAAGCCTAGAGTATAAATCACGTGAATGTGGAGATGGAAGCAAGAGAGAAAGCACCAGAAGGACTATGGAAGTCTCGACCTCACTGGAGAGTACAGAGAGAAAAAAAAAGTGAGCTTTAAAGAAATGAGCAGGAGGTCCAGGCTTGGTGGCTCATGCATTTAATCCAAGTCTGGAAGACAGAGATAGGCTGAGCTCTGTGAGTGTGGGGCCAACCTGGTTTATGTAGAGTTCAAAGCCAGAAAGAAAAAGGGGAGGTAAGGAGAAGGAGAGAGAAAAAGAGAGAGAGAGAGATTTTTGGCTAGAGGTGTCTATAAAATGCAAATGGTGGACTGGGGCAATATTTATCAGGCAAAATGAACCCACATAAAAACCTGGTGTGGTAGCGCTTGTCTGTAACCCCAGTGCTGTGGGCACTGGATGAAGACAGGAGGCTCTGCTGGCAATTGCTGGCTAGCCAGTCTAGCAAAACCGGAGACCTCCAGGCTCAATGAGAGACAGTCTCAAAAGTAAAGTGGAGGAAGGGAAATGCCTGATGTCAACCTTCACAAACTCATGCACATACACAAATGCACACATTCTCAATTAGCGAGCATGTATACACACACATACACACACACACACACACACACACACACAGAGGCAGAATGACTATCTCTAGTAAGCAGTGTGGAGTGTAAAAATATTCATCTAGATCCAGACCTTGGCTAGAAGTTAAACTCGGGAAGACCTCAGAGTAGTGGGGTCTTGGGGTGCACACAGCCCCAGAGTGTGAGACCACAGAAGAACACTGAAGGTCTTCCTAGAGGCACCGCTGGAGTCTAACACAGCTTTCCACAGTAGCTGCGTGCCTGGATAGAAACACCCACACTGTAACTGGAGGAGACAAATCATCACTGAGCATCATTCCCTCTGCTGTCACCTCTGTCCTAGGAATATTGGTCATATCTGCAAGGCGTGGAGCTGTTTTGACTTCAGCAGAAACTGGGGCTTGAGGAAGAGGATTTGTGATTCTTTTTCCTGGAGCTCCACGCCACGTGGATAATCAATAGCTGTTTTCACGGCTTCCTATAAATACAACCCTGGCAACAGCAACAGCATTTCCTGATCTGAATCCAGTCAGGGAAGGTGTGCTCATCGGCTGAGTCATGCTCTTAGCTGCAAGAGTGGGTTCTGGAATGGGAGCCTCTTAGTGAAAGTAGGCTGCCAAGGGAAGGACGTGCCTGGGGTCCCAGTGATTTGGAATTTGAAGGTCCTAGTGTGTCTGGCTCTTGTTTTGTGTTGGTACTGAAAGCTGTAGGAACACTCAAGGATGGAAGGAGACCTTTGTCATCAAAGCTAAGGCTTCCCTCACTGCCTTGTCCTTCATGGGACATCCCTGCATTGGCACTGGGAGGCTATTCATGCCAGTTTTCCCAGGGAAAACTCTCTTTTTCTCTGGGCACAAACCAGGTTCTTTGTCCGGGAAGTATGCGTGGGTTGGTTATCATTGTCGGCTTGACACAACTTAGAATCATCTGGCAAGAGAGCCTTAATGAATTACCTAGAGCAGGGTGGTCTGAGGGCACATCTGTGGAGGACAGTCTTGTGAATGGAGGTGGGAGAACCATCCTGAATGTGGGTAGCACCATCTCACAGTCCATTTCATAGACCCTGAGCTGTATAAGAGAGGAGAAAGCTACCTGGTGAGTGAGCAGAAGAATAGATGCTTCCATTTCTCTCTGCTCTTGACTGTGTTTATGGTTTGACCGTGGCTGCTCGAGTGCCTGCCCTGACTTCCTCCAAGTGATGGACACAGAACTCGGGTGTGTTCAGTATTACCACAGTGAAGGGCTTTAAGGATATTCACAGTAGAGCTGCTACTGAAATAAAGCACACTCGCCAGGCCTCACCTAGAAAGACTTTGAAAATGTTGATTCAAGGCAATCTTTAGATATCCTTCGGGGTGGCAGAAGTGTTTGAGATGAGGATCATGGACATTGCCATCTGACCCCACGCTGCTGGGTGATCCTAGAAATTACCAAGGAATGTTTACCCGCAGGGCTCTCCCAGCCAGACTAGAAGTGCTACAGCAGCAACAGGCCTGGACCAAGAAGGCATTCAGAATCTTTGCCCTGTTTTCTGTTGATTGCAGTGTCACACTTGCTTAAGGGGCAAGGAGGGTGGCATCCTGGCCCAGGACTCTGACAGAGATCATTGTTGCATACGGCAATTGACAGGAGCTTCTTTGTGTCTTTACAGGCTGCTAAGCGTGCTCAAAGAAACAACACAAAACAAAACAGAGAACCTGGGGTTGTCCTTCAATTGCTAGAGTGTTTGCTTGGCATGCACAAGGCCTTGAGTTTGATTCTCCTGGCCCTGCGTCAAGACAGGCGTGATGGGGCATGCCTATAATCCTAGAACACGGGGGAGGGTGTAGAGGCAGGAGGATCAGGAGTTCAGGGGCGGTCTCAACTTCATAGAAAGTTCAACAAGAAAGACAAAGAGTTGGGTTTTTTAATTTTTTTTCCTAAACAACCAAGAGGGCAATGGGAAATAGGGCTCAAAGCAGCCCCACGGTGACACCGGTGACACCGTGCTATGAGCGACTCTGGGAGCAACACTGACTCACGCTACCAGGAAGCCAGGATGCAGCAGCTGCCTCTCCAGAGAGCCCTGGGATCTGCTTTCATCGCCACCACTTCCCCTCCCCCACCCTCTCCAATGCTCCTCTCTCTGACCTACTTTTCCCATGGGGTCCTGGCCCAGGCACACGGCATGGGGAGGCTGCCAGTTTGAAGGTCCTCAGAGAACAACCTCCCTCATGCCCACCCCTGGTTGGCTGAGCAGGTGGCTGCTGCTTGAGGCTGCCGGTTCACCCTTCTAGTGACACAGCCGGGCTGACAGTATCCTTCCAGGAATCCTCCAGAGAAAGCTGGGATACGGACCCGACTGAAGGCAGCTGTGCGCTGGAGTGAATGACACACAGCTCCTGCTGTGAGGCTTGCTCCTCCAGATGACCTAAGACTACAGCAGAGAAGCGTGACTCCTTCCCATGACACTTGCTCACTCTCCTTCCAGCCAACCTATGTGTTTTACCCCTGCAAATGTCTCCAGGAAGAAAAATGGAGTTCGGTGAACTTCTACAAAATAGCAGAAGGTGCTACTGGTGTTTCCGTTGTTTGTTCAACATGTTTAAATTATGCATCATTTGAAGGACCCAAGCTATTGTGAAAATAACTAATATAAAAATGAGTTACCATTAACTAAGTGGCTGCTTGGTCTTGATGGGAGATTCGTTCCCTCGTCACAGCCCAGTCCTGCCTGGAGACCTATGGTGGGCTTGCTCTGGCTGATTGCACTTTCAGCGGATGTGGGGTGGCCCCTCCAATCAGGGAAGATCAAGAACATGTTTGTGGGTGCTCACTCTACGTGAGAGCTATGGGCCCCATGTGAAGGGATTTCAGGACGATTGGACCCTATGCGCCTACTCCTTGTGAAGCTGTCAGGGTACCCACAAACCGCAGAAGCTGTCAGGGTACCCACAAACCGCAGAGCTGGGAGAAATCAAGGAGTATGAGGGCTTGCTGCCAAAGCTTGGCTAAAGCACTTCCACCTTGGCTCGCTGACCTCAGCATCTGCTTTTGACCATCCCCCAGTGAGTGGTTGTACCATTTAACTGTCCCAGTAACAAGGCTAACTAACGTGCAGCTCCACCGTCAGCAGAACTCTGAACTATGCATGTATGTACCTGTATATTGCTCTTAGGGGCACATGTAGAAACCAGGGGTTGGCATCAAGGATTTTCTGAGAGAGATAGGGTCTCTCGCTAAGCCTGAGACTCAGCATTTTAGGCAAGACTGCCTAGCCAATGAGCTCCAGGAATCTATGCATCTTCCTGTGCTGAGGTTATAGAGCACATCCAGCTTTGTATGTCTATGCTGGGATTCAACTCACGCTCTCGTTAACCACTGAGTCATCTACCCAGCCTCTTGTAATACTGATGTATACAGCTTCCAAATTTGGGCTTTGACAGTGGTAAGCCAACACAGGCAGGCTTTGGCTAGGGAAATTTACCAGGTCCAGCTCACTGCCCTGGGTCTAACATCTGTTTCTGGGGAAGCGCGTGATCACAGGCATGCTTCTGTGCCAGCTTCAGTGGGACAGGGTCCAACCTGTATGGTTTCTTCAAGTCTCTGTTCTTGTATGGATGCTACTGTTTCGTATCATGTGACCAAGCGGACATCACTCAACCAGAGAGGTGAAAGGCCCAGCTGAAGGGGAAGTCTGAATACTTTCTAAAACTAATCTAACCGCCATGGTATTCCTAATATTGCACTGGATTTTTTTATACTCTACTTCCTCTTTCCTATTCCAGGTCCAAAGAATTATGATTAATAAAAAAGACACGTATAATCAATCACAAGTGCACTAGGCATCTGATCTTTCCTGCAGTATATGTTTAGCATCTTTCAAGCAGTGTAGAACAAACAGAACCTAAGACACTGAAACAAATTTTCATCAGGAAGTACACTGCCATAAGGAAATCATGTTTCAGAGCCCTTGAATAGGGCTGGTCCTAATGGAGATGCTTTTGTGGTATTAAATCCTGAATGTTGACAATTGTATAAAAATGGGAAACTATATCCGAGCATTTGGGAAGCTTAAGGAGGAAGAACATAAATTTGAGGCTAACATGTGCTACATAATAAGAGCATGATAAGTCTCCAAAAACCAAAACCATAAAAGTGAAATATACCACTCAGTCAGTAGAGCATGAGACTCTTAATCTCAGGGTCATGGGTTTGAGCCCCACATTGGGTGCATATGTAAATGGACATTTCTCTCCAACCCACCAGTTTCCAAATAACCGACTCAGACATTGAATATGAATTATAAATGCTCAGCCAATATCTCAGGCTTGTTACTAGCTAACTCTTACTTATATTAACCCATATTTCTATTTATGCTTTGCCACATGGCGGTACCTATATTAGCATGGCATGTTTATCTCCTGCTCCCTCTGCATCTAGCTGGGGACTCCTGACTCTGCTCTTCTCCTTCCCTTCATCCTTACTTGGTGACCCCACCTATAGTTCCGGCCTGGCTATTGGCCAATCAGCATTTTAATAAAACCAATTACAGCAACAAATCTTTACAGTATACAAGAGGATTATCCCGCAGCCCGCCATTCAAATTTCTGTTTTGGTTATATCTTGGCTAGTTTTGTGTCAACTCGAAACAAGCCCGAGTTCTTTGAAAGGCGTGAACCTCAATTGAGAAAAGACCTACATAAGATCCAGCTGTAGGGCATTTCTTAATTAGTGATTGATGAAGGAAGGTCCAGCTCACTGTGGGTGGTGCCATGCCTGGGCTGGTAGTTCCTGGCTTCTGTAAGAAAGTAGGCTGAGCAAGTCATAATGAGCAAGCCAGTAAATAGCACCCTCCAAGGCCTCTGCATCAACCCCTGCCTCCAGGTTCCTGCCTTGTTTGAGTTCCTCTCCTGACTTCCTTTAGTGATGAACAATGATATAGAAGTGTAAATCAGATAAATCCTTCCCTCCTCAACTTGATTTTTGGTCATGCAGTTTTGTCTGTTTCAGTAGAAACATTGACTAAGACAAATTATATCTTGAGATGAAAATATTTTACACATCCTGTCCAGTGAAGCATGCTATTAAAATTAAAGGATGATGATGTAGTTCAGCGGCAGAGCACCTGCCTGGTATGCACGAGGCTCTGAGTTTCATCACCAGCATAGCAAAAAATAAATGAATAAATAAAATAAATCATGATGTTAAGTTCACCCAGTAAAGTCACAGACAGGAAGAAGCAAAGACCCCTAGGAATTCACTGCATCCAAGTAAGGAGACCACTGGTAAAAATGGGAGGGCCAACTTTCTCAGAGCTCCGAAAATCAGTACAATGGCTGCAAGTCTAATGTCATCCTATTAAAAAAAAATGGACATTTCCTGGTTAAATTTTAAAGGGGGATGGGATGCGGTGGTTTGAAGGAGCCCACAGGCTCATAGTGGCATTATTTGAAAGGATTAGAACATGTGGATTTGTTAGAGTATGTGTGGCCTTATTGGAGGAAGTGTGTCATTGGGGTCAGGCTTTGAGATTTTAGAAACTCTAGCCAGGCTTAGTGGCTCACTTTCTCTTCCTTCTCCTGCTGATCCAGATGTAGAGCCCTCAGCTCCTTCCCCAGCACCGTGTCTGCCTGTGCACTGCCATGCTTCCTGCCGTGATGATAATGGACTAAACCCCTGTACTGTAAGCCAGCCCCAGTAAAAGGTTTTCCTTTGTAAGAGTTGTTGTGGTCATAGTATCTCTTCACAGCAATAAGAACAAAAAGTAAGATGGGGTGCAGAGATAATTCAGTCAATACAGCACTTGCTCCCTACTCCTCCCACACATACATGTAATGACCGGAGTTCAGATCCCTAGCACCCAAATAAAAGCTGGGTATGTGTGGCAGCCTCCTGCAGTTTCATCAGTCAGAAAGCAAAGACAGGACACCCCTAGAGCAAACTGGACAGCCAGTTTAGCCAATCAACGACTCCTGGCTCAGGTGAGAGATCCTGTTTCAATATATAAGGTAGAAATCAATCAAGAAAGATGTCCAACGTCAACCTCAAGCCTCCATATGTACACACGTGTATATATCAGCACATACTACACACACTTTTGAGCACACACAGAGAGAGAGAGAAAAAGAGAGAGAGAGAGAGAGAGAGAGAGAGAGAGAGAGAGACTCATATGCATGCATGTACAAACAAATCAACAAACCAAAACCCAGTGGCAGCCCCTATAGACCACAGTCACTGGATGAAGCAGAGGTAGAAACAGAAAACAGAAAAGCAAGCACAGAGAGTAGGGGATGGGGGACTGGAGGTACCAGGCAACCTTTTGGGGAGGGCTCTGGAAAATATTATACACAACACTTCTCTTGACCTAGTCAAATACTTTCCTAGCTCTAGCCGCTCCTTCCCCAAGAGGTAACTACAGAATGTTAGGACTGCTTCAACCAAACCAGGCAAGCAGTAGACCAGCCAGAAACCTTCCAGATTAAAACCTGGAAATGAGATGCTTGTGTGATGGTTTTTAAGCCCTTGGGATATCTGAGGGACCTGAAAGTCCACACTTCCCGGCAGCTTCTTAGGAATGCTTGGGAAAGCCCCAAGCATTTACCTCACAATGACCTCAGACTCTGCCAGGAACAGGAGGCCAAAGGCAGAACTGTGACCTGCCTGAAGGAGTTGAAGGCATGCTTTAGGATGCACACAGAGTCCCCCACAAAGAGCCGTCACCGGAGTGACTCTAGCCACTTAAGGAAATCTTTTAGCTGGCCTTTGAACTAGTGGTACTGGACTCTCAGTGACCAAACATGACTGTGAGCACAGGCCTTGCAGGATTCATCCAGAAAAAAACCACTCACAAACAACAGAACCAAGACAAACCACCAACTCTGTGGAAGTGGAATAAGGTGACTTCCAGCATGGCTGCATACTATCTAAAATGTTGGGTCTTCAATGAAAAAATATGACACTAGAAAAGAATCAAGGAATGGTTGGGGGAAGATACTGACAGATAAGGTCCCTGAGGAAGCCGAGGCAATGAGACTATCAGATAAAAACTCCATACAGGTTGTTTAAAATACAGTGAAAAATCTACTGAAGCAGCTAAAGGAAACTGTCTAAGAGCTGGGGTATGCTGGAAGAGAGGTCTTGCCACACAGAGAACATTAAGAAAGAAAAAGAATCCAAAATCACAATTAAAAAATTCTAAGAGTACAGGACTCAAGTGAAGTGTTCACTAGAGGGACTAGCAACAAAAGTCAATGGGTTTGAAGACTGGCTGATCAAACTTAATCCTTACGTGAGAGTGAGAAATGGTGGGAGTCAATGACTATAACGTCAAAGCCTTTATATGCATCAGCAGTGAAAGTCAGAACGATGGCTGGAAACTGCCCAAATCAGATGACAATATCTTCACATCCAAGCATCTCAATGAGCTCTGGGGTAGAATTAACTCAAAGATAATCACATGTAGATACTCCACAATCATACTAAAAAAATTTTTTTAGTGGGAATTAAACAGTGATATTAAATAAAATAAATAAGATAGAAATGTAGAAATGTGAGATTTGTCACCAGCTCACTATTCTTACAAAAACACTGAAAGGGTAGAGAAGGCTAGAATAGAAAGAAAATGAAAATAATTAAAACCACAGTAAGAAAAAAAAAAACCAAACAAACAAAAAAGAAGGACTGAGGAGAAGGCTCAATAAGTGATTGGCACCAGGGCCTGAGTTCAATCCCGCAGAATCCACATAAAAATTAAAACAAATCCTAGCAGTGTGCTCTGGTAATCCTGGTGCTGGGGAGGTGAAAACAGGGGCATTCCTGGGACTTGCTGGCCAGCTAGCCTAGCTTACTTGGTGAGTTCCAGGCCAGTGAGAAACCCTGCCTCAAGGAAAAGTAGATGACATCTGAGGAATGATACCTACCACAGTCTGCTGACCTCCACACATGTGCACATAGATGTGCAGTCGCATACACACATGTACTCACACACACATGAACATGTGTGTGCACAGAGAGAGAGAGACAAACCCTAGCAAATGTTCATAGATTAAACTGTAATATAGTTCTTTTTGTTACACCTCCTTTATCTAGTTGGTTTAAAATACCACCACATAAAGCAGCAACCATAAACACTGCTTTATAGATACAAAAATGTATACAGTCATAACCTATACAGATAACAGCATGGAGACTTGGCAGGATGGGGGCTGTGGGTAGAACATCTGTCCATATTGTTGTCTCAGTGTACTGCTGCTGCTGCTGTTGAGACTTGGTAATTTATAAAGAACAAAGATTCATTTCTGACTGTCTTTATGCCTAAGATGTCCAAAACCTTGGTGACAGCATCTAGCACCAGCAGTTCCTGCTCCCTGACTTGACAGAGGGCAGCCAACAGAGGGGAAGCACACCAAAGTGACAGAGAGAAAAAGTAATCCAAACTCATTCCTCCATCAATAATCCAATCTGAGATAACTAGCCCACTCCCACAACAATAGTCTTAATCTATGAGAGTGGTACCCATATGACAATCATATCTTGAAGACCCAACCTCTCAAAAATAAATAACCACTAAACAATGAAATTTCAATATGGGGGGGGATTGTGGAACTACTGAAATTAAATTGGTGATTATAAAAAGTAGGCTTTTTATATAAATTTAAATGTTTCCCATAAAAGAAAGTTGAGCAAAGAACACCAGAAAGTTGAGACAAAGAGCACCAGATGTTCTGGTCTATAAGGTCTGTGATGATGTCTCAATTGCATTTATATTCTTTTGCTATGACAGCAGATTACCGTATGCATAGTGACTTAAAGCAACATTTATTTCTTGTCTTACAGTTCTGAAAGTCACAGATGAAGATTAATCTTAGTGGATAAGCATCTGAGTTTTCCCAGGCTCCACTCCCTTTGGAATACCTGGAGAAAAGCCATTCCCTTCTTTTCTCCTAGAGGCTATGTGCATTCCTGATTCATGACCACAGGTCCTGAGTCAAAGCAGAGACTCGCAGCTCATGAGTGCATCCTTACATCTTCTCTGGCTCCAACCCTTCAGCTTCCTTCTAAACCCTTGAGATGTTGGTCCAGGAGAAGAGAGATAAGTCGTGTTCATCTGTCTATTTTGATCCTTAACTTGGGAGCATCTGCAAAGTGCTTTTTACTGTAAAAGGAAATGGTTTGGCTATTGGGGTTGCTATAAAAACTACAAAATGGACAACTTATGAGCAGCAGAGGTCTGTTTCCCACAGTTCCACGGGTTAAAAAATCCAAGATGAATGCTCCTGTTGGTAATTAGTGAGTCCTGTTTTTCTTTATAGTGAGGGAGCAAGATTACTTTCTGAGAGCCCTGCTATGATGACACTGGCCCTAGGTCACCTCCCAAGAGCCCTGTCTCCTAACATTATCACATTGGTGATAAGGCTTTAAATGATAAATTTTGAGGAGACCAAGACATTCAGACCATAACAGTAACACCACTGGTTCTAGAGAGAAAGAGAACATACCCAGAGACTGTTGCGTGACTTTTTCTGAAGGGACATTAAAAATTGATCCACTCACTCTAGACAGGGCACTAGTAACAGACAAAAGTAACAACTTCATCCAAGTTCAACTTGACACACCAATGGGTTTGCTGGTGTTTCTTACAGGAATATGGGTAATAGGCTACTTACAGGAACACACACAACTCAAAGCAGCTGCATCACTAAGCAGCATACCCCAGCATGGGTGACCACTCAGAAAAACTGCATCCCTAGAACTTCCTGAAGAATTTGAAGGCTTCTCCAAAGGTTGAAGAGTCTCCTTTTCATAGTAGTTCTTGCTGCTACCATAACCTTTGGGAGGCAGGGGCCTCCCTTGTAAGTCCTGTAAGTTTTGCTGACTTCATGAGACTTGCTAGTTGCATACTTCCCAAACTTTACAAATCTTATTGACCTTCTGCAGCTCATGAGCCTCCCTCCTCCCTACAATTCTGAGAAAACTGCTAGACAGTAGGGATCATCGCTGGGCTGTCCAGTTATCTTTATATAAGAGTAAAGGCATAGGTAAGATTAAGGACTATCCAGGCAGGATGTTGGCATAGCCACATCTACAAAACCTTTTTAATTTCTGGGACCTTGCAAAATCATGGGCATCCTGACGGCACCCAGTTCAAACAAACAGTGTCACAGCCTCTGTGGTGCCACCTCTATACGAAACGTCAAAAGAAAAAAAATCGTATTGCTCATGTGCTGAAAAGCATCACCCCAGGGACCTGTTCGCACTCTTTATGGCTGAAGGAAGTACAGTGGTATCCTGTGAAAAACTTACACAATTCCTTTAACACTTGGGAACATGCAGGGATCAGGGTTTTGAATAGACCTTTTTAAGTTCTCTGTTGACATCTGTTTTGGCAAAATTTCTCAGACAATAGTGGTGCACTCAAAACTGAACCCTGAAGGGAGGCACTGGTCTTCAGGTGGACTTCTTGTAAAGTACACACTTGTGTAGAGACAAGCTATGTTGCCAATGAGACAGAGTATCTAGGCAAAGGATTTGCTTGGGCTCTGAAAACAAAGAAATCTTTTCATAGCCTCCACTGAGACACCAAAAAGTGAGCAGTTTGGAGGCCACACACTTCAATTTTTCCTTTTTGGCATGTGTCTCTGTGTGTGGTGAGCCTATGTGTGTGTGCATACATGTTGTGGTGCACGTTTGCTTGAACGAGGGTGGCTACATGTGCACATGTGTGCATGTACATGGAGAAGTACAAGGCTGACATCAGGAGTCATGCTTGAGTGCTCCCCACATTATTTGGTGATGAAGGATTTCTCACCTGAGCCCAGAGTTGGCCATTTTAGCCAGTTTCCCTGTATGACTCCCTTCGGGAAATCCCTTGTCTCTCCCTCCAAGACCTAGAATTGCAGGCAGGCCATATCCACTGGCATTTACGTCGGTTTCTGGGAATTCAATCTCTAGTCCTTGCACTTGGATGTCAAGCACTTCGCCCACTGAGCCATCTTCCCAACCCGTGGAGGCCATCTGCCTGAGCCTTGGGGAACAATGGCTTCCGGATTTGTGTCAACAGGGCATAATGCCAGAAAGAGACAGTGATGCCCTCCTCTCTGGTTCAAGATGACATCAGCTAGCACTGGGGTGAAGGAAAAGGTTACACAAGGGGAAATCGCTCATCAACAGAATGACATAAGTTTATGATGCTAGGCTAAGAATTTAGGATCATGTATCTGCAAACACATGAGATCCTAAAATATCAGAGCACAGGAGCTCTGAGATCATCTGGTAAAGCAAGAAGCAGCCCCACGAGTCCCCACAGCTGTCCCTCCACACTCCCTCGCCCCCTCCGAAATGCAGACATGATACTGGCCTTACACATTCATAGTGAAGTGTTATGAAGGTTAATGAAGGACAGTTTTGTGCGTGCGTGCGTGCGTGCGTGCATGTGTGTGTGTGTGTGTGTAGGCCAGAGGTCAATCTCAGATGTGTGCCCACCTATTGGGGAGATTTTTGCAAAGACAGGATCTCCCACTGGCCTATAACTCCCAGATTCTGCAAGCCTGGCTTTCTAGAAAGTGAGACACAGCCACTTCCTATCTTTGCCTCCCCAGCGCTGAGATGTTAGGGGTCCACCAACTCGCCTGACTTTTTGCTTCAGTTCTGGGAACTGAACTCAGGTCCTCAGGTTTGAGCAGCCAGCACTTCACTGACCGAGCACATCCCCAGGGACACACACATCTTAACCAAACAAAGCAGCACCAGCAAAAGGCACAAGGACATGCCTCTAGTTTCCAAACCTTGGAACTTGCCAGAAATAAATGCTGAAAGCTGTTCCAAAGCGAATGCACTTGCTTCCATTTTTGAGTTGTTGTTCGTTTGAAATGTGTAATTACCTGTCATCATCGGAGACTCTCAGAATGGAAACACTTAACAGTAGCCAGAGCAAAAGAAACTTAAGACAGCAATGTTCTTAAACATCAAACATAGGCAGGCATTCTTGTGGCCACCCAGCAGACTTACATGTCAACCACAAGTGAACATGGCTCGGCTTGTCCCTCTTGTCCTCTGTGACTTATGCAGCACCTGAGGACACCACAGCACACTTGACTTAGAAATCTTCAAAGGAAGAGTGCCCTATCACAGAAAAAAATAAATATGACAGAAAGAAGATCACACAAAGCCTATTTCCAAATTGTTACTCTAATCCCTCTCTGAGCATTCAATTAAAGGCCAAGGCTGCTGGGATGGGGTAGCCAAGGCTGCAAGTTCTGAATGAGGTCATCAGAAGAGAGCAAGTGGAATTGGGTTCCGAAGGTGTCGTCTGCCCTGCTCCTGGCACCCTCCCCATTCATGAGGTGCACTCACAGAGCAGATCCTGTGCACATTCAAACACGTGGTCACATGATGTCAGAAACCCACTGCCAGCAACACCACAGGGTGTGTGTGTGTCCAGCAACAATCACAATCCAATGGAAGACATCGGATGTCACCTCAGAGTCAGAGATGGGAAGCTTGGAGAAGCGAAGCACAGAGCCCCCAGATCAAAGGTGAACGATTTTAGATGTGTGTGCTTGAGTTCTAGATCTCTCTGGAGTTCAGAGACCTCTCAGAGATCTCAATCTTTCAGGGAGTACAGAAGCATGCTCAGGTCTTTCAGGCAGATCCCCTTCTCCGTGTGTGTGTGGAGGGGGGGGGTTCCTGGGGAGTAAACTCAGATCCTCATGCACTTTACAAACCACCTCCCCTGTAATGTTCATGGATTTTTAAAATTAATAAATGAGCACACATTTTAGAGTCGAGTAGTGCTTCACGACAGGTTAGAACTTCAGGGACTGTGCATTTCGTGCCTTCTGCTGAAATCTGTAAGCTCTGCTGGAACGTAGTCCTGTTTAGAGAGGGGCAGTTGTAGAAGCCTTGCAGTCCACAGGACTGACAATTGTACCACCGAGTTCTTTACACACAGAGACTGTCCTGGCCCCTGTTGCAGATGGCAGAGCTCAGCTCTGGGAGATGAATGGCAGGTCCTCAGTGAGTACAGAAGCATGCTCAGGTCTTTCAGGCAGGTCTTCCCCATGTCAGAAAGCCTCAGGTACAAGACATCATGGCATCACACATGTAACTTCCAGCTTCTGCCTCATCTCTGGGGGCTTCTTCCACACTTCTTCCATCTCCTGCACAACCTCTGGATATCTCCTGGGATCCTTACTAAGGTAAGGATGTCTTCCCAAGATACACACACACACACACACACACACACACACACACAGCCATGTATGTATACACATGCACATGCATGGAAGAACATGACCATCCACAAAATGCAGACTTCTCAAATACAAATGAGGGCATTTACATACACATACATTTGCATAGATGAGCATACATACACAAACATATTCCTGTACACATACACAAACACACACACACTGTGATCTATGGAGTTCAAGAAAGTGGAAGAAACATCCTATTAAATAAAATATTGTGTGAAAAACATCAAAACCAACACACTCTTTTCCTAAATGGAACCTTCCAGATCTTTGGGCTTGAAAAATAAGCAGTTGCTCTTAGTACAAGCTCTCATGATGATTTTGAACCTATTGATACACATTTGAACCACCAGGTGGCAGCAGACGTTCATGGTTGAAATGATACCGCGTGCCTGTAGCTTGAGTGCTGGCCCATGCATGTGTGTGTGCATGTATGTCTGTGTACTGTGTATGTGTGTTCGTGTGCAGGGAGAGGCATGCAGTGTATCTATGTGAGGCATGACAGATGTCCCTGTGTGTGCTTGTGTGTGAAGCACAGGTGGGTCAGGCGGTGGGTGGCCTCAGAGCTGCAAGCAGCCTCTAAGCTGAGCTGACACAGCTCAGGAGAGCCAAGAAGATCATGGCTTCCAACCAGTGCCATACAGGCCAGAGCCACATGCCCTACAGTAAGACAGACTGAACAGAACCCAGGAGCAGTGTACCCCTGGCCTGCCCCTCCAGCAGCTGTGGCCCCTCGTGGGAATGTGTTTTCCACCCAGGGACACTTTCTGGGTGCTGCGAGGTCTTTCCTTCCCTCTTCCTATTAACCAGCCAAGGAGAACTGTGGCTTTCTGTATCTGGGTTCACAGATGCCCCAGCTGTTTGCAGAAGAGAGATAATTAACTTGAGGTTGAGTTCTGGCCATACCACATACCCACCCTGGGCAGGAACAATGCAATGCCATGGAGCTGCCTCTAAGTGGCCTCTCAGTGAAGGCTGTGGGTGGTGATTGCTTTGTTGAACTTTTGAGAAGACAATGGGCTTTTAATCCTTCTGTCTGGGACATCTGATAAAAAGGTCCAGGAAGGGGGTGATAAGGAGGTTTGCAGATTATGAGGACCTGGAAGAAAGGGAGGGTCCCACAGACCCAGGTACTAACTTCTGTACGGCCTTGTGCAGGCCTCTCCTTCATCCCTCCTCTACAACACCAGGCCGCTCTGCCTAAGGAGCATGAAATGAGGCACCTGGGGTGTCTGGGAAGGCTGTGTACTCTAAAGTGTGGGTGTGGAGTGTTTCCACCACTGCTATTGGCGATGCTGAGAGTTTTCTGAGAACTGCAGCTATAGCCTTCTCCAGTATGAGAGGCCAATTCAGCTTCTCCTCAATCCCTCGGGGCCCTGGGGAACTCAGATTGCACCCAGGCTCTGCAGAATTTTGCCAGTCCTTACTTAAAGGACAGGAGGAAATGGAGGACTTAGCTCCAGGGCTCTGGTCCCACCCAGCCCCACCCAGTGTCCCCTCTTGTTAACAGAAGTTCACTGGGTCCCTGGGCCTTGCAGAAGGTGAGATAAGGTGGCCATCACCAGCTCTGACAGTTGGATGTCAACACTTGCTGTTTTTGATGGGAACACAGAGAAACTTGCCCCCGGGTGGCCCCTGAATCTTATCCCTACCAGATTATTTATTTGGGAGCCAGGGAGCCAGCCTGAGCTGGGGCACACTGTTCCCACAGTGGCCTTTGACCTTGGAACAGACTGCTGCTGCCAGTGTCCCTGCAGCTCAGCCATGGGGACATGGGAGTATCCCCTTCAAAGGCTGGGAAAGGGGAGTCACCTTGACCATGCAAGGCCCCTCGGTGCTTAGCTGCTTCTGGTGAACTTGACCTCTGTCCTTCATTATTTGTGTCTTATGATGTATTCAGTTTCTTCTCACCCAGGCTCAGGCCGCAGTGAGAGTTTCACGTTTGTTTAAATGCACTGAACAATTCCTGCTAAGCCTTCTGTTCTATTTTAAGTGAAGGAGAGTAACTCTTGCCAGAAACACAGCTCAAGACTTCGTATCATTCCCCCAGGCTGCCAAGTACCCAAGACTTATCCAAGGTAGCCAGGAAGATTTCCTAAGAGAGAAAGCTGTCGACAGAAAGCGTTCTCAAGGAGTGACCAGACCTGATTTAGACTTCTGGAATATTCCATGGTTGTGTGTTGGGGGCATGCATACTTTCTCCAAAATGCTAATTTCAAGGACAAGTCACCATTGAGCTGAGATAGTTCTGTCTTCACTGCTAGGTCCACCTGGTTATGGGAGAGTCTCTGAACCTGCCAGGCTTCCCAACCATGACTGCTCCCAAGAAGACAGTGGATGAGCTGTCCTGTGGGGCGTGGGGGTGGGGTAAGGGTGGCTGCAAAGCTGGGGTATGTGCAGGCCTTTGCATCTCCAGACAAATCACAGTTTCTTGCTGGAATGTTGTGCATACACAAAGATTGTTCCCTTCCTCTTTTTCTGTCTCTATTTATTTACTCCTTTTTTGTTCTATGCCCAAGAACAGGGTGTTGGGCTTGGCGTGGGCTTTACTACATAAGCATGAAGACCTGAGTTAGATGCTCAGAATTCACGCTTAAAATAGCCAGGTGTGTGGACAGGCAGGGCTTATGACCCCAGCACTAGGGAGGCAGAGACAGTCAATCTCTGGGATTTGATGACTATCCATCCTAACCTGTTTGACCAGTTTCCTATGAGTGAGAGGCCCTTCCTTGATGAAAACGTGTCATTCCAGCATCTTAGGAATGACGCTTGAGGTGGTGTACTGGCGAATGCACACGTGTATATAGATACCTGCATGCACACGTACACCTAATATGTATGCGCCCTTGCACACATTTACACACACACACATAAAGTAACTGGTAAACAAAAAGATAAAAAGGTAACTCGAGGCCATTAAGAGACGCAGTCTCAAAACAAACAAATCAGAGGAAGATGGCTCCTGAGTGACCTCTGGTCTCCAGAGGCATGCACACCTGCATACACATGAACACACACACACACACACACACACTGTGTTCATGCAGACAAATGTTAGCAGACTAACCTGAGGAGATGCATGCAAAGCCTGTCAGATAGTCAGCAAAGCAGTAGAGAGCCCGCTGCCTTCTCCAGGGTCACTCCAGAGAACAGTGTGGGAGGCAGCCCCTGTGGCTCCTGAAGGAAGAGTTCTAGAGTGGGTGTCCTATGCCACACGTCCTGGAAGGGGGTGCCTCTGCATATCTGAGGATATAAAAGGCATTTGCAAATTAGAATGGATTTGAAGACATCACTTTCCATGTGGTCACAGAAACACTGGTTATGTTTTTTGGGTTTTTTTTTTTTCCCTGAGGAACACAAGAAAAATTGAAGGGAAAAAGAGACAAATATCATGGTCACCTAATATGATGATTTCCCAGGTTTTCCCACAAATATATTATTGCATAAGACATGTCCAAAACTAAAATTTCACAGATGAGGAAACCAAGAGCTCTTCACAAAAAGCTACTACCTACTAGGCCTTGATAAGGAAACACTTTTAACAAAGCCAAAGTCAAATCTCTGCCTTCAAGGAGCCGAGGAGGTGGCTTGCTGGGTAAAGTGTCTGCCACACAAACACGAGGACCAGGGTTCGATTCCCAGTCCGTAATTCCAGTGTGCTCCAGAGGTGGGGACAATATGTCCTTGGGGCTCTCTGGCCAGCCAGCCTAACCTAACTGACTGAGGAGCTCCAGGCTCGGTGGGACATTCTGTCTTCAAAAGTGAGGTGGAGAGAAACTGAGAAAGGTACCTGGAGTCAACCCCTGGCCCCCATTCACATGTAACCATCCACCCAAACAAAGCTAAAAATAAAATTTTAAAAACAAAAGTCAAGTTCAACAGCTCCTTCCCCTCCCACCAGGTAAATCGTGCTGAATTAAAACAAAAACTTTCAGCTAGAGCTGCAGCTTGCCAATCTGATTTTCCTTCCACTAATGGGTGGCATCCTACACTCTCAAAGCTACCCCGAAATTCTGTGCCAGGTGTCAGAGGTCAGAGCCTCTCATTTGATGCCCACAGAGTGTATTGGAGCATGCTCTGAGCCCCATTTCACAGATGAGGAAAACAAGAGCTCTTGAAGTGACACTGGAGGTCTCCTTTCTTCAGGCTGGCTTGGCAGATGTCACTGATACCATTGCTCTCTGGCTTCTGTGACAGGATTGGATAATAGTGCTCTTGCCTGGGGGGGGGAGTGTCCTGCAGCTGGCTGAGGCCCAGGTTCTCTGAGAGCAGAGTCCTTACCTGAGAATGGTGGTGACTGCCTGGGCCTCTCCATGCACCTGTTTCTGTAGGTAGTGTCCACTCTGGCCTTGCTCATCCGTCCTGGAGCCCATCTGTGTAGGAGCTATGCAGTGGCTGCTTGAGTTTGGTTTCTTGCTGGTTTGGGGTCTCTTTGCTCACCTCTGACTCATTTTTTAATCAGCAAGTTGCTCACCTCTGCCTTATTTTTCAATCAGCAAGTCTGCAACACGGCAGGCTTGACCTTGCTATTTCAAACACTAGAGGCTGATATGGAGCCTTAATTTCTCTAGAGGTGGCTCTTCAAGGGTCTTAGTGGAGTAGGCCCCCCTCCGTTGGTCCCATCTTGTTTCTGAGATCTCTGTGAACTAAACCACAACAGGGTAGTTCTCACTGAGATTGCACACAGTTTCTCAAGGGAGTCCAAGTCTGTTGGGAGAGAAGCTGAACTGGGGGCTTCTTTCCTTCCATGCTAACCCCAACCCAAAACATTTATTTACATTTGGACATATTTTGCATCCAGTAAATTGCTGGCCTCAGAAAGAAGGGTGGAGAGGGGGAAGTACATCTTCTGCTCCCACATCTGGCAGCTTTCTGCCACTGTGGCAAAGCCCCTGAGACCAACCTATAAGAAGGATTGATGTCATATGTGTGCATGTTGGTGTGTGCATGTGTGTACATATGTGTGTGACAGTATATGCATGTATGTGTGCAGGCATGTATACCTATATACATAGGTGTGTGTGTATAGGTGTGTGCATGCTGGTGTGTGCATGTGTGTACATATGTATGTGACAGTGTATGCATGTATGTGTGCAGGCATGTGTACCTATGTATATAGATGTGCATATAGGTGTGTGCATGCAGGCCAGAAGTCTACCTCATGCCATTCCTCAGGTGCCGTCTACCTTGATTTTTTGGGGGGTGGGTGGGGGGTTCTTCCTCTTGTTGAGACCAGGCACTAGGACTTTGCCAAGCAGGGATCCTGCAGTCTCTCCCTCCCCCGGGGCTGGGATCACAAGAGCACAAATGCAGCCCTAATGCATGCACTCTCCCAACTGAGTCATCTCCCCAGGTGCCAGGATCCCTCTTCTTTTCCTGAGGGTAGCTTCCTCTATCCCTGCCCCTCCCCATCTGCCATGCTCACCCTCCATCCCTGATATCCCTAACTTTAAGAAAGAGCCGACTGTGAGGCTGAGAAGCAAGCCAGGAAGCGTCATTCCTCCCTGGTTCCCACCTCTGCCTCTGCTTAAGTTTCTGCCCTAAGTTCCCTCAAAGATGGACCTGTGATGGGAGCATAGGCCAGATAAACCCTTTCCTCTCCAAGCTGCTTTTGGTCCTGGTGTTCATCAGAGCAACAGAAAGCTAACTGAGTCCTAGTTTGCTTCCCCAGGGGACGCTTGGGATTTGCTGCCTCAAGAGGGGAGTTGGACAAAAACGGCAAATTCCTGGATGGGTAGTCACCTCACATGTAGTGTGGCCTTGTCACCTGTCACATAGTCAGTGACCTCTTCAGCAGTGTCCTGTACTTCTAACATTCTAAGCTCACCCATGAGCCTCACTTCCTGGGGATCATGTGCTTTCTTAAAGATTCCACCACCTCACAGGGGACACACATCATGACAAGAGATCCTTTGGGGCTGGACGCTCCAGCTGAATCAAGGTTCAGTCACGGCCCCTCCACTACGGGTGAGCTCTGACAGCCCAAACACTGCATATAGATATTTCCTGGATGGGAAAGAATGAGCACGGGCTGGAGACATCTATTAACGTGAGACAATTCACATGTTAGAATTGGCTGGTTCTGGGCAAGACCTTTCACAATTTTAGGTTAACTAAAATTGTATGGCACCTTATTTATAGTATATTATAGATTATATGTTTGATCTATTTTGTTTACACTGAGTCTCATTTTAAAAGCCTTCTTAGGCCCAAAGTAATAAAGATAACGTCTCCTCCTTTCCCTCCTCATCTTCTATCTCCTTTCTTCTCTCCTTCCTCCCATTTTATTCCTCTTCCTCCTTTTTTCTTTCTCTTTCTTCTTGTTTTTTTTTTCATAAGGCAGAATCTCAATATGCAGTCTAAACTGGCCTCAAACTCATAGTGATCCTCCTGCTTCAGCCTCCCCTGTGCCAGGACCACATGCATGAGCCGCCAAACCCAGCTAATAAAGATAACTACAATAATCACTGAGTTATTCTGAAAGCGTACAGTTTTGCCTTTTGCAATTGCCCACAAGAGCTCTGTAATTTTGACTTCCTAACTGCCAGAGAGGAGAGCATCATCCCAATGTTCTCAAGCCTAAAGAGCAAGCACTCTTTCTGGGGAAACTGACAAGCTACCCTGTTTTCTCTGGATATGCTTTTTAACCAATCAAATCCAACATAGTTAATTTAGCATGGCTAAAAGGCTTTGCTTGGTGTATGAATGAGCTCCCCAAAACAATGTATATGTGTGCACATATGTATCTGTGTGTGTGTGTGTGTGTGTGTGTGTGTGTACTTTGTGAAGTGATTCTGCTGTGAACATGTGTTGCATTTTGTAGTGGTTTGAATAAAAACGGCCCCCGTAGGTCTGTAGGGAGTGGCATTATTAGGAGGTGTGGCTTTGTTGGAGGAAGTGAATCATTAGGGGGTGGGGTTTGAGGACGCAGGCACAGCGGTTCACTGTCTCTTCTTGCTGCCTGCAGATCCAGCTGTAGAACTCTCAGCTCCTTCTCTAGCACCGTATCTGTCTGCATGCTGCTATGCTTTTGCCAGGGCAATAATGGACTAAGCCTCTCAAACTGCAA
The DNA here is from genome assembly GCA_001685075.1 of Bramus lutescens. Lineage (NCBI taxonomy): Eukaryota > Metazoa > Chordata > Mammalia > Rodentia > Cricetidae > Bramus > Bramus lutescens. The sequence continues at coordinate 459,409 of LOEQ01000186.1, read as the reverse complement.
GTCAGCCCCAATTAAATGCTTTCTTCACAAGAGCTGCTGTTGTCATGGTGTCTCTTCACAGCACTAGAAACCCTAATGAAGACAATGATGAAGTTTCTTGGTTCTTCTGCTAATAGCAAGTGCTCATCCTTGTCACACTAACCTGTCTCCCATCAGAAGAGGCCTGGCCTGGTCACAAGGCCCCTGGGTAACAGAGACAGTCTTCCCTGTCTCATCAGACAGCAGGGTCTCCGTCCCAAGGCGCCTTGGGCTTTATTTCCGGAGGACATGTTCCTCTCAGGAGTAACAGGGTAAAGATGTCCTCACCCTGGAAGCACATGGTGTCACCTGACTCAGGAGAGCTGCTCTAATGTAAAGACATCTCTGGGATTCCATATATCCAGGCGCAAAGTGGGAAGAGGACACTGCTCCTGTCTGTCCCTGTCTAGGGAAAGCAGCAGGCAGTATGCCTAGGAGTGCCATCACTGTGTGCCTGTAAGAATTTATTTATAGACATCCAATTTTCTGTTCTATGTTATTGTCATGAAGGAGTGTTATAATCTGATTTTCTTTTCTCTTCTTTCTGTTTTTCTAATGCTGTTTTTCACAGTGGTAGAAAAGTGAAATGACCCAGTTGCGTCACAGAGTGGCGTGAACTCTCCTTGGCTTTTGCTTCTGGGATCATTAGCTCCACTTCCTTGCATGGGATTCTGTAGTGAAATTTGTCTTCATTTTGTGTTTTGTTTTGTTTGTGCATTTGTGGGTTTTGTTTTGAAATGAACTTTTTTTTTTGATTTTCGAGACAGGGTTTCTCTGTAGTTTTGCAGCCTGTCCTGGAACTAGCTCTTGTAGACCAG
>LOEQ01000186.1:424940-443751 GCA_001685075.1 Bramus lutescens | reverse complement strand
CCCCCCCCAGGCCTCCTGGATCACTGTCCAGTGCTCTGATCAACTCATCTTCACACAGGACCAGGGTCCTTCGAGCAGGCCAGTCAGCTCTGTGAAAAGCTGTAGGCCCGATCTGAGTTAGACACACCTACAAGAGCAGAGCCAGTCGCCCTAAACACACAGCGACTACCACTGAGAGCAGGCAGGTGAGTGCTGTTGGCAGGAACCCCAAGTCTTGCTTTAATCTGCCCTCAAAATCTTGACCTACTGTTTAAGTGAATTGCCTGTGGCTCACTTCGTCGGTTATAAATAGAACTGGCCATTTTTAGCACAGAATATGGGGCAGGACAGGTAATCTCTGTGAAGTCAGAGGTCAAACTGAGGCTGGTTTTATCTTTAGTGGAGGACCTAGGTCAAAGCTCATGAATTTAGGGTATGGCGGCTCAGAGAAGAGCAGGGGGGTGGCAGCAAAAACAGCTGGGGTTCAGTGCAAGTGAGGGCAATGGGGAGTTTGAAGTAGGAACTGCATCTTCAGGTTGTCCACTGCCTTTGCTGCCAGCCTCAAACATAATGGCGAGAATGTGACCTGGCTCCCAGTCTGGTCACATTGGCAGAGCTGGTCTACACTTCTGTGTCACCCATGGTTGCCTCACCATGAGCTTCCTTTCTCGGTGTGGGTTGTGCCAAGCAAGGACAAGAGAGTTGTCAGCCTTCAGCAAGCCCTGTTTGTCCTGTAGCTCTAACTAATACAATGCAGCAAGCAGCACACTCCATCTCTTCCTGTTGGTGCAAAGCACATTCAGACATGTGTTCTCTGAATGTCGTGTGTGAGCCTTAACTCCCCTGGCTAAATGTAGTGGAGGAGAACATCCATGGGAGTCCCATGACTTTATCCTCCAAGCACCAGTGGTAACCTAGCCACTGAAAGTGGACTTCTGTGTTGGAGGGAATATGACACCACACACTCCTTAACAGACTAAGGATTGAGACGGCCTGCCATGTTGGAATATAAGATCATCTTGCAACCGGTGTCCCAAGTGATCTGCCCTCTTGCTGTGCCCAGCTCCTGATTTTTCCCCATCCCCAAAGTCTGCAAGAGTCCAGCCCTCCCCCATTCCATGCACCCTGGGACAAGAGGCATGGACCCTATGTCTCCTAGTTAACTTCCATTGTTAAGTTGGCACAGCCTAGAGTCATCTGAGAAGAAAACCTCAGCTGAAGAAGGGTTGGCCAGAGCAGACTGGCCTGCAAACATGTCGATGGGGTTGTCTTGATTGTTAATTGTTGTAGAAGGGTCCGCCCAGCGTGGGCTGTACCCTTCCTGGGCAGGTGGCCGTGGGCTGTATAAGAAAGCTGTGCGGGCATGAATCTGCAAGGAGGCCAGCATGCCTGGTTTCCTCTTCAACCTTCTGCTGGAGCGTTCTCATCCAGCTTTCTTCACCAGTGAGCTCTGGTTTGGATGTCTAAGCCAAATAAACCCTCTCCTCCTCTAGGATGCTTTCAGTCACGTGCTTTATACCACAACAGAAAGGAAAACAAGAGACTCCCCAAGCTCTCGCAGAGACCCCGAGACCCCAGTCATAGGTGGCATCGGATACTGATGGTCATCATGGAATCCCCTAGTTCCACAAAGGATTCCATGTCCTCCTGAACCCTCAAGACTTGTCTGTCTTGTGATTTATTCTGCTATTGTGGCCCCTTGCCTGGCTGGAGGGTCAGACGTGTCTACGTGTCTAAATACGAGCTTGCATCCAGCTGCCCTCTATCAGCTCTTCCAATTTTAGCCCTGAGCTTTCTGGGTCAGCTGGCTAATAGACTCGCCATCGTAGCTGATCACGACTGTTTTGTTTTGGAAGGGGGATGTGTGTGTTCCCTGTGGCCGAGCTAAGAAAGCACCACACGCTGGATTGACTGAAAGCAGCAGAATGTATTCCCTCTCCACCTAGAGACAGGAAGCGGGGAACTGGTGTCAGCCAGACAGCTGTAGAAGACTCTAGGTCCCCTTAGACTCTTCCAGAAGCTCCAGTGGCAGCCATTCTCCAAACTGCCTGCTTTCCCGTGATCGTCCCTCTGTGTGTAACTTGATGGTTGTTCCAGCCAACAGGACCCTCAGCTCTCCAGCAGGACCCATCCATCTTAACACAGGCACACCTGTGGCATGAGCTTACCTTCATAGTTCAGGTGCAGTTCAGGTGGCGTGGTACAGCTCAGCAAAGGCTGGTTCACCTGGCCTGGTGAAGGACCTGGGAGGTCTTTCTGTGCATGTTGAAGCCCCCACCATCTCCCTTGCTGTTCTAGCCATTGTCTCCACCAGACACACAGGAAGGTGGTGTGGAAAAATGAACTTTGCAGCTCTTTCCTATGCTTTCTACTTACTGCGTCTGTGTTTTCCAAGGGAGAGGAAGCAAGGGGAGCTCTCTGTGAATTGAAGCTTCTCCGTGAAGCCCCATCCCAGGGCCGCCAGCATCTCTGAATGAAATAAGGAAATAAAAATGAAAGGAAAAGCCATGACTGCTCCTAGGTACAGTGGAGGAGAAAGCTGATTGGAGAAAAAAGGGAGGACATAGGTAGAGGCAGGGACATCTGGGAGAGTCCAGAGCAGACACAGCCAGGCTGAGCTGGGCCATGTGGGGAGAAGGGGAGGGGAAGGGAAAGAGGAGAGAGGGGAATCAGATACAACAGCCAAGAGGGCAAATGCGCAAAATAGGAGTGGATAACCAAAATGCCTAAATTATATAGGGAAGAGTCTCTGGAGAAAGGGCAACCCAGCTCCTGGGTTGAAGAAGTTTAGGCTAGAGGGTGGGGTATGCCAGCCACACCCTCTGACAGGTGGAGACTGAGGGATGCTGGAAGAACCTGGAGGCCAGGTCTACTTGGACATGATAAATAGGCACCTTAGTAATTCGTCCCAGTTTAAGACTTCACAATCCCCAAGTCAGATTCCCTCCCAGGGGAGATGAAGCCACAGCCCTCTCTCTCATCCACCCTCTACCCAGGGAACAAGCAAAGTGAAGAATGGCTGGCTTCCATCACAGGGACCAGCAAGTCACCAGTTCAGGACCTGGGAACAGTGGTTCCCAGACTCTCTTACAAGAAAAAGAAAATCTCCTATAAGGCTGAAAAGAGAAAAACAAGCAAACTGAACCACAAAGTAGAATTCCAGGCACTTCCTGAATGAAGAAAAAGAAACCCTGCGAAGTACCAGGTACTGGGACTTGGCATTTCTTCCCATGAACTTCCTCATACATGGCATGAGGAGTTCCCCATCTACAGGAGACCCTCATCACCGTCATGCCCAACATATGTCCAGTGTCCTCCAGACAGACTCGGTCACAATGAGAGCAGTGACCACACTAGATAATCCCTTTTTCTAGTGCCTGGCTACATCTGATTGCAGTTCTGGCTTGGTGAGCTAGCCACATGGTTTCTGACATTACTGATTTCAGAGTTCCAGATTTTGGGCACATGTTTACGTGAGTGCCTGGGAGTGTGTGCCTGGAAATATGCATGCACACACCTCTCTCCCTCTCCCTCTCTCTCTCTCTCTCTCTCTCTCTCTCTCGTGTATGCATATTTAGTCAGCAGCGTGTCTGGTGTGCATACATATCTGCATGTGGATGGTTGCAAATATGTATGTGCATGTGCATGCATATGTGAGTGTTGAGTCAACAGCCTGACTAAAGCAGAAGAGAGGTGATAACTGGGTCAAAGGGAGAGACCATGACCCGACCTCATGCCACCCTATCCACCTGAATAGGTCACCTGCAGAGCATCTGGTCTATGGTAAAGCAAAGCACTGACTTGAGTCCCCATAGGCAGGGACTTGAGGCTAAGTCTCAGGAGAAGAAGGGGTCAGAGATGGCAGTTTAAGTTCCAGGACTGTGGGCTTCTAGAAAGGAATGGCTAGGCCTAGAAGAGGACCCCATTATTCATGCCAATGGATAGAGAGCTTCATCCAAGGATTCCTGTGCAAATGAGCCTAGGGAGAAATGTGCCTGTCTGCCCTGGGGTAACTGGCACTCAGAGCCTGGAGAAAGCAGGCCAGAGCCTCCCCAGAAGGATCCCTGGGTCTCAAGAGGCTGATTAGGGAACTGGATTTTCCCAGGACACACCAGTACTGCATGTGATGCCCTGTCTGTCTGAAACTCCAGTTTCCTTGAGGATTTATGCAGGTGTTTACTAATGGCTGCCTCATATTTGTGTTCCCCAAACTCTCACTGGGTCAATAGATAGCATACCCTATTTTTCTCCTCTCACCCCAGATTCACTGAGCCCACCAGAATGGGCAGGTGCCACTGATTTGAGGATTTCCTATGTATACTGTGAATGCCATTGGCTAATAGAGAAAACTGTTTGAGCCTGTGATAGGGTATAACAGAGCTAGGTGGGGAAAACTAAACTGAATGCTGGGAGAAAGAAGGCAGAGTCAGGAGAAGCCATGTTGCCACTGGTGGGAACAGACATGCCAGAACCTTGCTGGTAAGCCATAGCCATGTGGCCATACATAGATTAGTAGAAATGAATTGAATTAAGATGTAAGAGCTAGCTAATAAGAAGCTAGAGCTGATAGGCCAAGCAGTGATTTGATTAATTTACTTTGATTTAATTAATACAGTTTCTGTGTGGTTATTTCAGGGCTGAGCAGCTGGGAACAAACAAGCAGCCTCCTCCTACATGCCACTGCTGACAGACTCCAGCCCCTGGGTCCTCTACTGTTTTACACTCATAGTAAGAAAGGAGGGGGGAGAGAGATGGAACCTTACCTAATCCCAGTGTCTCACAAAAGGAGACAGGACCCTGTCCCTGGTGGAGGGAGGGGCTGAATATTAACCAGGACTCACAGGTCAGCAAGTGATGACAGGAGTGAGGAGTAGTGGCAGGGTCTTACTCCCTAGCTAGTACTGTGACAAACTACATCTCTGCTCCTTCTGTACTTCCTTCTCAATCCTACTTGTCCATCCTCCAAGCCAGGCCTGTTGAGTTCCTGAGCCCTGTTGGTCCTCCGTTCATCCTTCCTTACCTGACCAGCACTGTAGTATGAACAGACGGATGGATGAGGAGGTGATGCTGGGAAGTGGCTCTAATTAGAGCTTAAGGAGCAAGTGGAGGGTTGGTGAAGACCTGCCGTGTACAGTTATTATCAAGGTAGAACTGGGGTACTCAGGCTAAGGCCAGGGAAAAGAGGGAATCTGAAGTACAAGGACCAGGAGGAGCAGAGAGTTTGATGGAGGCAGAGCCTCTGCCAATTATAGGAGCAAGAGAATGAAATACAGATTAACCAGTGGTCAGGGTGAGGTTGACACATGATGGGCCAGTGGACTCAGCCACAGAGCTGAGTTCCTGGTACTGAGCTCGGCCCAGATGGATTACATGCCACATCTTGTGACTGCCTTCTAGGGCTGAAGCCACTGGCTGGCCTACTCTGTCCAACTCCCGGCTGCCCATTGTCAGCCTGCAAGGGTCTCTGAGCAATGTCACCCCAATACCACAGACCTGAAGATCCCGCCCACTCAAGGCATTGTGATGGCTTCTCTTTCCTCACCAGTTGGGTTCTTCTGGTCTCTGACTCACCCATCCCATGGTTTCACATTTGCATTGTGTTTGTTGTCTTTGGGGCCTATCTCAATCCAAGAAGACATGTCCAAGACTTCAGAATACTTGTTAATTTTGTTGTTCTGAGGGCAAAGAAGGAGAGAAAAGGAAAGGAAGGATGTTGACTGGTTCAGTTTGACCCTGTAGGATAGGATTTATAGATACCATGGGTGGTTGAAATGATTGGGGTGTGTGTGTGTGTGTGTGTGTGTGTGTGTGTGTGTGNCACTGGCTGGCCTACTCTGTCCAACTCCCGGCTGCCCATTGTCAGCCTGCAAGGGTCTCTGAGCAATGTCACCCCAATACCACAGACCTGAAGATCCCGCCCACTCAAGGCATTGTGATGGCTTCTCTTTCCTCACCAGTTGGGTTCTTCTGGTCTCTGACTCACCCATCCCATGGTTTCACATTTGCATTGTGTTTGTTGTCTTTGGGGCCTATCTCAATCCAAGAAGACATGTCCAAGACTTCAGAATACTTGTTAATTTTGTTGTTCTGAGGGCAAAGAAGGAGAGAAAAGGAAAGGAAGGATGTTGACTGGTTCAGTTTGACCCTGTAGGATAGGATTTATAGATACCATGGGTGGTTGAAATGATTGGGGTGTGTGTGTGTGTGTGTGTGTGTGTGTGTGTGTGTGNTGTGCAGATATCTGTGTAGAGGCCAGAGATTGATGTCTGGTGTCTTCCTCAATTGCTCACTGCCTTATTTTTGGAACAGGGTCTCTCCATTTGGCTAGACTAGCAGACTAGAGAGCCCCAGGGAGCCTCCTGCCTCCACCTCCCCAGTGGGTGCTGAAATTGCATGCATGAGCCAGCACACCGTGTTTTTACATGATACTGCAGCTGGAACTCAGGACCTAGTGCTCGCATCTCACACACTTTCCCAACTGAGCTCACTCCCCAGCTCTCACGGTGAGTCAGCTCAGCAGCAGGAGACATGAGGTGTAAGGTCTGCCTGTCTGTGGTATCTCCTCAGTATACAGTTAAAGTTAGAGACAGTAGTAAGACAGCACCCTGACTCCAGTGAAGTGGCCATTCTGTAGCAAGGGTAGAGATGAGATCCCTTGAGCAAGGATGTCTTGTCATCTGACTTCCTGAATCAGCCTGCCACCTCACCGAGCTCCCACCTGCCAGAAGGACTACACCAGATGTGATCATCCAGTCTTAAATGGCCCATCTTCCCCAGCCCTCATCCCCTACTGTCCATGGTGCTGAGTGAGAGCAGAGGAAATGCACTCATCCATACAAGGGCTTTTGCAAAACACCCATATCATTCCAGAAGCTGGGAGTAAAATTGGCTCCAGTCTCCCCAACCTCAGCAAGGCCACCTTCTTTAGGTGACTTCTCTAGCTATAAGATACATTGATACCTGTAACATTAGCTTGGGCGTCATTCTGTAACATGGGGGCCGGGCTCGTTGGGGTTTCTGTCCCGCCCAGTCCCCCAGCCATTTAGTCCCAGAGAAAATCACACCGAGGTCTCCATAAGATGGAAACTGATCAGCTCTTATCACTTATATTAACCAATTGCTCTTATCTATGTTAGCCACATGGCTCAGTACCTTTTTCAGGAGGGCAGGTCACATCCTGCTTCTTCAGTGATCTGGGAAGGAATGCCGAAAGAGCTTCCTACTTCCCAGAATACTCCTGTTCTCATCGCCCAACCTCTACTTCCTATCTGGTTGACCTGCCTATACTTCCTGCCTGGCCAATCAGCATTTATTTAAAACATGATTGACAGAATACAGACAAATTTCCAATTCTCCCGCACCACTCCACCCCCCCTTTTTTTAAACAAAAGAAAATATCCATAGTCCATTTTTTGGGAATGTGGGTGTAGTTTTCCAGGCTACTTCACTTTAATGGACACCATGGCTAAACCAGCTTGTTCCGGCTGCCAGTGCTGGGGCTCTGACTCTAACAGCTCCAATAGGAGGAAGAAGGTGGGAAACTCTCCTTTCCCCTAGCTCTAGGCTGAGTGAGTGACCCCAAGCTCCCATGAGGCTGCTGAGGACCCAACTATGCAGCCACACAGTCTGTACTCCTCCCCCTTCAAACTGTGCTGTTTAAGCTCCTGACATTGGCTACACAGCAATAAATCAGTAAGCCCATATTTCAGGTCCCAAACTACTCAGGAAACCTCTTAATTGATGACTGAATTCTCAATGTGACTGTATCACCACAGCAAATGAAGAGATCATAAGAACTTGGCATGAAGTCCCTCACGCCCAAGCGTGACAATATTATAAAATGATGGACACTTGCCTTTTTCTTCAGAGTTATGAGGTGCCCTCCTGCGTATTAGGCTTCTTCAGATTTTTTTTTAATTGAACTAGGTTGATGAAAAGACAAAATCAAAAAACAATGGCATTGGTGGCATCTCTTCACCAAACCACCAGTTGTTAATAGATCCCAGTTTCGCTTGTTATTGGGGGTTGTGTGTGGGTCCCCAGGACACTGTACGCTCATTAGTCACCCGAGCACAGTTCTCTGAAGCCTTGGGAGACCATTGTGCAACTCCAATGGAAGGCATCCCTCCTGGCAGAGGCAGAGAGAGCAGGGCTCCGTGTGAAGTCCATGTTCCCTTAATTGTGTCCCCAGATGCTGTGGCTCTAAATTACCTTTTTCATGAGTTCTTCTATGTCATTGTTTGCTTTCATTTCAGCCACTTCCTCTGTGCTATCAGGGCACAAATGGAAATGCACCAGTCGCTCTGTTGTCCTTTGTGTCCCCTGCCACCTGGGGGTCCACCTAAGAGCTTGCGCACAATTAACTTCTGGTTTCAATCACCAGGAGCAGGACAGGGATTAGTCATCTCCAGGTCAGCTGCAAACAGGGTTTTCACAGAATTTCCTTTTCTTCCTTGTGCAAATCTACATAACATACGCTCTACCCAATCTACCTTCTTAGCTGTGTCCTGCGTCCCCTCATGAAGCCTGTGTCCCCTCATGAAGCCTGCGTCCCCTCATGAAGCCTGTGTCCCCTCATGAAGCCTGTGTCCCCTCATGAAGCCTGTGTCCCCACAGTACTATAAACACGTCCCACACCCTCTCTCCAGGCTCCTTCATCGTACAGATTGAAAACTCAATATCCACATTACCCACCCCCAGGGGCAGGCACCAGAGGGTTCGTGCATGTGTGCCCAGGTGAGCTTCTAGAAGCAGACAGGCTGCGAGAGTGATAGCCTGCAGTGCCTGCTGGATGCTCTGCAGAGGAAGAGTGCATTAGCTCCTCATGGGGTAATTGCTTCTCCCGCTGCCTTTGCGTGGGTTCAGGTGACTCCGGTTTTTTGGAGGGAAGAGGGAATGATTGGCAGCCCTAACTGGATTAACTAATGTTTGGGTTCTCATTTAGATTGCATTATTTTGACCGTGAGGAAGTATCTTTCTTTGCCCAGGGATCTCCCCTTTAAACGCACGAGTTGGAGGAGTGGCAAAGCAAAGCATGTGTTTACCTTCTTAGTATTTGGGATGGGGGAGCGAGAGGTGGAGTCCAAAGCCTCAGTGGCTTCCTAGGTCGCTATAACATCAAGACTCCAGAGACACACTCAGGAGGATCCCTGCTCTCTGCCCCTCTTCCCAAGTGTGACTCCACCGAATGTTGCTGTAAATTTTGCTATGGTGGTTGGTATGAAGGCGGAATGGCTCTAACTCTGTAACAGCAACATTCCCTTCTTTTTCATGGCTCGATGCTATTCCATCACGCAGATATTTTTTTAACCCTTCACCGTTGACTCTGGTTGTGGTCAGCTGACCACACATGCCAACTGGGCAATAGAAGGCCATCCCCCACCCCGTTTTGTTTGCAGTTGAGTCTCAGTCCTCTTTCCACTGCAAAACTTGCTGCATGCTAGGCCCTACCGCTATTACTGTGGGTTCCAAACACAAATCCAGGACCTCTTCTCTTGCAGGAATGTGGGATGACCCCAGTTCAGTGTCAAGGGGTCCTCTCAGCAGACTAGGAACTGAGGTAGGTGAACAGGAACAGGGTGGAAGAGGGGTCCAGAGATTAACAACTGAAAGAAGCCAGAGCCATCCTAGGAAAGTCACCCTTGCACAGGAAAGAGGAAAGTACACTGTCCGTCTGGGCCCGTGAGAGGCTGTGGACGGGACTCTCTCTTTTGGAGACAGGTCTGGCACTGTTCCAAGCTCTCTTTCAGTAACCATCGTCTTTTCCTTGTGTGTGTGTGTGTGTATATATATATATCTGTGCGGCTACATGCATGTTTGCTTATGTACATGCCCAGTCTTTCTCTGCGTGAATCTCTGTATGAGAGTATGCGTGTATGTATTTCTGACCCATGTTATTTACTGGCATCACGTCAAGCACTGCTCTCCTACCATCAGCCACAGATTCAATAACTCAAAGGGCAAACAGGACCTCACAGACTTCACGTCCATAGGGTCTCTCACGCTCCCTATTATTGTGGATCTTGTCTCCTTGTTCTTACAGATCTGCATATTGAATCTAGCTTCCGACTCCCCATTTTGATCACCCTTTATTACTGAAAACATTCACTTACTACTCCTGCAAAATGCCTGGCGTGGTCCCTCAGCACGAAGCTGCCCCTCCCCAAGTGACTGCTTTCAGTTGCTCTCTCAGGGGAGCGGCAAGAGCAGGGGTTCTCAACTTGTGGGTCGAGACCCCTTTGGGGGTTGCATATCAGATATTTGCATTATGATTCACAACAGGAGCAAAATTATAGTTATGATGTAGCAACAAAATAATTTCATGGTTAGGGATCTCCATGGCATGAGGAACTGTATTAAAGGGTTGCAGTATTAGGAAGGTTGAGAACCACTGATCTAGAGGATGGATGTTGGAAAGTTCCTTATGTGAGCAGCTATCCAGGAAAGCTGCCTCCCACAGGCCTGTCTTCCAGCCTCCCGCTGGCCTGTCTTCTAGCCTCCTGCTGGCCTGTCTTCCAGCCCGTGTGCCTTCCCCACCCCCATCCTGCTGTTACTGTTATGGGCAGTGTGGTGGAGTCTGGTGAGGGTTTCCACAGTGACCTTCACCTTTGCCTAAGCTTCAATGGAGAGCACTGGCCCAGGGGACACAGGGCAGACAAGAGCTGTTCTACACTAACCACATCCCCAGGCATGAAAACAACACACTTGGTAGGTAAGGGCAGGAACTTTGCCTTGCTGTGTATTTCAAGAAGACCTTGGGTTCAGGGAGCTCTTCTTCCCAGTCACTTATGTGCTGTGCTGTGTGGGTGGCTATCAAGCAGACCCTTGGCACTCCAGCAGCCAGAGGCAGTGTGGTTGAATTGGCAAGGAACTGATGAGGATTTCTAAGAAAAGTAGAGAGTCACTAATGCTCTTCCATGTGTTCACAGTTCTCAAGGGCAACTCCAGCGAAACCTTGATCTCGGTAACTTAGGAAAAGCTTATCAAATGTCACTGCCTGGAAGTTGCCTTGAAACACACAGGTTGTTCTTGGATGAGTAAAGGCCCAGAGCTGACCTTCAATTACTCAAGGGCATGAAGAAGAGGACCAGCTGGATTACAGTACAATATTAACCCTCTTTATGCTCAGGGACAACTTCAAATATAAGCCTTCCACAGCACACTGTAAAATCTCTGGTTTTGAGCAGTTATGTAACTGCCTGGCTCATTTTAAACCTGCTCTCTGGTTACTCACAACCGTTGCAGATGGGTATGGGGGTGGGGAAGGTAAAGGAGTTTGAGCCAGGGTCAGACTAGCCCAGGCTAGTCCTCATCTCAGGATGTTGAGGATGACCTTGAACTACTGACCCCACCACCACCACACAGACACCTCCTGAATGCTGGGATGATAAGCTTGCATCCATTCCCCCAGGTTTCTGTTGTACATTTTAAAGGCATGTTGGAAGATCTGGGGTTTAGAGTCCCAGGGGAATGCTGAAAGAGATTGCTATTTATTCATATATTTATTTATTTATATATTCAAAGAGTTGTTAATGTCATGGACGGACGGACAGGCAGCAGCATGGCAGGGGCTCAGAGGACAGATCAAGTCTAAGTGGCAAGTGAGAGTAACTTCTTACACGTTTTAGAGGCAGGGAAGGAGCTGAGCCCCGTGACTAATGGGTAGTCCACAGTACACACCACCAGGCTGTCTCTACTTCCTGTCAGCCTGGGGCCTGTGTGCAGAATCAGCTACGAGGGTGGAGAGAGCAAGAATCTAGGGAAACGAGTTAACGGAAGAGCTTTACCCGTGGTATGGCCCTGGCTGACATCTATGACACAATAGAGCAAGCAGAGTCAGATCTAAACATCTGACTCAGGAGCCTGTATGTAGGCTGTGTGACCTTGGCAAAGTCACTTTCCTTCTCAGAGGAGGGTCATGAGCAAATAAACACACGGTTCTCATCCCATAACCTGGGTGATTCAGTGGGCTAAGGAAGAACATGGCTTGGCTGTCGGTCTGTCGGAATCTGATAATCACGGTGTTTTAAACAGTCACCTCAACTGCTGACCTTGGAGACCAAGAAAAACCCAAGAAAGTGTGTCAGTCTTATTAGAGCTGAAAAAAAAATCCAAACCAAATCCCTGCTGAGCTGTGAGGGGGGCACCTTCCCCCCAGAGCATATGACGTAGCGGCATCAGTCAGCCCCTTTGTTTTACAGGGATGAGAACTTCAGGAGTCACACCTGTCTTTCATCTGACTGTGTTCCCGGAGCTGTGCGGTCAAAACCTGTACCCTGGTGTCTACAGCAAGGCGAGCTCAGCCACTCAACCCAACACGCCATCCAAGAAAGCAGTCACAGTGAAGAGCAAAGGAAGGGGAGGTGTTCGATGTGGTCATGTCAGGAAGAGCAAAGAGGTCTAGTTACCCAAGTCTATCTGTGGGGTCCCGACATGAAGTTTAGGTTCAAACAGAAGGCAAGAGGCTGCAGAAGGAAGCAGCCGAGGTAAGGCGTGGTCCTGCCCATCCCTGACCTGTCCTTATCTCTGCTCCAGTCCCTCCTGCAAGGTGACCTGGCAAGAGGTCAGAACTGTGTGACCTCTCTTCCTGGAAGGCAACTTCCTCCTCTTCAGCCTTTCTCTTCCTCCAACATGGGATTCCAGTTTGGTCCTTGGGGTTCCTTCATTTCAATAGTCTGATGAACCGGGTGTTTCTTCTTAGAGTACCCCCTGCCTGACGTAACAGTTACAATCGTGCCCGGTTCAGACTGCATCCTGATGCCACCAAGGCAGGACTCTTTAACTTAAAATGCATTTACAAGTGAGTCACATCACAGATGGCTGGCTTTCTGAGGGTTTAATATGTCCCTTTGGGAAGACCCAGACCTAGGGTTCATTTGAGTAGCCATTGAACAAGTTTCTTTGCAAGTGCCTGTCTGCAATGTACACGGTTGGCAGAGGATGCCAATGGCTGGTCTGGGTTGGGGTTGGTTTTTTGTTCCGGGATTTGGAGGCCTCTGGGCTAGTGGCTCCTATTATAGATGAGTCAAGTGAAAATGTGTTAGTCTCTCCTGTGGCTATACCAAAAGATCCGAGGCTTGGCGCTTTATAGGCAGAAGAGGCTTGCTTGGCTCACAGTTCCCGTATTCATGTGGCTCCATCTCAGCTTGATGACACAGAGGAAGCGATCACATGACCGCAGCTTTCTCTTCACAGTAACGTGTTCTCACAGCAACCAATGAGTCTTGAGACAACTACATATGATTCCTTCCAAGGAAGAAGCCGCCATGATGTTACCTANNNNGGTTGGTAGCTGTGATCTCTTTAGTCACGGCTGCCCCTCTTAAAGGGCCCACAGTCTCAGTACCACCACACTTTGGGATCAAGTACCCACCCCATGAGTCTTGGTGTAATCATTCAATCCACATCAAAGCTATGGCAACGACTGAGTGACTTAGCAATCTGGAAGGACCCAGACTCCGTTCACTAGCTCCATCTCAGGGTTCTGTGATCAGTGTCCAGGCAGGGCAAGGCTGACATTTGAGTTTTAAAGAGGGGTAGAGAAAAACAGGGACAAGGAAAGTGGTGAAGAGCTGTGGGAGATAGTTGATTACACTGTGTAAATATATGTCACTGTGATTGTTTCAGTAAAAAGCTAAATGGTCAACAGCTAGGCCAGAGGTGCGGCAGGGATTTCTGGACAGAGAGTGCTCCGGGAAAAAGAAAGGTAGAGTGGCTAGCCAGACACAGAGGGAACAAGGCATGCTGGAGAAGAGAGAAAAGGCATGAATCACATAGATGAATAGAAATGGGTTGATTAAGTTATAAGGGGGGGAGTGATGTGGGACAATGGTCCTTTACCCTGGCACTTGTATTATTTTTAATAAAATGCCAATTGGCCAGTAGCCATGCAGGAAGTATAGGCAGGGAGACCAGGCAGGAAGTAGAGGCAGGGCAATGAGAACAAGTGAATTCTGGGAAGAGGAAAGCTGAGTCTCCAGTTGTGACCCAGCCACAGAGGAAGTAAGATGTGACTGCCTCGTGGAAAAAGGTACCAAGCCACATGGCTAACACAGACAAGAATTATGGACTAATATAAGTTATAAGAGTTAATAAGCCTAAGATATTAGGCCAATCAGTTTATAATTAAGAAAAAAAAAGAACTGGTTAGAAGTTAAAAGCAAACCTAAGCTATAGGCCAAGTTTTTGTAACTAATAAGTCTTTGTGTCATGATTTTGGGGCTGGCAGTCCACAAATGCCTACTACAGAGAGCTGTGCCAGAGGAACCTCAATGGGACGTGACAACAGTGGTAACAGGGGCAGAGCTGACAGGGAACCTTTGTGCCAATAGCTAAGACTTCCTATAAAACCCAGGGTCCAAGGAGTCCTGTTGCCATGTGGACTTGGGCTACCGAAGCTGCTGGCGGGGTTGAGGTCTGGCTGCTGGGTAAGCCAGACTTCTCATTTCGCCTACAGGGAGAACAGGGCCCCTTGCACTAGCAGCCATGCAGGGCAGGTTGGAATAGTTCCTGAGCACCGCTTCTAGGCCACCTCAGCAGCAGCATGACACTTCAGTCCCACAGGGAAAATGACCTGCAGACCAAAGCTTAGATTCTAGGTATGAATGAACAAACACAGCTCTAGTGAGCACCAGAGGACAGAGACCTGGAATGTGGAATGGGACAGGCCAGCTGGGGCATGAGGTGGCCAGTAGGCCAACATCCAGGAGGGAAGCCAGATCCTGGCAGGCAGCAGGCCCAGCATGGTTCTGGTACCCTCAGCTTATGGCAGCAAGGCCCAGGAGGAGAGCCAATGTCTGTCTCTTTCCTCTGCAGCTCTGGATGGATGGAACCTCTGGTATCTTTGTTGGGGGAATGTAAGGAGTAATGAATGAGAATTCTTTCTACAAACTATTTTTAAAAAATCAGAAACAGCTTTCTTTGCTTTTCTGGCAAAACATTCATCAACAGTGACAAAACCACATTTCCAACTTCCGGAAGGGAGATTCCTGCAAAGCTGGGATTTCAGGTGTGTGCCACCACACCTGGTTTATAGGGTGCCAGGGATCAAAGTCGGGGCTTCCTGGATGCCAAGCAAGCTTTCTATCGACTAAGCTGCACCCCTAGCCTTTTTAAAGACCTTTATTTTTTGTTAAGTGTGTTTGGGCATGGATATTATATACTTGTGCAGGAGCCCTTAGAGGTCAGAAGAGGTCAGAAGAGGATGTCCCCTGAAGCTGAAGATACCTGGAGTGACATAAAGTTGCCAGTTACCCCACCTGGGTGCTGGGAATCAAACTCAGGTCTTCCACAAAAGCAACATACACCTGTGAACAGCTAGGCCACCTCTCCAGCCCTCCTTCCCCTCTACAATATTTTTTAAGACAGTAATGTTTCCTGGCTCCTCTCCAGAAGATGGAAGGAGGCCAGAGGAGGAAGCGCCTTTCTCAGTGAGGGACGGAGTCTATCTATCCTTGTACCAATAAGATGTGTTCTGCGCAATGAGCTACCTTGAAGCACAGGGATCCCAGAATATGATCTTAGTTGATATGTGTAGAACCTTATCCCCACTGTCCAGCACAGGGAGGGCCAGTCAGGACAGAGCTGGCTCCAGGAGCCAGTAAGTCTTTATGTGGGGTGGTGCTCTGTATCAGGGCAAGGAAGACTGCATGAGGCAACATGGCCTCTACAACCCCAAACAGACATGCAATCTAAAAGACACAAACACCAGCAGGAGTGGCCCAGGGAAGATGATTATCTCCTCTGTAAACAGACACCCATAGTGACAGCCACCTTCCATGCTCAGTCATAGCAGGGTCGCCCAGCAGGTGGCTGACTGGCATGTGGATGGATAGTCAGCCTTCTGTTACCCCCAAACAACCCAGGACTGTCCAGTGGCCAGCATGGAAGACCCACTGCTGGGGAGCTGTCACCTCCTGGGAGAGAAAGATGTACCTTGAACTTCTTCCCACAGAGAGAGCCACTGGGGTCACTGCTTGTGGTAGTTCTCATTATTAAAATGATGACGCCGATGCTAATAATAAGAAAACATAAAATTAAAACTGAAGCCCGCAGCACCACAGTCACGGTCTCCGCCTTGTGCAATAGTAAGCTGTTGACAGCCAGATATTGTTTATCCTCCGACTCTTTAGTCTGGGTGCTTTGCACAAATATTTACCGAGTGCCATGGGTACATAGATAAAGACATAATTTCCTACCCTCGAGGAGCGTGCAGTCTAATGTGCAGATGGACTCGTAAACAGACCGTTTCGACACAGTGCCAGGGCGTGGAGCAAAACACAGGTGAGGGACAGTAAGGACACAGGGACTACCTGGGTCTGTCTACAGGAGGGTACATGTGGTCCTGGGAAAAGAAAGGAGGCCCCAGGAGCCATTGCACTGAAATATTCCAAGCAGCGGAGTAGTGTCAAAAGCAGCTTACAGAAGCACAGAGCCAGAACGCTGGCTAACCTCACTGTAAGGGCGGCTGGGAGGGAGAGGAGCCAACTGGCAAGGGGTCAGAGGTCATCAAGAGACTGAAGCATAGGATGGTGACACCATGCACACCGGAGTTCCCTGATCTAAGACAGGTACAGATTGTAGAAGAAGCGTCAGAGCCAAATGCCCAGGAGGAGGTGTCAAGGAAGCTAGAGATCCAGGACCCTCACTATATCCATAGAAGGCCTGATCAGTAAAAATAGGACACAACTCACCTCTACAACTTCTCCTTTTTCTAGAAGGCTTGCTTTAAAAAAAAAACTATAAAATGAAAATGAAAAGAGTGTTTATTATAATAAAAGTACCTCAACCAATGGTACTCCAAATATTATCAACATAGGCTCCATAATATGATGACTGTTTTGATTTTTAAGATTTAGTTTTTAAATTTTAATTATGTGTAAACTAATTACAAGGAGTCTTTAATGGTATGTGATCTGTGGGTTTGGTACACATGGGTGCAGTGCCTATGGTGGCCAGAAGGGGGCGTCAGAACCTGCTATTGCAGGTGATAGCGCGCTGTCTGGCATGGGTGCTGGGAACTCAGAGTAGCAAGTATTTAATACTGAGCCGTTGCTGCAGTCCCCAAACAAGTGATTTCTAATTCTCTTTTGCACATGATGTATTTCCAGATTTGCACATTTTTTCCCCATTTATGTTCATCTACATTCAGATCAGCTACTATGCTTGTGTTCAGTATCCACATGTGTCTGGCTGTGGCCACACAGGTCTCCACAGTCTGCTGTTCTGCCCATGACTGGACCCAACTCCATTCTTACTGATAGCTCTTTCCCAAAAGGTAGCTCAAACTGAGGGCCTAGAGAGAAGGCTCAATGACAAAAGGTGCTTGCCACGTGAACGTAAATATCCCTAGCACCCCTGTAGTCTGAGAGCAGTAGCCTGAATATGGGCTCGCAGCACTACTACAGTTAGCTGGGCCGGAGACGGGGATCCCTAGAAGCTCCCAGGCTAGAGACCCTGCTGTCAGCAGCAGCAAGGCAAGAGATCCTGTGTGAAATAAGAGAAGGTGGCAGGCAACATCCGAGGTTGTCTTCTGACCTCCGTATGCATGTCGTGGTATATGTGCACCTGCACACACACACACACACACACACACGTGTGTGTGTGCACGCACGCACACACCACTGATAAAAAGGAAATGCAGCCGTTTCCACAGTCAAAATGCGTCTGCTCATCCAAGGCAGAACTCCCAAGCCATTAGACTCCGCTGCTGGGAAAAGGCAACCGAGAGTAAACATGTGCCCCATAATTCTCTTTGATTTCCAGAGCTAAAGGGGAGGGGGTGCATGGGACAATCTTCAGTTTGATAAACACGGCCTCTTGCAACACAGTTCTCAACGTTCTTGATGCGCTCCTCCCAATAACAACAATTAGAGTCGTCCTGCTAGCCCAGCACCCTTCATGACAGCTTGTTTTGACTGACAAGGTGGTTACCTAACTCACGCGGGGCCATCTGGGGAGCTAGGTTTATGCAATTTGTGTCCCAAAAGAAAAACAGCAGAGCAGACCGCAGGGTGTGCTGGTCTAAGAAGCAGGTCTACCTCGCACCGGAGAGTCTAGCCCATCAGACCCCAGGAGAACACCAGTCTTCCTTTCTCAGAGCACAGTGCAATCGCGATTGTGTCACAAGCGATTGTTTACAGCCTCTGAGCTCGGCCATATCACCCTGTCATGGGGTGGAAAGTTCCAGTCCTTCCAGCCCAGGGCATGGAAGCCTGAGCTCTTGCAAGGGACTGTCCTGTTCTGTGCCCTGCGTCTTCCTCTCAGGGCTTCCTGTGACTTTGCATCTGTCCAGTGGGAAGCCTCCTTAACAAGTACCATTGGGACTTCGGCTCCTCTCAGTACTCAGTGTCCACAGCAGCATGTGGGGCTTGCAAGGTCCTTAGCCCTACAGTGTGGTCCTGGGGTGACTTTAGGAATATCACCTGAGAGAGATGCTCACTCTCTTCCAGTCACCCTGCGCCAAGCCGGGAGAGCTCAGAGAATGTTCCGGATGACCTCACCAAATGGGTACGACCAGATGACCATTTTCCTCTCACCCAGGGAGTCAGGGAGCTGGCGTAGCCTGCTGTGATAATGGGTGAAATCAGTAGTCAGCAGGGCACAGCTTCCAGATCCTCGACTGCTCAGCCTCCTTCATTTGACTGTGTGGTTCCTCGTGCCCTGTACAGTAACAAGAATGATACACTGTGGTAGAGAGAGTTGCCTCCATGTGCCTGAGGGCAGAATCTCTGAATATGCTGTCATTTCTCTCTCCCTGTCATAAAGAACCTCACGTCAATGACTTAGTCTTATTCGAACCATGATCTCTCTCTCTCTCTCTCTCTCTCTCTCT
>LOEQ01000186.1:407499-424088 GCA_001685075.1 Bramus lutescens | reverse complement strand
GGAAAGGGAGACAGGAGGGGGAGGCGGGGAGGGGGGAGGCAGGGAGAAAGGGGGAAGAGAAGCAGGGAAGCAGGAAGGCAGGGAAATAGGAGGAAGGGGTCAGGGGGCAGGGAGAAGGCGTACTACTAATTTACATGAAAATATGGGCAAGCATGTGCACACATAGGTGGAGGAAAGCTATCTATTTAATTCCTAAAACTATCATTGACAAATGCCTGGGAATTGATTTTTCACATAATTTTAAAAAGTTTTGTGTGCACACGCATTTGTGGAGTGTCAGGTGTGTGTGCACAAGTGCAGGCTCATAGCAAGAGCCTTTCTTTAGGTACCATCTGCATTCTTTTTGTGGGGGACTCTCTCACTGGACTCAGTCTTGCCGAGTATGCTAGTTTGGCTGAGCAGCGAGCCCCAGGGACCCATCTGCATCCTCTTGCCCAGCACTGGTTTGCCCACAGTGTGTACCATCATGCAGATCTTTGTTCCCCCTCATAAAACAAAGCATCAGTTCTGGGACTTGAACTCAGGTTCTCAGCCTGCAAAGCAGGTACCTCCTCCAGTCCTTGACATCAGCCTTGCTTGTTTATTTTAGATGGCAAGCTAAGCTCTGCCTGTTGATGTGTCAATCAAGAGAATAAACGTTACTGGGCCATTTGCTGTCCCTTCAGCAGGCAGACAAATTACTTATGAGGAAGATGGAGCCCAGAGCTTAGCTGTGTCAAAACTTGAAGCTGAACATTGGCTCCTTGCATGGAGCAACAATGACCTGCCTGCACTGGTTTCTAGAGAACATGCTTCACACTGTGTTTAGAAAAGAAAGGGAAGACATCCTGGCTTGCATCCCCCCAACTGAGAAATTCCTGTCTCTAAGAGAGCCACTTCTGAATGGCTGACAGCTTATATTCCGCGTAGAAACGTGAAGCAAATGTATGATGTCTAGAGTGAAGATGGCCGACGGCTTGTCCCAGAGAGGCGCAAAATGTGATTCTTGGTGGGAAGTGAGGTCCTCACATCACTCCGTGGACTCAGGGTGCTCTGCTCTCTCAAATGGACTGAAAACAGAACTGTGCCCACAGGGAGCCAGTGTGTGCTACTCTTCTGGCCTGACCTTTCGTCTTGGCAATGGGCAAAGTTGGCTTGCCAACCTCGACGGATTGCACACTTCTGGGGTTGAGATAGAAGAAGGTCCTGATCCCTTTTCAACCCTCGGGCCCGGAGCACACACAGGCTGTGCTGGATATTCTGTCACTGATGGGAATTCAAGTGGGAGGATAAAGAGGGGGAGAGGCAATGAGACTCCAGCAGGGAGCTAAGCTTCCCTGAGCGCAAGGCAGTCACAAGATGCTGTGAGGGATAGGATCCTAAGCTGAATCATGCTGAGAGAGGCTTTGGGCAATCCTTCTTTCCTTTCTTTGTCTCAAACTTCATCCTAGAACCCCTGATTTTAGCAGGGTACCACAGGAAACATTTTCTTCCCAGACCCCACACAACTCCCCACTGGGATGGAAGAAGGCAATAAAAGAATCCAGGCATCATCTACCCAAGGCAGTGTCTTCTAGATGTATTGAGTGATGTGGTTAGGAGGGGAGTCATTGCAAGTCAGGTCCCCAGAAAGGGCATTTTCCTTTGAGTCCAGCAACACTCACTCATTGCACAACTTCCCACCAGGACACCTTGTTCCAAAGACATCATGGCTGGACATAGGAGCCTAGGAGATTGACAACTGAGGCGATCCAAAGGTTGTCACATGATGCCAAACACTGAAAAAAAAAAACAGAAATGTAATCTGTCCAGTTCGTGTAAACCCAGGGGGATTGAAATACATGAAACTGGGGTCACCACTCAGTGTTTGTTCTGGCTTTACCACAGCGGCCTGCCTGAACACAGCACGTGCTCCTCAGGTCACATGCAGGATGGCCATGGCCTCCAGGTCAGCACCCTGGAAGAACAGGAAAGGAAAAATTCCCACCACAAGAGAAGAGATAGTGGTGAATGAGAGGCCTCAGACAGGGCACACAAAATCAAGCCAGTCAAAATTCCAAAGCGGTTGAGCCCCAAAGCCCTACCGCTATTGGAGAAGTGGTTGACAACCGATTGCTGCTAAGGGAGAGACAGTCGCTCTCCTTTGAGGACATGACTGTTGGTAGGTTTCTCATGTCCCAGTGGGTGGCCATACACCACGGACAAATGGGCAGCACTAATTGGACTTGAGGAGCTATTAACAACAAAACGAAAGCAAACAACATGGAGAGGCCATGAAGTTGGGAAGAACTTGGAGGGGGCACTAAAGGGGAGTTAGAAGGAGGTAATGGGTAGATTATATCGATGTATGTTGTATAAATGTATGGAACTATCCGACTATAACATATTATTAAATAGAAGAGAAGCATGGGTTTCACAATACAACAACTATTCTACCAAAAATCTTGTAAAGGATGAGAGGTGGTTAACATGTCAGAAGACAGCAAGCCATCACTAAACATTGAGGCTGCAGCTGGGACCTTGATAAGCAGTGCTATTATCAAAGCAGAAAAGGGTGCATTTTCATGGGGCTACATCAGTATGCTTTGACTGTGGACCAAATGACACAAACAACAGACATTTAATGGGAGGTCCAGGACCAAGATGCCTAGGAAGGAGGGCTCCTACTGTGATCGCATGACATCTTCAATGTGTGGCTATGTGGAGGAGGAGGGAAGGGCAGCTCTTATAAGGACATTGCTTTTGTTGTCCCAGGGACCTGCTTTATGGCCTCTTGTAGCTGTGGTGACCCCTATAGAGGATTTGTTTCTAAACACAGCTGCATTGGGAATTAGGACTTTGATATAGGGAGTCTGCAGGCATTGGGGCATTCAGGCTACAACACGGAGGCCTGAGAAACAAGCTCCCCACCCTGTAATAAATTAAAGAACCAGTGAAGGCACACCCACTGTTAGCATGTCATTCTGCAGCTAGGGACACCAGCAAAGAAGAAAGGGCACAAATGGCTGGCTTATTGTTTGGGCACCAAACAGTGGCTTTTAAAGTCCCTGACCATGAGAAACTTAGCCCTCTGTTTTCCACAGGCTGGGACCCCGAAGAGTTGCAATCTTCCCACTCTTCCCCTGATCCCACATCCTGTTGGTTAAGGATGCAAAGCTGTCTGATGGATATATTGGGGCTTGAGAATGTCCCTTCTCTGACAATGGACTCAGTCATATAGGAGACCACCTACAACTTCCCAACTCCCAGCATTCTGAGACAAGCAGACACCAGACACCTGGGAGGGCAGAGAGACACCTTCTACCTCCTGCTTATCTCTGACTCTTTGATAATCTCTGAGTGCACTTCTTACTGAAAAATGGGCCATAATGATTTATTTCTTGCAGAGGTTGTGACATTACTGTCAGATTACCCAGTGATGGTCATCTTTGGCCATGTGGTAATACTTCACAATTTCTTTCTAGGAATGAAATACAGCAGGCATCATTAAAGGAAACCTGTTCAATTGTATAAAATCTTAGGTAGAATGGGATTCCATGAAGACTATCAACTTGATCTGATGAAGATGGTGGCTATCTTGCTGGGGTGGGTTCTTCCATACCACTGTAACTGGGAACGTTCAGGGAAAGCAGGATAGAAGACAACATGTCTTCAAGGCCCTAGGCCTGCCTGCTTGGTAATATCTCCATATTGCCTCTTGGCTCTTTCCATCAAAGTTCCCAAGGGTGTATGTGTGTGTGTGTGTGTGTGTGTGTGTGTGTGCATGTATGCATGTGGAGGTAAGAGGTCAATATTGGGTGTCTCCCTCAATTACCTTTACTATATGTTTTGAGATGGGGTCTCTCAGTGAACCTGAAGCCCCTCGGTTCAGCGAGACTGAATGGCTGTCAGGCCCCAGTGATCCTCCTCAGCAATGGGACTGCACGGCTCTACTACCACACCCAGCTTTTCGTACATGGCTGCTGGGAATCGAACTCACATCCAAATGCTTACAAACGCATAGCCTAACACTTTTCCAATGCAATCATCTATCCAGCCCCAGGTCCTAATTTTTTTTTAAGTAAATGCCTAGAGAGATGCGATGTCCCTAACTGCTTCAGTCACCTAATTAATACTAAAGCTGCTTGGATTATGCACACCAAGCCTCACCCACACACCACTGTAGACTAAGTGTGAGAATGAGAGTCATCATCCTATATCTGTCCCGGGGACTTTGGAGATACAGAGAGAGTTCCTAGCAATGCAGAAATCTGCCAGACTATGTGTGGTGCATGAATATCTTGCAATAGAAGCTCCTCAGAAGAATAACAGTCTGTGTGTCTAGAGTCTCTTGAAGTAGCAGCATGGGTGTAAATTGAGAGGACTTGCTGCTTGATGGCTTGCACAGATTCATACTCAGGTAGCTTTCTTGTATAGCCTAGGGTCAACCGCTTAGGGAATGATGCTGCCCACAGTAGGCTGGCCCTCTTACATCAATTAACAATCAAGACAGTCAATCTTGATTGTTAATTCCCCATCTGAGGTTCTCTTCTTTGGTACTTTCTAGGTTGTGCCAAGTTGTATCAGTTAAAACTAGCCAGGACAGTTCTCTCTCTCTCTCTCTCTCAGAGAGAGAGAGAGAGAGAGAGAGAGATTCTCTCTCTCTCTCTCTTTCTCTCTTTCTCTCTCTCTCAAACTATATAACTATTATAATAGCCACAGTTAATAACACTTTGCTTGTCATGTTCAGTAAACCCTTTATCTATAGATCTTTGCGAATGTCTGAAGCAACCTCTTGCTGATTTTCATAGGTACTCAGCCAATTACCATGAATATTCCTGATAGACCAGGCTGCTAACAAAACCAGGCCAAACCTAAAATAGAATCTCTAGTAAATATTCTGGGCAAATAGACCAGTGACCTGTAAGGGCTCAGGTTTCCGAGGGGTTCAGCCAGCTGATGCCTCACCTTGCATGCCTTAGCTGCATGACCTCTTCTACCCCAGAAAGCCCCGCTATGCTCCTGCTCTCAGGAGATGTGGTCTCATTCTGATTTCAGACTCAGCAAGAGACACTCAGAGCAGGTAACTTTCTCAGTCACAGGAAGTACTATGAACATGTTTACATAACACTAGGTTCTCTAAACACGAGGCAGTGCCTTTTTTGGTGTGTCAGGGGCCACTGGGTCATCTGAACAGTTGATACAAGAAGGACGCACAGCCTTGTACCAGGGGTTCCCTGAGGTCAGGCTGCAGCATGTCACCTGGCTGTGTGTAAGGTGTAGCATGCTCTCAGCACATGCATAGCAAAGAAACCTTTATCCTACTAGCAAGTGCAACTGAGCACACTTGACCTCATAGACTCACATCTTACTTTTCTGAAACTCATGTCGCAACCCTTGTATCAGAGACCACACACAAAATCCTCCAGCTTTGGGCTCTTGGGAGTCCAAATCCTAACACCCCGTTAAAGTTTACACTGAGCAGAAAGCTCCAGATCCTGAATTCTCCTCTTCTTTTAATATATCTTCTTGTTGTTGTTGTGTATATGTGTGAATGTGTGTGCATGTTTATGTGTGGGAGTGCACATGCGTAAGTGCGCATACACAGGGAGAGGCCAGAGGTCCACCTCAGACGTTCTTCCTTGAGGAATATGTGTGGGACACGAGACCCTCATTTCCATAAATTAAAGAGACTAATGAAAATGAGTTTTTAGTATAACATTCTGCAGAAAGGGGTGCCAGCAGAGAGAGGGTAAAAACTACCCCTAGCCCCATTTTAATTTTTAAAGGAAAGCACTAAGCCGTGGAGGAGTGACCATTCACGCAGAAGTTGAATGGTGCTTACACACGTTTTTGTTTGCATGCGCAACAGACAGGCGAAGCAAAGGCTCACACTAGACACTGACTACACCAGCAGCTGCTCTCTCCCACCAGGAGGCAGGTGGCTGGAATGACATGCAACACAGTCTCCTGCCCAGTGCCACCAGGGATCAAGAACAGCAGCTGTTGTCCATTCCAGTTCCCTGCTGACACAACTCAAAGGCATTTCTGGAGAGTTCTGTGAGTGAGTCACTGACTTCCCAGCATCCCGGTGATGGTGACGCTGCTCATTTCCGTGATGGACATTCTACCATCACTCAGTTTCGACCTGTTGGGTGGCAGTTTCCTCTGAATTGAAACCGTCTCTCCAGGAAGGATCTAGGAGGCTCATAAGACTCAGAAGGTAAACAACTCACAAGTCTTAAGGACATTCCTGAAACTAACATGGCTTACAAGGCCCTGACCTAAAGGAGAAGCAGAAAAAAATCGGGGACAGAAGACTCTGAGCAACATACCTTTCTGGAAGCCACAACTGGGAAGTTCAGGGACGAAGCCTTTTTGAGTCTTCATATATGCTGGGGTGTGTTTTTCTTTTGTTTTTATGATGAAGCTGCCTTTAAGTCATCCAGGCTCCTGTAAGTAACTTCAAGAAACTCAAGGGTTGGCCAAGTTGGGCATTGGTGGAATCATTACTTTGGTTGTGTTTATCAGTGTCATAACAGGTGTGTAGACATTTATTCATATGGCTCCAGGAAAAGTCACATGACATCTCTGAGAGTGAAAGCTCACTCTTCTCGTGGGAAACCACCAGAGAATGGATATGTGACCTGTTCTGGCCCATTAGAGGGAAAGCATGCCGTTGGAGGTATTTCTGTCACAGCTGATGTTTTTCTCTGGAGTTTCTGGAAAAGGACTCAGAGGCAGAGGTTTATGAATCAGGTAGTTTATTTTAACAACCATAAGAGAGGAGATAAGATCATTAAAAAGACCAAGAATCTCAGCTGTGATGTAGTCTCCAGCAGGGCTTCAACCAATCTAGCTCCAGGTCTAAGGTGGCCTTTAGAGGGAGGTACACATGGTCTCGTTTTCCTTCTCTGCCTTTGAATGTAGTTGTTGTCAGCTCTTGAGCACAGAAATTCTTGGCAGGGTAAAGGGTGCACCAATGTGGGTCATCCCTGGCATAGGAACATGTCCTGGGTCTTGTAACCCTCTCCCGGGAGGGATTTCTCACTTGAGCCATCAGCAGTCAGTACTTGCAGCAACTTGGGGGAACTAGGAGCACTGTCCAGGTAGTTTTGTGGGTACCACTGAAGTATCCTCCTGTCCTGCTCAGGCTCTGTGGCTTAGTGGAAGTCTTTTCTATAAGCATCTCCTCCTGTTCTGTGGTATTTCTAGGGGAGCAAGTCAAGGAAGACTTGTGGATGGTACCATGGCTAGAATCTCAACAGCTCATCACCAGGCCATACCTGATGTTTCTCCTCTCCCTTCCCACTGTCGTTCCCAGGTTCTCCACACTCTTATCTCATGCTTCCACTAACTTAGGGGATGGAGACACAGGTTAGTCCTTCGGCATAAGTCTCTACTCGGTCGCTGCACTGTCTAGTTACCAACATACATAAAGGAGAGCCACGTGGAAAGAGTGGCAATCACCTAGAAGCCAGGCCCTTCCTCCCACACCCCACCACACTTGCCTCCTCCAGAAATTCAGACCCCACTGTCTCCTTTTCAGGCTTTCGAGTTTATTTATGCAAGACTCAGATTGGTGGGAGAGCTAACAAACTGACGGGTCAGAAAAAATTGGAGCTGGCATATGCTGCCTCCAGAAGCTAATCTCTTTAGGCTGAGGCTAAATGTCAGCGATATGCCTCTTTTAGGCGTTGTCATGATATGTTCCACACCACTGGGAGCTGGGTGTCCTCACCCTCCGGGTTATACTTGCCCTGCAAGATCCCAAGCATCCTCTACACTGCTTGTTCACTGTGGCTGTTGGTGAGCCTGGTGTTAGCAACACAGCAGCCCAGAGTGAGCCTCTGCACACAGTTCCGGTGCACCATGTCCTCGTGGACTCTACTATGAGAGAAGTGGAGAAAGTGTGTTAGTTAACTTGCTCGCTTGCATCACAAAAGATCTGACAGAAGCAACTTAAGGAAGGAAGGTTGGTTTTAACTCACAGCTCAAGGGGAGTCTGCGTTGTGTCCAGAGTCAAGAAGCAGAGCTAGATGAACGCTGGTAGTGTGCTGCTTTCTCCCCTCCCCCACCACCTTCAGGTTAGAATCCCCAGGACATCCTTGGGATGGTGCCAAACACATTCAGTGGGAGGAGCTTTCTTCCTTAGTTAAACTTCTCTAGAAACGCCCTCACAGGAACTTCCAGAGGTGTGTCTCCAAGGCAGTTAGTTCAGAGTCCAAGCAAGTTAACAATGAATGTTAACAGCAGCAGAAAGCAACAGCTAGGGAGCATCACGCGTTAATTCTGAACTTTCCTCATAGGAATGGATCAAGAGGGAATTCATCAGTGCAGAGGCTGGATACTATAATATATGCTTGATGCGCAGAGGCTGGATACTGTAATATATGCTTGATGCGCAGAGGCTGGATACTGTAATATATGCTTGATGCGCAGAGGCTGGATACTGTAATATATGCTTGATGCGCAGAGGCTGGATACTGTAATATATGCTTGATGCTCAGAGGCTGGATACTGTAATATATGCTTGATGCGCAGAGGCTGGATACTGTAATATATGCTTGATGCTGCTTCATCTGCTCAGAGATTGACACGTCTAACCTAGTGGCTTCAGTTGGGGTGGTCTTCGGGTGGAATGTGGACTATCCCTGCCATTTTCCCCAGGATTGTGACAGACACTTGCTGTCCTATTCAAAATAGGAATGAATCATTACAGCCATGCCTGGTTGGCCTTGATGCCACAAACTACTTTAATTAGGGTTTCTGTTGCTGTGACCAAAAGTAGCTTGGGGAAGAAAGGGCTTATTCCATTTTATAGCTTATAGTCCATCATTCACTGGAGGCAGGAACTGAACCAGAGGCCATGGAGAGATGCTGTTTGTTGGCTTGTTTGCCATGGCTTACTCACTCTTACTTCTTACAGCACTCAGGACCACCAGCCCAGGGGTGGTGCCACCCACAGTGATCTGAGTCCTCCAGATCCACTGCTCCTCCATTTCATTTCAGGAAAGAGCAAGCATCCCAGGAATATCAACCCAACATAGCATAGCAAGACACAATAAGACTAGACATAGACCCTGGCTGGATGAGGTAACCCAATAGGGGGAAAAAGTCCCATGAGCAGGCAAGAGTCAGTGACACCCCCCACTCCCATTGTTAGGAGCCCAACAAAAACCCTAAGCTGAACAACCACACCAAGTATGCAGAGGATCTAATGCAGACCCGTGCAGGCTCCACGGTTGCTGTGTCAGACTCTGTGAGCCTCTATGAGCCCTGCTCAGTTAGTTCTGTGAGCCAAGTTCTCCCGGTATTCTTGACCCCTCTGGCTCCTACAGTCCTTCCTCTCCCTCTTCTGTGGGGGTTCCCTGAACTCAGTCAAATAGTTAGCTCTGGGTCTCTGTATCTGCTCCCGTTAGCTGCTGGAGGAAGCCTCTCTGACACACTCTTTCATCTTTAATTGTTCATGCTTGTTAGAACCCTCAGTTATTTCAGCTCCAGTGTCTTCCCTGCTGTACAAGTGGCCCACGAGACCCAAATCCTTTGTGTATCCATGCCGCTGAGCTGCTAAATGTCCTCCCCTGTCCTAGCATGCACCACTATACTGGAAAGTATTCTCGGTGCTACTAGTCTAGTGTCCCCAGTACAGTGTCCCCAGTATAATGTCTTTGTTCCCAGAGATAGAACCTAGAATTCCTGGTGATTCCCTACTGAACCCTGATGTCTGCCTATCTGCCACTATTGAGGAGATAGGGGCCTTTATGCTCACTGTGGGAGCAGGTTCTGATGCAAGATAGCCAACATTGGATCCCAGGAAGGAAAGCAGGCCCCGATACAAGGCACAAAGGTCTTTTGAATGGCAGAGTTTTGCGGGGGAGGACTTTACGGTGAGCTGCCATCAGCCCATGCTCTGGGTAGTGGAAGATGAATGTTACCATCCCGAAAGGTAGCAGCTGGAATGCCTCTATGTCCACAGGAAGTCACAGCCAACCCTCTTCTTCCTCTGGAGAGCTCTGTGTCTAAGGATGGTGTTGAGTGACCAGACCCATGCTGAGCCCAAAGGGAGCGTCTGAGGTCTGAGGGGATACAGCACAGGTGTGAGGGCAATAAACTAGAAATCCTGCAGTCCTCTGAATCTATTGAGCTTCTTAATCAACATTGCTTGGGCTTCAAGGCCCGTTTGACCTTAATCCGAGCAAGTTTTCTCTTCCTTTGAGAGGTTGCCATTGTGGCTGATACACTGCTTGAAAATTGAATTTATGGGACGGATGGAGGAAATGGAAGGAGAATAGGCAAGACTGATTGGATTTTTTTTTCTAAGTATAGGCCTGCTTTTTCAAAAAAAAATATATAGGATGTCATGAACTAGGTAGAGTGCTGCAGAGATACATTAGCGCTCATCTCTTCCTGTTTTGTTTGTGTTGACTGCCCCGCTAGTTCACCGAAGCATTCAATTGCTTCAGCGATGTTTAGCTCTGCTGCCCTATTAAAAGGAAGAAAGACCCAATATTACACTCTGATGTCCAGAGCATGGCAGCTGGGTCTGTAGCAACGCATTCCTCTTACAAGGCAAAGGGCTTTCGGTTCTTATTTTTAAGTTTGTATTAAAAGCCAGGTGCAGACCATGAAACATGTTTCGCATTAGCTGGAGCCAAAGAGAGAAAGATAGGGCATAAAGTAAAACCTGTCCTTCAGGTAATTGCAGTGGGGAGCAGAGAGAGAGGTGTATATACAAATACAGCCAACTGTTCTTCATAAGGTGACAAGCCAGTCAGGGCACAGGCAGTAGGCACGTCAAGAGAAAGTTCAGAGCTTTAGGCTCAGTGCTGCGCGTGCTCATACAGAAGCGATCTGCTTGGTGCTGCTTTGACGGGCAGTGGGCCTCAGTGGTATCCCTGCCTCCTTGTCTATCAACTGTTGACCGTGAGCCTTTTTTTTTTATAGCTAAAGCATACCAATAACAAGGCAGAAAAATTATAACCATATTGCTGCAGAAAATACTTTTATTTCAGGTTATTATAAAGGAAAATATAGCCTCTGGAACATAACCATTGTGACAGGAGTGAAGATGGCTACTGGATGACTACTGAGTGCAGAGCAGGTACCACTTGGATACACTGGATGCAGGATAAATCACGTTCTGGATGAGAAAAAGAAGAACTATGCAGGATTTTATGTTATTAAAAGCAATATGTAATTGAAAGTTTTTGATTTCTCTTCTAGAATTTCCCACCTAATATTTTCAGACCACAACTGACCACAAGCAAATGAACCCATAGAAAGAGAAACTGTGGACAAGGGGCACTACTGTATTCAAATTCCTTCTCTTCCTGTGCCCTGAATGTCCACGGAACCCAACTTCCTTGTGACAAAACTGACTCCATTAGGATCTGATAAGCCTGATAATTTAGGGCTGTATGCAGGCTCAAGAGTTCCCACAGAGCCTGAAAATATTTGGAAGTTGGGAAATTTATCACAAATCCACCCTGCCCCGTCAACCCTACACCCTAGATACTGAGCCCCCATCCTTGCAGGTTGCAGGTTAACTAGACCAACTCTTTGTGAACATCAAGCTTGTCTGATCTACCATTTAATCCTCTGGAGGGGCACCTCTCTCAAGCCCTCACATGAAAAATGGCTTGTAGTTAACAGGCTTCCATTTGTTTCATGATGTGTATGGGTATGAAGGCCAGCAGACTGCCCAGCTCGTGTTCTTTTTTCCCCCCTTATATTTTTGAGACAGGGTCTCTCACTGGCCCTGGAACTTGTCAAATAGGCTAGGCTAGGTGGTCAGTAAGCCCCAGAGAGCTGTCTGTCATTCACTTGCCAACACTGAGGTAACAAGTGTACACGTGTTTACCATCAGTTTCCTCTTTCTTTCTTTCTTTCTTTCTTTCAAAGAAAGAAAGAAAGAAAGTCTTTCTTTCTTCCTTCCTTCCTTTCTTTTTCTTTCTTTCTTTCTTCTTTTTCATCAGTTCTGGGATCAAACTCAGATTTTACAGCTCCTTTGACTCCTTTTAAACGGTGCTCCCTATAATAATTGATGGCATTGCCTTTCTTTCATTTTCTTTGTTTTTATAAATAGTTAAATGCCACAATGGAAAGTAAAAGCCACCAATAACTGTATCTTTCTCTGTACTAAGAAGGATAAGATGTATCTATACTGGATACAATCTCACAATACAGGGCAGACAAGTGATACAGCCAGGACTCTACAGGTGGTCCTAAGCTAGCATGGGGCATCCTCCTTAGAAACCCACTGTGAGTTAAAATGAATTGATATCCAAACATCACTCCTCAGAGTATCATAGCCACACAACACTGCACTGGAGGGTGCTAGATTGTCACCCTCATGATCCTGTGCAGGCTGTTGCTGTTGCTACTACAGGGGCGTCACAAAGGAGGATGGTACAGTGTGCTGCAAAAAGAGCCAGGCTTATAATTCCAAGCACACTTTCTTCTCATAGCAGCATTACATCGAGAAAGCCTAAGACAAGCCAACTTCAGCCAGGCACCATCTGTGTGGCAGTAACTGAGGGCTTGGGTAAACAGGAATATACTGAGATTATCTCAGTCGTCTGTTATGTTTGAAAATCCTCATAACAAAATGCTGGGGGAAAATCCAGGCAGCGTCATTCAATGTTGTGTTCTCTCAGATGGCACAGAATACCTGTCCTGTTGACGGGAATGGGGTGGCATCTTGTAGAGAGTTGGGTCAGGTACCCACGGGGCATGTGGAACTCACCGTTGCCCCACGCTGCTGTTGAGGCTCTCAGGTTCCTCTCTGAGGAGATTTATAGCCAGCAGACTGAGCTCAGAGCCCTGTTAGTGTCCACCAGCTGGCCCAGCTCTGTTCCAAGGCCCCCACATCTCATTGCCCTACTTTTCCAAATGCCACCTGGAGTGCATACAGCCCCGCAGGAAGCCTTCCAAACGTGTTTTTAATCTATCTGCTGCAGCAAGAGGTAGCTTCACATCCCGAAGCAAGGCAGGCTGTTGTGCAGCGCATTTGTTTAGGAAAGAATCATGGCCAGTGTGAACCTAGGTTCCATTGGATGGATATACCACGCTCATGAGAGTTGCTAAAACAATCTGGCGTCAACCTTTCTGTGAGAGAATAGGGAAGGCTCAGGGTGACACATTTTGGAGAGCAGACCCTCAAGGCAGAAAACAAGGGGACAAGACACCACCTACCCAGAAGCATCAGACCCTAGGGACTGCAAAAAGTCACTGTAGATGTTTTGTTACCAGAAAGTAACAGCCACAGGCCTAAATAAAATAGTACCAGGCACCAGCAGCTGACTTGTGCTTAAAGGGGAGCAGGAGAGCTCCATGCCCATCCCAGAGTTCCCAGTTCCAAACAGCTTGGGATTAAAGGAAAAACAGTCTTGGGAACTGAGGAATGTCAGGCTCACAGGGAATAAGCAAGATGATTGTGACACAGCTGGAGCCCTCTATGGCTCTCGGTGTCTTATGGGATGACTGTATTTGACACCCAATCTGTGACTCACCAATGGAACCACTTAATAGTTCCTGCTTAATATTTTTGAATCATAGAATATGAAAATGACACTCCATAATCTGAAAGAAAAGAGTTCAAAGATGAGACGTGAGCTTCACTTTTGGTGTTGATTTGACCAGATCACAGGGTACCCAGGTAACTAACCAGTGTTTCTAGGCATGTCCGGCAGGTGTCTGACCTTTCTAGGCAATGTCGGCAGTGGACCTTATGAACTGAGTAAAGCAGAATGCCCTCCCCAGGATGGGTGCCCATCACACAGTCCTAGATCCTGGGCAGAACAAAAGGCAACAAGTGTCCTGCCTGCGAGGGCTGGGACATGAAATCTTCCCTTTGCCTGGAGCTAGTACCATTCAGTCCCTGGTTCTCAGATCTTTGCCCCCAGCCTGAACTACATCAGCAGCAATTCCTGGTCCCCAACTTGCAGATGGCAGATACTGTGGCCATCTTAACCTCCATAATGTGTGGATCCATTCTTCATCCCCTTCCTTCTTCCCTAGAGCCTCTCCATGACTCCGTGACTCTCCAAACCGGCTTGACTGAAATGCCAGCTGCAGGAAATGACTCTGATCTGGGCATCTTGTGGAATGAGGTGAGGATACAGCCAGAAGACAGTGAGCTTGGAGAGGCTTATAGCTCACGCCCCCCATCACACTGCAGAGAAGAGCAGCCATCATCCAGATGCACCAGTTGCCCGCTGGGTGACACAGTGAAGTCAACAGCAGCAGGAAGATGGGAGACATACTTCGGGGTCTCCTTAGGCCTTGCTTTGACCCCTGTGATGGATGAGTGGCAAGTTCCACCCTTCCTGTCTTAGATGCAGCAGTGTTCCCTGGTCATTGTTGGCTCCTGCAGAGTATTTCAAGATAGCTTTCAAACATATTCCAGAGGGAATAAAATAGCTCAAATATATATATTCTACATTTCTTTTCCTGTTTCTGAGACAAAATACCCTGACAGTACGGCTTAGAGGGAAAGGAAGCATCCTAGCTCGCAGCTGAAGGCATAGTCCATCACGGCAGGGAAGTACAGGCAGCAGGAGCTGGAAGCAGGTGGTAATGTCACACCCTCAATCGGAAAACGTGAGAGGTAAATACAAGCTGCTGTCCAGCCTCCTTTCTCCTTTTATAGAGTACAGGATTCCCTGCCCAGGGAATGACCCACCCACAGCTCAGGTAGAGCGTCCCACAACAGTTAACATAATAAGCTAATACCCACAGGTGTGTCCAGAGGTCAGACTCCTGGGCGACTGTAGATTCTGACCATAGTCAACACCTACTATCACAATGTGTGTGTGTGTGTGTGTGTGTGTGTGTGTGTACAAGCAGAAGAGATGTGGAAAAGGGGTGAGAGATGATGTTACTGATGAAGTGAGCTCCTCGGCTCAAGTCGTTAGCAGAGAGAAATGCGCCGCTGCTCAGCCCCGGGCCCAGCCCTGCTAACATTTGAGAGCTCATGTTGAGATATGAAAGAGGGAACTGTGGTTTGTCTAAGATACAGACTCCAGTATAATAGTTTTAGAGTTTTCTGACGTCATACATGCATACAATGAATTCTTATCATACTCACCCCCACTCCTTTCCATAACTCCTAAGTCTGCCCCTACCTTTCCAACTTCATGTCCCCTCCCCCATTTTTTTATAACTTGGCAAGTTGCACTTACGCTCCCCATCTGGGTGTGGGGACATGTACTGGTACACGGTCAGCATGCTGGGAGTAAGCTTTCCATATGGAAAACTGACTCTCTTTCCCAGATGTCATCACTATGCATAGGTCCTCAGAGATGGAGGCTTGTGAGGGCCTTCCCCTCTCAGCTAGAGTGTTGACCAGCTTGATTTTAAGTGAGTAAGCACAGCAGCCATGAGCTCCTGATTCAGGAGCCCTGTCTCATTTGTTACCCCAGTGACACAATCTCTACACTCCAACTAATCATGAGTTTCTGCATTAAGCACCATCTGCTGTATAAAGAAATCTCTCTCATGAGTTCTGAGGGCTGTACTCACTGATGGGTAGAAAGACCCAAATTTAGAGAGTACTTTGATACGGAATCCAGTTGGCAGCGTAAGAGTAGCAGGTTCACCTTGCCGTCTGGGAGCTCCCCAACTATGGGTTCTTGGCCCAGTTTTCCAATACTAGTAACACAATTCCTTGCACAGAACAGGCCTTGAGTCCAATCAGAAAGTGGTTGTTTATCCTGATAGCATTCGTGTGTCTGGTAGCCACGGGCGTATTCTGCAATGTCAGTCATTACTTGTAGGTTCACAGTTTCGTGAGACTGTCGCTGACTTCTTCCTCCCAACAGCTTACATGACACTTCCTGGTATTATGAAAGCTAATCAGCAGGGAGGAAGCTTTGGGTCAGTACCAACGTTATTTCTCCATGTCCTGTGGCCAAAGCATGTGGTGTCTTCAGCAACAGCAGCTTACCGGCAAGTTTACACACTTGGGTGGCAGGCACTTCACCCGCAGAGCCAGCTCCCGGTCTCTCCTGTTTCTGATAAGAACATCCATTTCTGGGCTTTACCTGATTTATAGGAAGGTAAGTTATGATGGAGAACCAAGAGCAATGGCAGTAGCCTGTATTGTTTGGGGAATGTCTCTGGGACACTCCTACAAAGCAACTTCCCGGAAAGTATCCCACCCTTGGCATTTGTCTTTTTATTTGGCAACCTGTGGCTTTTGGGAGTAGCATCATCCTCCATGCCAAGTAACTCCAGTTACACACACACACACACACACACACACACACACACGCACACACACACTAGATTCTTAAAGCAGAATTTGGATCTGCAGAGTAAAATCGTGAGCACGTATACACACATACTGCTCTCACACACTGTGCACACACACTTCATTTTCTCATCAGATAATACAAACACTTATCACCAAGAACTCCAGTACCCAACAGTGCTCAGCCTTAACCCTGCGGCTCACTTTCCCAAAAGCCCTGGAAGAAGCAAGACATAGACAGGTAATACCACCACAAACTCTGCAGTGCTTGGTGAGGATGCTGGACTGAGCATGCTCTGTGGGATACCCTGTTTTAGTCCCGGACTGGGACTGTCCCTCCTGCCCTCTGTAGATGAGGAAGCATAGCCTTTTGTGT
>LOEQ01000186.1:394039-404787 GCA_001685075.1 Bramus lutescens | reverse complement strand
CTTTTTTTTTTTTTTGGTCATGGTGTTTCATCACAGCAATCAAAACCCTAACTAAGACAATCCTCAACTTGAGAATAGGCCTGGCACAGAGGGGTACCCACTGCTGTGCCTCCAGCCCCTCACTGGAGCACAGCTCTATCCAATTCACTGAGTCCATTATCCGGGGAAGTCAATGTGTTACAGGAGAAGAGAGAAGGTGACCACAGACATGAGACTGGAGTGGGCAGAGTGTCTTCACTTGCTACTGCCTTGTGGTAGCTACTGTGTCAGGCACACACAGAGGCTAGGAGTGACAGCAGAGGGACGAGGTGTCAATCTGAGGTGTGCACTGATTCTTTCTCATTGTGTCCTCTCTCTCAGACGCTACGGTTCTTGTTGGTGTCCTGTGCTGCACTACAGGGTCTCCTACCAGGCTCAGTGGTCTCCTAATGCTATTTTGAAATTAAACACTCTTTCAAAGGGAACGTCTTGTGTTTCCATGGCAGTACTCTGAGCTCCCTTTCTAAGGGACAACCTGGGTTACAGGGAAGACAGGGGAAGCTCCAAGAGGATTCTGGCATGTTCTGGAATATGTCGGGAAATCTCAAGGGAGAAACGAGGTGAGATGCTGGGGTTGAGGAGCGATTCTCTTCAGCTGAGAAAGGTGGAGAAAGGCATTCTTCTAAAATACTGCCTCCACCTATGTGATGGCTATCCTTGGTTATCAACTTGACTATATCTGGAATGAGCTACAATTCAGACATGAAGGGCACACCTGTGAGAGATTGTTTTTGCTTAGGTGAATCCACTTCTAGTTCAGACCTTTGAGGTAAAAAGAGATTCACCTTTGATCTGGATCCTGAGGTGGGAGGACTCAGGTCTTTGATTCAGATCTTGAGTCAGGAAGACACACCTTTACTCTGGGCCACACCCTCTGCTGGGAGCCTATATAAGGACACGGAAGAAGGAAGCTTTTGCTCTTTGCCTGCTTGCTCCCCTGCATTGCTAGCATGCCCATCCCTTTGTTGACATTAGAACCTACTTCTTCAAAATCCCAGAGTCTACTGAAGACCAGCAGAGACACCCAGCCGTGTGGACTGAGCAACTTCTGGATTTTTGGACTTTCTGTTCATAGCCCTCCACTGTTGGATTAGTTGAACCATACTCTAGGTGATTCTAATATGTATGTATGTATGTATGTATGTATGTATGTATGTATGTATGTATGTATGTATATAAGTATATATATTGTATGTATTATATGTGGTATATATTATAAATATGTACACACAAAGAGATTCCTTCTGTAAGTTCTATATAGAGCTCTATTAGCTCTGAAAGTTCTGATGCTCTAGAAAACCTTGGTTAATACACCTGACATGGGGTGTCAGGAAGCTGTCCACCTGTTTGGTCCTTCCACTATAGCATGGTAGCAGATGCTTTTAATCCAAGCACTCAGGAGGCAGAGGTAGGCTGACCTCTGTGACCTTGAGGCTCATCTAGTCTGCAGTGAGTTCTAAATCTGCTAGAGCTACATAGTGAGACTTTGTCTCCGAAAACAAACAAACAAATAAAACAACTGAACAAATCCTTCCAAGAACACGAGTCTTTTTTTATTCGATGCTGTATCTCTCATGTCTGGTGTGGCAGGTGGGGGCTGGGGGGAGCCTGGACCCCAAATCCCAGCCAGGCATCTTTCCTGAGACCAAACAAAATGGTTGCTTTAGGTCTTTACGCCTCACCAAAGGTGCAGAGTCCAGGGCTTCCCAGGATCTCCCCCTGTGGACCTGTACCCAGTGCCCCAATGGCTTTCTCATCTCTCTCCATCCTAAGAAACATGTGCCGAGATGTACACTCCCATTCATCTGAGGCTTAGCCCAAATCAGTGATTTCAATTTACTGACGAAGAAAACCGGCCATAGGACCCTTGGTCCACCCTCTTGTGCATAGCTAAGATCAACCACCATCATCTCAACAGCCCGGGTGTGCACTCTGCCTTCTGAGAGAGCCCTGTTGGTTGAGGGAGACAGTGAGGAAGGCTCTTTCTCCCTGCCATTGAACCTGAAGCTGCAGGTAGGTCCCAAGACATAGGACTCTCCAGCTGCACACCCACGGACCTAGGGGTTTGGAGCTCCCTACTGTCTCACCTCCCAAGTCCCCTGGTAGGCATATCTGGAGGTATATCCATGATGGTGAAGGAGGCAGAGTATTTCTGGCTGGATCCTGTAAGTGATTGTTTTATTTCCAGTGCTGAAGATTGAACCCAGGGCCTCATGCATGCTAGGCAAGAACTCTAAAACTGAGGTCATCTCCAGTCCCTCCCCCAGGAGCATTTTTGAGCAGGAAATGCAAAGGTTAGTTCTCATTAAAAAGAGCAGAGGGAGTCTGGATCAGGTGCATCTTCCAGGCCTTTCCTTCCCTCGGGCCTCTTCAGGTTTCTTGGATAAAAGCAAATGGTTGATGTCCTCTAACCCTACTAACTCTGTGGCTATGACATCTAAGCTTTTGGACCTTACTCTCACCCACATTAATTAGAGTTACATTTCCCCAATATATCCTCTTGTTTCTCTAAGTCTCTCTGCAAGAAGAATTAGCACCCCAAATCATAAACACCCCAAGTCAGCATGCACACACTTAGGTCAGGAGAGTATGTGTCAGCTCTGCAAACAGTTTATTGATTTACATTTCTGTCTTCCTGGCCTCCTCTGAACCCATGCTACTTTTGCTTTGAAAAAGAAAATTATACTTGCTTGCATTTTTCAAATAACCTCTTGTTACCTAGGAAGCCTCGGGAGCACTCAGTGAGTGTGGGTATCAAAGTCCCAATGCTGGCAGGACCAACACAGTCTTTAAGCCAACCACAATAGTACATTTTGCTATTTTAAATCTTTCCCCCATCTTCAGGATAGTGATGAGCGGCACCCAGATGAAGTTGTTTTTAACCAAAAGTTTCTCCCAAAATAGAAACTACCCACACTATTTTTCTTGGGGGAGGATATCTGGTCAACTCTGTTCCCTGTTGGTGTTTTGAGCTAATGATGCCCATTGGACAAAACAGAGCCCCAGAGACACTTCTGGAGCAGACGCAGGGAAGGACCTGGTTCCTAACCAACCTTGAGACTCTCAGCTCTAAGATCTCTGGAATGCTTCATTCCTGCCTTTGCCTGGTCTAAGGGTTTTGTTTTTTTTTCTTAAAGCTTGGGCAAGCTGACCTGCTCTTTCCTTCCATGCTTGCAGACACCAGCAAAGAGAACACTAGGACAGGATCCCTTGAGTGACACCAGAATTTTCAACAAGCTAGTCTTTTAGGAGGGTCTTCCATCTAGAGATGACAAACGGCCCATCCCAAAGGCGACAGCTGGTCCCACTGTAAATCCAGGTTCAGGGTCCTTTAAAACACACACCTGTTGCAAGGGGAGTCACTACTGCAAACATGCAGCTGTGGGTGCTGTGTGCAGCCTGCCTGTGTCAACACACGCAGTGGGCCTGGCCAGCGGGTTGCATGAGGGCCGGATGATGAATGCGTTTGATTACAGCGCCTGCTGCCCAGCAGAAAAACAGCCTGTATGATTTAATAGGATCCCTGCGAATCACAACAGCGAAGCATTCGTTTGGCAGAGCTCACAGACTCTTGCCCAGCTCTCGGCCAGGTTTCTATGGTGATGATGTTCATTGTAAGAGCAGAACAAGCACCAATTCACGATGTCCAGCAGACCCTGCAGTCTCCTGCACCCTTCTGCTTGCTGCAGGCAGCTGTGGCTGAGATGCTAAAAGCACACCCTGGAAGGAAATCAAGGCCCTTCGCATTCTCTGTTCCCCCAGAGAGGAGTGGAGCACACAGACAGAGAGCAAGAGAAATACTAGTAGGCGTTGGGTTAGACCCAAATATCCATCTGTTCAGCTCCCACTGATTTACAGACACTGTGTTTATCCTTGCCTCTCTATTAATATTGTCAGAGGAGCGTACCGCAGCTCATGGGTGGAGATCATAGGACAACCTCTGCTGATCCTGTTAAACCACACAGGGCGTTTTTCTTGTTTCTCTAGTTGTGTGCTGCTGTATACTCCAAGGCTAGCTGGCCCTTGAGCTTCTGGGGATTTTCATGTATTAGCCTCCTGTCCAATGCTGGGTTTGCAGATGTATGTGCTACCATGTCTGGCCCCACCGAGGTTTCTTCCAGTCCTGATAGCAATTTTGTTCGATCAATTTCCAGATAGAACAGTTGTGTAAAGGGATTTGTTCTAGAAGGAAATGTCAAAGCTGTTTCTATGTACATGGTGACCAATCCAGGACAACCTTGCAACCAGGGACAACAAATCTCTGCCATGATCTGGTTATGTGATCATTCAGGTCTCATCTGCTGCCTGGAAAATCCTGGGGGGAGGGGGGAATGCCTTCTTTGTCAGAAAGAACCAAGCGCTGAGCCAGCCACGGACCCTGACTCACAGCTCTGTTCAATACTGCATGACACCCCAGTGAAGTGGTGGGTTCTCTGCCCCGCTGCCAGGGCCTCCACTGCGTGGATTCTTCTCTGTCACAGATGTGTCATGGAGCACTGACAGGTCATCCCCAGCCTCAGAAATACCCCAGTTCTCATCATCAGCATTATTTTATCAATAACAACACTGAAAGACTCCTGTTTTTAAAATTCAAGTTCCTCTCTCTCCCTTAGACGTCTTTAGCTCATCCAGGACAAATGAATTTGGAAATCATGTTTTTAAGTCCGTGGTTTACTTTGGCAAAGCTGAGACTCGGAGCAGAACTGGACGGCTCGCCCGGGTAAGGCAATCAGTTCTGTTCCAGTGCCACGGCTGCTGAGGGTCTGAGGGCAACAGGGATCTGCATCGGGCAGGAGCGTTTCCAAGCAAAGGGACTCTTGGCCAGGACAGTGTTTGATCTCAGAAGGTCAGCCTTCATACGCACAGGCAGAGGGCTGGCTGACGTTGCTCCCAGGTTTGAGCAAGTGCCTTCCAGGAAGTTGATTTGTTATTTTGGGCAGGGACAATGGGTCTTGATGCGTGTTGGGGGTAAGGTTTCCTGCTGTGGGGGTTCTGACAGTTCCTGATATTTACATAAACAAGCTTTCAAATATTGACTAACAGCGGTGTGAGGGAATGGGGACCTCAAGCCCATAGTGTCTGGAGAGACAGAAAGTTGAGCAGAAGGCAGTCTCCAAGCTGTGGCCATCAAGGGAACTCGATCTCTGCCCTTTTCTTCTGTGCAGAATAAAGTTCAAAGAATGAGGGCAGATCCCAGCAGACATGTCCCACCTCGGCTCCTCCCACGTGGCCCATAACCACCAACCAAGAAAGACATTACTTTTCAATATGAAAAAGCAGCTTAGGAGCCATCATTTATCCCTTATTCTTTGCACAAAACTCTTTATGTAAAGTGACCAGAGAGGATAATAGGCACACTCCCTGGGGCATGGCGGGGTGGGGGCAGGCATGGAGGGGACGGTCTACAACAGCCAGTTACTATTGCTTTAACAGGCCAAACTGATGCCAAGGCTGAGGTGGTGAACTAACAGGAAAAGTAGGCTCTCCACATCTGTTCACAGTAACCAGCCCTCCACCAAAGAATTTTCAAAAATGAGCGTGTAAATCCTGTGACTTACTAAAAGCAGCTAGGAGATAGTTTGCTTTTCCCCCCTAAACAAAATGATCTCACAAACCTCGGGAGAGCCTGAAGAAGTTAGCAGTGCAAACACAGTCCCTTCTAACAGAGCCAGCAGAGTGGGAGAGTGTTTGCCCCCTCAAAGTTCTCACAGGGCTTGAAGATTTCCACTCGCTCTCTGGTGTTCAGGGCTTGGGGGCTGGAATTGTGACACCGTCCCCTGGATCATGTGCCAGCAGCCAAAGTTCCTCCCTTGGAGATCTGACACCAGGCTATGACCTTTCTGTGGCTGCCTGTGGTGAGAGGGTGACACACAGACCCTTCTCAATGGTCTTTGCTCTCTGGTCAGAAGGAGAAGTGGGAGGTCTCCATGGTCTCTGGGTCCCCAAACACAGCTGCCCCTAGCCAGGCCTGAAAGTGAAAGTTTGTTTCTGGGAACTATTCTCACCTACAGGAAGGAACATGCGGTGTGGACGACTTCAGACACCCAAGTTTGCTGCATAACTGTGTGTGTGTGTGTGTGTGTGTGTGTTTCTGCATCCTGGCCTGCCTTGTGCATTTTCTCAAAGAAGACAGAGCTGACTCTGCATTGTGCTTCTTGCTGGGAGGGCATAGGAACAACACAGCATGTGGGGTGCAGGGGGACAACCCTGATGCTTTCTGCCTGGGTACCTGGCTCTGGAAATTGCCTAGCCTGCAGAGGCTGCCCCAGCCAGCTTCTACATGCCTCCCAAGAAGTCAGACCACTTTCACAAAAGGCAACCCACACACTCCAACAGATGTTGTAAGCCAGAACCTCTTTGAACTCCTGCTGAGTCCCGCTGAGGAAGTGCCTGGTGACTATGATCATANNNTGGGCCAGCATGGCCTTGCTTCCCTTTGAGGCTCAAAGCTCTAGGATCAGTTTTAGCCTGAGTAGCACCTGCCACACATCAAAGGACACAGCTCAGCACAGTCTGGTGAGGTGGAGGAGCCCCTGGACAAACCAGTTTTCTCTGCAACAAAAACTTCAGCCAATGCAGATCAAAGAGAGATAGCATGTGTTTTTGCTATCTGTGTGTGCACTCTGTACGTGTGCACACACATGCACACAGATGGATGGATGGATGGATGAGTGCCTGCCACCACATTACTATTAAATATGCTCCAAGTACAGGAAGCCCTAGATAGTAATCAGGACAGTCACTGAGGTCTCATGGGGCAGATGTATTTGTTACCTTGGCACCCAGGACAAAATCTTCCTTCATTCCCACAGCCCCTTCCTAAACCACGCCTCCCTTCCCAGGGAACCATGGGGCTAAGTTTACAGTCCCTAGTGAGCTACTTTCCTCCAATGTACCGCTTGCTACATGTGTACTCCTTCACGTTATGTGTAGTTTTGTGTTCTCATTTTTACCACGCTTTGGAAGCCACCATGTTCCCAGCCCAAATGCATTTTTAGGTGTACACTAACAGATATAAGCATGTTCCCACTGTGTCATGACACTTGCTAAACCACACCAAAACTCCCTCTCAATCACACCTGCACATCTGCCCACTCTGAGTCACATACCCGCACAGTCACACAAGCATGCACACATTAGCAGCCACAAACCTCCACCCTCACGCATGTGTACACAACCAGCAACGCTCACACATATACTTTAACCAATCACGTACCCATATACTCAGACATTCTCACATATTAATATGCACCCATGAACTCATTCACACATACTTCTAAATAGCCCCACCCATGTACCTACCCGCATCAGCACACATCTCTATATATGACTGCACACACTTCTAAACACATATACATACACCTATTAGCACAGGTGTTTATGCAATGACACCCCTCATTGAATGAC
This sequence comes from Bramus lutescens, assembly GCA_001685075.1. Taxonomy (NCBI): domain Eukaryota; kingdom Metazoa; phylum Chordata; class Mammalia; order Rodentia; family Cricetidae; genus Bramus; species Bramus lutescens. The sequence goes on along the minus strand of LOEQ01000186.1, from coordinate 397,341 downwards.
ACACTCATGCACTCATTCAGCCATTTTCACACATCTGGGCTCACACATGCATGATCGCTCACACACCTACTTCCAGTTCAAACCTTCTCCAGCCCTTGCCTTGCCCAACCCCAATAGAATGCACCCTCTCTTCAGCACACTGTTTCAAACAAGAAGCCGTCAGCTCCAAGGGCTGCAGAGCTGATGGCAGAGTGACCTCAGGAGTGGGTCACAATCCAAGAGATGTCCTGACTGTTTCTAAGGATGGAGAAAGAGAGGAAGTGTTGGGAGCGGATTCCCTTCACCTGCTTGGTCTCAGCAGACAAGAAGAGCCACATGACTGACTTGTGCGACCTTTCCATGGTGGACACAGACCAGCATGGCAGCCCACACCCAGTGACCTGATCTATCATGTGAACTGAAATGTCGTATGTTGTCTCCCCAAAAGGGACTACTGTCTTGGGTACACTTCCTCCACCATGAAGAGTGAGGAGGCACACATAAGTTTAACTCAGATGGGTAAAGAGGGCAGAGACTGGAGGAAGAGAGGAGCCATGTGGTGCCACTGCAGGACTTTAGGAACCAGTGTGGTGTTTGGCGACTACAAAAAAAAATTTTTTTTAATTAAAAATAAATAAATAAAAAATCACACTTCACTAATGCCGTGCACAGTTTCTACCAAATAACCAAGGTGCTTTGCTCTGCTCTCCTCTCAGGGACTCTGTTCCTCAGTGTTCCATGCCCTGTGTAGCTGGTTAACCTTGTCATGTTATGACCACTCTTCCCTCCTGCTGTGTTGGCCAGGGGCCTCACACTGTGACCTTCATATGAGCTAGCGTGAGCACATGGAGGGTGGTAGAAGTCACAAGTGTGGCCTTTGGCTCTCCAGCCAGCTGCCAAGCTCCATTGTCACAGCTCAGATTGAGAGCATGCGGCTGAGTAGGTCACAGGCTCAGGTCACTGGGGCAGAGACTGTAGGACACAAGCCTCAGTCAATCTCNTGAGTGAGTGAGAAGGGCTCCTGTTGGCTCATATGTTCAACTATTTGATCCCCAGTTGGTGAAACTATTTGGGGAGGGTTAGAGGCATGGCCTTGTTGGAAGAGGTGTGTCACTGGTGGCAGGCTTTGAAGTTTAGAAACGCTTGTGGCCTTTCAGTTTCTCTCTCCTCCTGATTGTAGCCGGCATTGAGAGCTCTCAGGTGCTGCTCCAGGTCCCTGTCACCTTCACTCTGCCACCGTGCCAGAAGACTCTACACCTCTGGAACCAGAAACCTAATTAAACCCGTTCTTTTAGGAACTGTCTTAGTCGTGGTGATTTGTCACAGTAGTAGTAAAGCGACAAAGACCATCCCCTTGCATCTGTCTACCCACAGTGGCTACCCATGAGCTAAAACCTGTTCCTGTGGGACAGTGGGGAGGGGCTGAGTTTTCTGCACTCCCATCTGTTATACACAGGGCTTGACCTGGCCCTAACCCTCAGACTGAGAACTGGGGACCCATTTTGGGCAAAAAAAGACTTTTGTTGCCCCCCCCCACCTCCTCACATATTCCCTTTCTCCTCTCTGTGCTCTTATACACCCTGACAAGGTAAATAGGTGCTGTCTAAGGACTCACACTCAAGGTGACTGATGACCTCTCCCCTTCCTTCCAGTGACCTCTGGCTCTCTTTCCAACCATCTTCACCAAGGAAATCCATGTCTCTGACCCCAGGCATCAAGCAAAATATGCAGATGGAATGGGACAATCTGGGCTTGGAATTCTCTCCATGTTCGCATGCCACAAAGAACACCCTAGAAGATGCTGTTCTTTAATGCTGGAGACAGGGTATCTGACCCACCTGCCCCTACATTCCAAGTGTTAGGATTACAGGCATGCCCAATCATGCTCGGCGTATGTGGTGCTAGGATCAAACCCAGGGCTTTGGGCATGCTAAGCAAGCAGCCTACCCACCTAGCCATAGCCTCAGCCCTAATCATATTTTTTTAGGTCAAGATAACAGGCAGTTGCGCAGGCTCCTGAAGGTGGCTTCCAGACACATTACCATGGCCAGCGCTCATGTAGAAAGAAACACACAGAAATGTTGTCAGGGAGGGAGAGAGAGTAGCCCTCATGACAGTTCCAGGAACTTCACCAATAGTTAGTTGTCCTGTCTCTGTCACTTGGGAGTGGTAAGGGTCCAAACACACTTGGCCTTCAGAGGCCAGGGGTTCTTACTAGAAGGGCATGTCTGAGTTGTTTGTTATCTTGCTCCTTCTGTCCATATGGGTGCAAGGGCTCTATCCAATACACTTTCTTGAGTAAAGATGCTCAGTTGTCCGGGAGGGGCATGAGAGGATGGCACAGCTAACTTGGGACCTCCAGAGGCTTTCTCTCCGGTAGCCACGCTAAGGCCTCAGGGCATTTTCCTGGAACAAGCAATTGATGTTTTGTGTTCCCGCCTTGGTTCCTGCTCTCTGGGTGGGAGAGTGAGCTGATAAACCAGTTCATCAGATGGTGAACGCCCAAAGCAGGCTCCAAGTTCAACAACAGCCACAACTGGGAGACCATCATTAGACCTGAGAACCCAAACAGGCCTGAACTCCACAACCCGCTCCCAGAGTAGACACAAGAGGCTGGCAGAGAGTTTTGGTGGGTGAGCCTGTCAGAACGTGGCCTCTCTAGGTTCATACACAGCCAGAGCCCCCAGGCTCAGTCTTCATTATCCACAGCGACAACAAAGGCAGCTTTGTGGCCTCCTCTCCCAAGCACCTCACACATTAAGTCGTTCATGCCAACACGACTGGCCTCTCATGGCTCATGTTAACACGGATGGCCTCTTGTGCTGCAGATGGAAAAACAGAGGTGGGGTTCCCAATAGAAACTTGCTGCTCTCATTGCAGTGACGAGAAATGAGGCCAGGCTAGGTGGCATGTACGCGTGATCCCAACACACAGAAGCCAAGTGCAGGAGCATAATGAATTCCAGGTCAGCCTGGGCTACCTTGTGAGGCCCTGCCTCAAAAATAAAATAATGAAGTCATTGAGGAGTGAAATATCTTTCTCAGCATGAACTTAAAAGCTAGTAATAGAATTCCGCAAGGGCTGGGGTGCAGAGGGGGCTAAATTAGTAAAGCATTTGCTAAGCAAATTGAGGACAGGAGTTTGAGCTCCATTACCCACTGGAAAGCTGAGTCAGGCAGACCATGAAGCTCCGGCCCAAGATGGACGTAGGTTAGGATCTTCCCGGTAAGCCACCACTTTGTGGTACTACAAGATTATTAAAAATGGGCTAATTAAGATGTGAGAGTTAGCCAATAAGAGGCTAGATATAATGGGCCAGGCAG
>LOEQ01000186.1:299510-318132 GCA_001685075.1 Bramus lutescens | reverse complement strand
TCTGGCCTTCAGGCATACACACAGACAGAATATTGTATACACAATAAATAAATAAATTAATTTTAAAAACCCTATGCATAGCAACCACAGCAATTGAGTGTGCCAATAAGCCACAAGCTATCAGACAGCCCAGCTCCAATACTGGAAGACAGATGACTATGGAGCAGAAGCCACCTCCAATCCAGCCTCTGAGTCTACACATGATCTTACGACCGCAATCCGGGACTACTGTTGGTGTACATGAGGGGATGAAAGAACCTCAATCTGTTGTGTTCTTACAAGGAAATAGGCTCTCTCACAGGCTGCATTGCCACTGCAGGCTCCTCTTGTCTCAAGCTGGCACTCATCCGTGTGTCTGCTGCTGAGGGTGTAAGAAGTCACCCCTGGAAGCCTGCACTCTTGCAGAGTCACACTGGAGCCCCTGACTAGGCAGACACAGCCTCCAGACAGGATCTCACAGGATGCAGTAATGCCAGCTCTCATCACCATCTTCATGAAATCTGACTCTGCAATTCCCTCCTCCCCAAATTCATTTCTGTTTCTGAAAAGCAGACACTTGAGAACCGGTGACTTCCCCATCTCAAATACCAGGGTCCTCAGATCTCCAGCAACCTAGAGGACAGAGTTCATGCACAGAAAAACCAGTGGATAAGCCAAAACATACATTTATCCCATAGGTGCCCTGGGCCCGAGGAATCTGCCCCATGTGGTCACCTGTCCTGAAGGTATGCCAGGGCTCTGTTGACCAGATAGCCTCTACTTTGGATGCTTTGCCATATCTATACCAGAGTAAGGGGTGAACTGTCCTCAGTATCCATCTATGGACAGTTTATCTACACTAGAGCTTTGGGACACAGCTTCCCTTGGTTACATACATGTAGAGCTCAGCCTATATTAAGCCTGCAAACCCCTTCCTCTAACATCCATCTAGACACAGTTCAGAACCCTCTGTCTTAATATTTCATGTATCATAGAAGGACCTATGCACCACTGGGTGAATGCTGAGAGACTCCTGCACCACTCAGAGCCCCAAAGCTATGAACACCTTTTAAGAGTTGCTGAGGCATTCAGGGGGTGCTATTCCTGCAGCTATCCTCCCTGTAAGTGCAGTAAACTAACAGAACAACCCCACACTTTATCATCCACTAAGACCCTAGGAGAATAGCCTAATTTCCCCCAGTGACAGCAAGGGAGGCCTTGTGGGGTGAGGTGCCCCTGCCTGCAATAAGGAGATGACACCCACAGAGAGCAGCACTGGGCTGGGGGATCCATGCAGGCATCTACCATGCTCTGCCTCTCTTGCTCTGGGGATGGTGCTTAAGTCATGCAAGATCTTTTCTAGAGACACCTTTTCCTGTTGGGTGCTTTCACCCACTTCTTTAGGAAGCTGGCTGTTGTGGGTTATTTGCACACTGTGTGAAGATGGGCTCCTGTGATTGGTGTAATAAAAAGCTGAATGACCAATAGCTAGGCAGGAGAGGATGGACAGGGCTTCCTGGCAGAGAGAGAGAAACTGGGAGGAGGAAACTAGGCACAGGATTATACCAACAGACTGGGAGCAAGTCGGGTGGGCTGTAATAAGAAGAGATAACTGAGCCACATGGCAGAACATAGATTTAAAAAATTATATGGGTTAATTAAGCTATAGGAGCTAGTTGGGAGAAAGTGTAAGCTAAGGACAAGTTTTTGTAATTAATAATCAGACCCCAGGGCATTACTTTCAAGTTGGCAGTCCAAAGATACCCGACAAGAAAGCTTGCTACAGTTGGCTCTCTGAGGTTTCTAAGCCTTATCTTAGTCAAGCACCAAAGGGTCCATGTATCATGGAGTTTATGAACTGACTCTCCTTGTGTCTATATGTGCCTTAAGAGTGTGCATCCATGTACACGTGTACACATCTTCACTCTATACACTGTACTGCATACACACAGATGAGCTGCAAAGGACTATGTGTGTTCTCCACCCTTCCTAATATGCTAAGGAGAGCATCCTAAGAGCTTGTAGGAAAGGTGTGTATGGTGGTGGTCCTGGTGGGTGTGCATGTGTTCACACCTATACCCTCCCATCCTTCTAAGCAAGCACTCCACAGTTCCCCATGGATGATAGCATCTGGCCTGATCGTGTCTTTCCCGGGCCATTATCACAATGAGCATATCCAGCAGTGTGGCTCATTCAGCAGCTAAGAAAGAAACACCAAAGGTATGGACAGAACTTGGATGTGCTCATGAGGTCCCTCATGGCAAGGAAGAGATATGAAGCTGGGGTAACGGAAGATGTCAGACCCAGAGCCAAGCTGTAGAGATATGAGATTCTCCTGGCCTCGGTCCATCATGGATCTTGCAAGATGTCAAGAGTTCTGAGATGATGCAAATAAAACGTAACTTTCAGCCTTGATTGTGACATTGTATATTTATACTGTGATCTGACTACTTGGCTCTGCTGTTCATAGGTTGAAGCCCTAATACCTATTCTATCTATCCATCCTCCCCTCCCTTCCTTCCTCTTCCCTTTCCTCCCTCGTTCCATCAGTCCCTCCCTCTACCATGTTCTGCCCGCTGTTGATTCCATGCAGCCTGGAGTAGTTGGCTATGGCAACCCCTACTCAAGACAACTGTAGTGGCCAAGGCAGGAAGACAGACTGTAGTTTATTAGATCCATTACATCGCTGCTTTCAGGCACTCAGCTCCCTCTCCTTGTGCTCTTGCCCTCATCCCAGTGAGTGCTCAGGGCAGTACTATGGCTGCGCACATTCTTCACCCTTGAGCCACTGCAGAGACATTCTAAAGTTTTCTTCATGGCCCTTTCAGTCATCTTCTCAGAAGGTACTGAGGTGCCCCTGTGTGGCGGGGGATGTGGGGGAGCAGCAGCTGTAGTGTGTAGTGCAGCCCTGGTCTGTACCCCTAAACAATGAGACACCGGCGTGAGACCAGTCCCCAGCTCAGGAAGCTATGAGGTTGCTGAGACTCCAGGGGAAGTAGAGAAACCAAGCTTCCTTCATCCTCCTAGCCGTGAATGGTAGGAGAATCTGCCCAACTTCCCTGGAGGCATCGAGCTGTGTCCAGGCTGAGCCATACAGGTAGGCATGGCCACGGGTCCCTGGGAGGCTGCTCTGAGTTGGAGCAATGTAGCTAGACAACCAGCCAGACCCGGCCACCTGGCCTGAATCACCAGCAGGGAGCAAGAGAATGCGGTTCCATTGTCCCTCAAGCCATCCAGTGTGTGGTCGTCAGTGACAGCAATGCCAGGGAGTGAGGGGAGAAGCCACCCACAAGCATGCCCAGACTGCTGTCCTCATGAAATTGCCCCACTCTCAGCTGTGTGTGGGGCACAATAAAATGGCATCCCTGACCACACCACCAATATTGCCTGTAACTCTGTAGGCAGAGCAAACCCTGGGTCTACCCAAAGTCACTAGGCCCAGAGTTACTAGGCCCAGCAGTCTGTCATCAGGAGCTTCTAAGAGGTTCAGCTCCTGCTCCAGCCTGACCACCTCTGGGGAGAAGGAACTGTAGACAAGGGGGTGATTGACAGAAAGCAGAAGGTGGCCAGACATAGACAACCATTGCTGACAGGTGACCTCCCCAGGTTGCCTTGATGTAACGTGGCAGAATGCCAGTCTGCAAAGTGGCACAACCATCTAGCAGTTATGAGGATAATCCTAGAGGCATTGCGCCCCTCCTTCTGACTCTCAGGCTATTGACACAAGGAGTCCAGGAAGCTGAAACTTCCCCAGAAGTCTCAAGGTTGATGAGAGAAAAGACTGGCGTCCAGGTGCCAGCCAGAGGGGGGGGTCCTTATCTCTAGGAAGAGATCCCACACAGTTCAGACAATTTGCCAGACCACCTTGCAGGAGAGACTAGAGAAAACACCATGATGTGTGGTCATTGTTGGTGAAGCATGGGGCCACACCTCAGCCTGGACTTCTGAGGTACACATCGCTCTACTGCTTGCTATTTAAGCCTCGACCCCATGTCAGGATGTCAATGACAGATTGGTGGCTAGACTTCTTCGTTTCTTTTCCCAGTGGGACCACAGCAAACGAATCTGTTTCCTTTACCTTTCACTATTGTCTGTTAAAATTTTAAATTTGTTTCCTGTGTGTATGAATGCAGGCCTGGGTATGTACATGTGTGCAGATATGTGAGCACATGCGTGCACAGAGGTCAGAGGTCAACTTTCAGGTATTATTCCTCAGGGACAGGGTCTTTCACTAGGAAGTGAGGCTCACCAACAATTAGGTTTGCCTGGCTGGTCAGGTTGCTTGGGAATTCTGTCTCCACCTCCCCACCTTCAAGATCACAATCAATGCCTGGCTCTTACATGGGTTCTGAGGAATGAACTTAGATCTATCTGTGCTTGCATAGCAAGCACTTTACCAATGGAACTATCTCCCCAGACATGTATTTTCTCTTTCCTTGGCCTATTGATGATAAGAGGGCAAGCCTAGCTTCTTAGGGCTGCTGAGGCCCAGCCCCTGACCCTTGTAGCCCTCGTAACAGTGTTAACGCTTGACTGAGGGATCTTGGTGTCATAGGATTCCCAAGCCTGAAAACTTTGACCCTTGCCTCATTCACACCTCCTACAGCCAGCTGTTCAGCCTGAGGAGTTCCCATACTCTGTCACGGATTTCTTCAAATAATCACACCCGTGATCTCTCAGCAGGAAAGGCTGATGTGCAGCCAGATGCATGTGTCACAGCCAAGGACAGCACTGGCCTCCCAGCCATCTCTGATAGTATAAATCCCAGAGCTCTCCTAGCCCCCTCTCCAGCACAGAATGGCAGCCACTTTCTCGGCTAGCTTCCAGGGTCTGTCATTCCCCATGGCTATAGGCCCCTACACGGAGCATCCCTTCTTTTCTTTCCCTGCTCACTCACCCTCCAAAGCCATGTTCCAAAGCCACCTCCCTAGACCTGTCTGCTCCTCTCCAATCTTTAGCTTTTAACAGCATTTGGGACCAGACCCAGTGGACCCATCAGCATCTTCATCTCTTCCACTAAAATGTGACATATCCGGCTTGTGGCTGATTATAGCCCCAGTCCTTCCTAATCGTAGCACCTGCCCAGTCTGTCTCTCAGTCATTGATTTCAGGATAACATTCTAGGTGCGCACACAGCCCAGGAGAGGTTGGTTCACACTCAGGCCTCTGGCTTGCTTTTCTGACCCCTCACTGTTTGTACTCTTTCCTGCAAGGTGGTCTGATACGTTGTCAAAATTTTCAAGAAAGTTCTTCCTTGCTATGCAAGCATAAGGACCGGAGTTCTTTCCCCAGAAGTCATTTTTTGTTCTGGTTTTATTTTATTATTTTAATTTTTGTTGTAATGAAACACTCTGACCAAAAGCAGTTTGTTGGAGGAGAGGATTTACTTGGCTTACACTTCCAGGTCACAGTCCATCACTGGTGTGTGTGGGGGGTATATCAAGGCAGGAGTTCAAACAGGAATCTGAAGCAGAAAGCACTGAGGAACTACTTTCTGGTTCTCTCACTGATCCATGCTTAAATAGCTTTCTCATATAGCTCAGGACCATATGCATAGGGATGGTTCTGCCCACAATGGACTGCACCCCCCTGCATCAATTAACAACCAAGATGATCCCCCACAGACATGGCGACAGGCCCATCTGATCTAAGCAGTCTAAAGACTCTCCTCTCAGATGACTCTAGGCTATGTCAAGCTGGCAATCAGAGCTATAACTAGGACACCCTCCACCACATCTTGTCCACAGCCCAACTCCCTCTCTGCTGCAGAGCCCCCAACCTGTGGGTGACAATTTTCTCTTCCCAAAATCATCTGCAATTTCTTCTTAGAGTGGTACCGAAACAGAAGGCCAAGCTTCTCATCTGGGAGACGAGGTTTGAAACTTGTGACTCCAAGCCCAATCCTCCTGAAGCTGGGCATAGGATAGATGCCATTCCCTGCCCTCAGCTCTTGGTGGTGGGATAAACCAGTCCCATCACAGGACTTGACCCAGCACCACAAGTAGATCAGCACAAAAGAAATGAAGCTTCCTCTATAAAACACACAGCCATGCCCCGGTGGCAGCACGCCAAGAAGGCTGAATTTCCATGCGCACTCCTCTGACACTGTCTTTGGTCCTTCCAGGCAATTGAATTTTTTTTTTTAATAAAGAAGGAATACCCAGATAACAAGTTGGCTGTTCAAGAATATCCATGAATGAATGTTAAACTTGGAAGTGAGCTAGGGACTGGGACTCCACAGAGGAACCTCTGGCTTAAGGAATCTTGATAGCAAATGGAATAAAGACAACCCCAGGTGAGGATGGACCAAGAAAGAAGCCCAGCTCCCCACAGAAAAGGATCCAGCAAGCTCAGGTCTTAGGAGGAAATGCCCTGCCTGTGCCCTCTCATGGGGAAGGTTAGCAAACAGAAAGCATGGCCGAATACAGAAGCCTTCTGGGTGAGTCAGCTCAGGTCACTATAACAAGATTAGGTGCCTGGAAATGCCTACAGATGTCAGCTGGAGGTCTGGAATCAAGATATCAGCAGGGCTGGTTCCCTCAGAGGGGACTCCATGTCCTCACGACTGTCCCCTGAGAACCTATGTCTTAATATCCTCTCCTTCAGTAGCATCTTTTTAGGTCAGAGTCAGCCCTCCAGACCCTTCTTTGACCTAACCCCCTCTCAAAAGTCCCTATAAGATTTCAGTGTAAAATAGTAAGTGGGTACACCTTGGTCCATAACACCACCCCATCAGTAAGGTCACCCTGCCTCCCTAGGTGAGGAATCCAGGTTGCAGGGGGGGAGCACCCTGGAACTTAGCACATTCAGAAGATGAGTACTTTGACCCCAAGCCAGAACTGCCTTTCACTGCAAGCCAAACACTGGGAGCTCAGCCCTGCACACCATGTTCCCGGCTGCTAGACAGTGGTGAAGAAAGACAACAGGAGGGGAGTGATAGACCAGACACTCTTCACAGATGGGGGACTTGGACAACAGGAGGATGGGAGGCTGCCCCTGAGAAACCATACCTATTTTCAAACTGCTGGGCTGGCCCCTTCCTGGCTAGAATCAACTCCAAACACACTTGACCTACAAAATGGGCCAAGTTGGAGACAAAGGGGTGGTTTCCCCTCTGAGAACTCCTGACTAACCAGAACAAGCACATATGCATTTTGTCAGCTTCAGGCCAAGACTGAGACAGGAGCCTTCCCTCTTCTCTCTCATGCCTGTGGGTCTGAAAGCCCTCTCTAAAGAGAGAAGTCAACCTTAAAGGGAAGAGAGAAGGGGGGGAAGGAAAGAGAGGAGAGGAACGGAGGGGTGGGAGGGAGGGAGGGGAGAGGGATGGAAAGGGGAAAGTATGGAGAGATTGACAAAGTTAACAGCTATGGAGATGTTGGGGTGCGGTAGGTAGAAGCAAAAGGCTCCTACCCAAAAGATATGAGCTGAAGACCAGTAACCCTCCAGGAACCTTCTAGACCAGCGGTTCTCAACCTGTGGGTCAAGACTCCTTTGGGTGGGGTGGGGTCACATATCAGATACCCTGCAAATCATATATTTACATTATAATTCGTAACAGTAGCAAAATTACAGTTATGAAAAGCAATGAAATACTTTTATGGTTGGGGATCACCACAACATGAGGAACTGTGTTAAAGGGTCGCAGAATTAGGAAGTTTGAGAACCTCTGCTCTAAAGCATCAGTCCCTGGCTGAGACTGCAAAGACACCTAGCTCCAGGAACTGAACATCTGCCAAGTTCTCTGTCTCTCCAGCATGTAGGAGGCCATTGTTGGGCTATCTGGCCTCTACCATGTAAGTCAATCTAGTAAATTTCCTTTTAATATGTGTCCACTCTGTTAATTCTGTTTCTCTGAAGAGCCCTGACTAATACATGCACAGAAGTTTGGAAAATCCATCATCAAAGGCCAGGGCCTCCTTCTGAAGCCTCTTGGTGCTAGGGCTTCTTGTCACTGGATTTCCTAGCTGGTCATTAGCATGGACTTGACACTTAGAGGATGACATCTTGGGTCTGCTATGGCCCTTTGGTGTCTCTACAAACAGTGGTCAGTTGATCTGAGAGACTGGAGCTTGCAAGGAAGAAACCAGTTCCAGTAAGAATTGAGACCTCTGGTCGGAAAAGAACTTCCTGCTCACCATGGGCACAAATGTCAGCTTGCCTCTCAAATCAATGTGGACTTCAACCACAGTGTAAATCCAAACAGGCCTGATGTGAGGGAGGTCATATTCAGGTCTTCACAGAAGCCTGGCATTCAGAGACCAGGAAACAGGGTCATGTGCACCCAAACTTGGGGACCAGCACAAACAGGATATGAAACAGGACATGCCCAAACACAGATGTCTGGCTTCCGGCTTGTTCTGTCATCTAATTATCAATTACGGCACTCAGCTCCCGGGAGGCACCAAGTGCTCAGCCTGAACCAGCTCACTGTCAGAGGGATCAGGTCTTGGCTCATCTTTTGCTCTAGAAGTGACGAATATTTTTCCTTGTGTGGATGCTGGTCTTCCTCTGTGTGTGGTGGAGTCATGTGTGTGCAGAGCTAGAAAGTTACCTTCAAACGCCAAATGCTCAGGAAGCTGTCCTCCTTGTGTTTTCAAACAAGGCCTCTCATTGGCCTGAAACTCATCAATTTGATTAGCTTGGCTGACTAGCCAGGCCCAGGGATCCAACTGTCTCTGCCTCCCCAGGGATGGGATTCAAAACACTAGCAACTTGCCAGGCTTTTTTTTACAGGTGGGGGTCTAGCAGGTCAGATTCTCATGGCTGTAGGGCTTGCACCTTAGCTACTGAGACATCTGCCCAGATCCTAGCGCTGTCTTTCTGAGCAGCCCACTTCCACACTATTTCAGTCTCTACTATGACCAGAGACAAGGATTCAAGGCTGTGCTTCCATCCAGAATGGTCCTGACCGGTGTGGCTCTCAGAGAGCAGTTAGCGGGGAACTATGTGTCTCTATGTGGCGGCTTCTCTCTCTCCCTCATGCATTCTGATAATGAATAACCATTCACTAAGTAGGGTGGCTGCAAAGGACGCTCCTGTGGGAGATACTAGGTGTTTGTCACACAAGTGGGAGGGGGGGGCAAGAGGTAGGCAGGATCTGCAACAGCTGTGTTCCAGAGAAACCGAGGTGACAACCAACTCTGGGGACTCTTGGGAAGATAAAATAAACCAAAATGCTCTTGCCTGCCAAGGCAAACACTAGATTCTCTGGAACTGTACAGAGTTCTCGGGTCAGCATTCAGCCAGATCTACAGAGTTCATTCTCAGGGGCCTGGAAATTCACCTCACTTGTTTTGGGAAGAATCTCTTCATGTTTCACCACAGCCATGTCCTCATTCCTGAAGCTTTCACGAGATGAAGGAGTATTGGGTCCCCAGAGAAGCCTACAGGCCCTGGCTCATTCACCACCTCAAGGCCCTTGAGGAGCTCTGAGGACAGAAACACTCCTATTTTAAAGATGAGGATACTGAGGCCCAGAGCCATTCAGGCACAGCTGGGTGCAGGAAGCAGGGTGGAGACCAAGGAACAGGAAGAGACAGGACCCAGGACTCAACCAGTATTATTAGATCAGTTCCATGCTGTTCTGAGAAGCCAGGACCTATTCCAGGGGCACACCAGCTGGGCTTCCTGTCTAACCACACCACACCCATGACACTGGGACCCACTGTGGGGGTGACAAGGAAGCCAGCTTGTGCACGCATAGCATAGTTCATGCCTGGAACTGCAGAAGGCCTGGTGTTTCCCTTGTACACTCTGAGACCCTTGGGTTCATCCCCCAGACTCACAGGAGCAGACAAGACATGCTTCCCTCTGACTCCTACACTCTGAGAGGTGGCCCCAGAAGTCCATGTGATCACAAGCCTCTGGACAGGCCAGCCCAGACCTGGGAGAGAGCCCACTGTGAGGCATAAAACACCCATGAGAAGGTCATACCCGCCAGAGCACGACCTGTCCAAGCCTTCCCTGCCCCAACTCTCACCTATAAAGAGTCTGATGATCTAGTGTAGGAAAGAAGTGGGGTCTGGGGAGGTGTTGAAGCTGAGAACAGTGTCACCTCAGAACTGACTACTGGGACCATGTCCTGGCCCAGCAGGGTGGACACCAGACACCTGGCCCCAGCTGGGAACCCTGGATCCTTCCTACTCCACACAGTACACATCATGAAATGTGTGACAGGTCATTCCAGAAAAGTGCCCTTTCTAGTTAGCCACTGTGAACTTCCAACTTCAAAAACAAGATCCTAAAAATAGCCCTGAGGGAAGCTGGGAAGAAAACTGTGGGCTTTGCACAGGAAGGCCTAGGGCCTGGGCAGCAGGGTTCCCACATGACCTTGATGTCAGACAGCAGCCTCTGTTGGGACATTGAAAGCCCAGCAGGCAGGATGTTTAGGGATTTGGGGTACTAGCAGCTGTATGTTTATTAGCTAGACCTTCCCAGTAGCTCATTGTATAAAGGCTTGTTAATCCCTGCATTTGGGACACAGGTATTTTCCTGTGTTTCAGAACTGGCGTGCAATACACATCATTGTGCAAACTCACTGGTGCAAATTCTGGCATGTGACAGCTTGTCAAGAGACTTCCAGATCGACTCTTCCTCACAGGGAGCCTTAAACTAAAGTGCCTCACAGGGACCCACCTAAGACCTTTGAAAGCAGAATCTGTACGCCCAAGGGGTCCAAAAGAGCAGAAGCCTGTCTCAGACTTCTAGAGGCCCATCAGAGATCCAGGGCAAGGATGGGGTTCCTGCAAATTCCACCAGGAATTAAAAGCCTTAGTACTTGGTGGTCACTGCAGGCCAAGGGACTTCATGAGGCTTCTGGGAGTCTAGAGGTGCAATTGCTAGCTAAACAGAGCCAGGAGACCAGCAGATCCAAGAAACAGGGCATGAAGAGCCCAGGTTAGGAGCCAGCTCAGAGCACCTGTGAGCATCTAGAGAGAGCTGAAATGCCATGGTTGGCCCGGACCTTTGAGGTTACCATAACACCCTGAAGCCACCCCTGTCTCCTGGTTTCAAAAATCCTAGAGAGATTCCTAGTCAGAGGAGAACCCCCCCCCTTAACTCTTAATGGAGCTCTAAAACACACCAGCATTAGACCCCACATCAGGTGAGGGATGCCCTGTGCTCTAGGACAGATGTGAATAAACAGATGTGGATAATGGGGGAGCAACACAGAAGGCAAAGGACTGAGTTTCTACTCGAGTAACCAGAATACAGAGCAGGACCAGACAGGTGAGTCACCGTGGGGAGACACCAAGACAGCCTGAGTGAGAGCCTCCTTCTTCGGCAGTTTTCCTTTGGTTTTCTCTAAACTTACCTTGGAATTGTTCACTTCTTGGAAACATAACTCTTTACTGTGCAGAACATCCTCCTGTAGAGTGGAGTTTATCATCTCTGCCATTGCATCAAGGCTGCACCCACATCACTAGTACCTTATCCATCAGTGTCCCGAGCATGTCTCTACCAAAACTCTTCTCCCTGAGAGGGGCCACCTTTCTATCTCCCCCATGGAACATGGCTTTCTGACTTCTTAGCTCAGATAATCATTTCACATTTATTTATACAAGTGCAAGTGGGCACAGGTGTATGGCAGCCTGTGTGATGTGTTGCATCGTTAGCACCACATAGAGTTGTTGCATCACGTCATGTTTGTTGGACAGCATGGATACGTGTTCAATTGTGGTGTTACACCACATAGTGCTATATCAAGTTGTGTTGTTATGCATTGTGCCGTGTCATACTGCCTTGTGTTGTCCTCTTAAAAAGAAGAGAACACAATCCAAATGAACACATGCACTCACCGCCATGTCTTCCCCTTGGGTATTCTTAGTGGTCAAGTAAAACTCAACTCTCCTATCTCCAAGCAAACCAAGGAAGAGACCACTATGGGCTGAAGGTCATCAACTAGGGGCCTGCCTGTTTTAAACAGTCTCAGTATATATCCAAATTGGTCTTGAACTCATGTTTGTCTCCCTAATCCTCCCCAGGCTGGGATTCCAGCAGCCAGAGGGTTCTTCTGTGGCACCTGCATGCCATAGAAGCCAGTACTTATCTGACAAGTCTGAAGACACTTGGGAACACCTAAGGAAAGTGACATCAGGACCTTAGCTTAGAGGGATGAATCATTCTTGTGTCATCAAGACTCAGAGACACATAACTGGCATCTCTACCCAGTGTGCCTGCCATCTCTGATGATCACATACAGCTTTTGACCATCACAATTATGTCTAAAAGACAAGCCTAATGTGTAGCCCCTCTGCATTGCACCCAGAGCATCTCTGTAGCCCCTCACTGCCTAAAGTCTGGAGGAGTCCCTTCTAAATACTTCCTGGGGTCCCAGGTTCACTTTCCAGGTGGCATGTACCCACTAAAGTCCAGGCCCTCTCTTCGAAAACTGTCCCTTCTCCCACAGCAGCAGCTTGCAGTGGGGGCTATTCCCAGAGTTAGATTCCTCAAGATTCCTTGGTCACCTGAACAGATCCTTCTGTCCTGAGAATTTCCTGGAACAGAGCTATGCAGGGACTGTCTGAGCCCAGCAGGGAAGAGTCACACAGGCCAGCTAAAGACACAGCCCAGTATGCAGAGTGTGCTCAGGTAAATGAAGACTAAGGTCACTCCCAACCAAGCTCTGCCCCACCAAGAGGGCCCTATCATATGTGGAAGTTGGCAATGTACACAGAGCTGTTCATTCCTCCAGTTCTCTTCTAAGGGTCTGGTTGCATTTATCCCTTGAACATAGACACTGAGCACATGGGATCACACGACTTGAGAAGAATTTCTCCAATACCTTGCCTTCCAATCCTTATGTAGTAAGCGTACACAGCTCTAGTTGGTTTCTACTGCATGAGAAAATAGCTGGACAAATAGCTGCCACCAGTACACTGCTCAGAGATTGGGCAGGAGGGTCCATGGGCATGGTTGCCTACCAAGCCACCATCATTGACACCCAAGAATGTTCTAGCTCTGCAGGAAGAAAGGGACCCTGCCTGCACACACCTCAGGTTCTGGGGCTTAGTGTCACCTGGAGAGAAGCCCAGGGTTGGCTCAGAGGAATAAGGAAGAGAACAGAGCTAGAGAACCCAGGCTGGCATGGTCTAGCATTCTCCTCAGATGGAGAGACCGTGATGCAATGAACAAAGAGGAAGAGGGGTCAAGGGTGATTTCTTGAAGTAACCAGCCTTCCACTTGGTCATCGTCAGCTCACCAGGGGCTACACTCTTAAGGAAAACTGACCTTCCTTCTTTCAGAAGCTGCTGTTTCACTTTCTATCTCTACTAATCTTGAACCTGCAATCTGCCACCTGCCCTTGTACTCAGAAATGCAAAGGAAAGAGATCAGTCAGAGAGCAGGGATGAGGCTGTCCCTTGACCCTAAGCGAATAGTCTTAGTTACTGTTAAACTTTTCCTAGCACTGGAGACAGCCCTGCCTTTCCCTCACCCTAACATCTACGTGCAAAGGGGGTTCACTGAATAGACATTTCAAAGGACAACACCACGGGCAGTCACCCTTGACAGTGCCCAAGGCCATGTGCTGTGCAAGCAGCCATTCCTCCTTTTTCATATGAAGGCTTGTGTGTTTGGGAAGAAACATCAGAATTTAAGAAGCTCTCATCTTCTTCCAGGACTGCCCCCCAGGAGTTCCTGAGGCCGTGTGACCTCTCATCTCATTGACTCTAAGTATATAGAGGCAAATTCTTCACACCCTCCCTTGGGCTGCTTGGGCACACCCTCACCTGGCCAACTCACTCCAATCTGTGACTCACAGGACCTTGCCTGGAATCATTAGAAAGTCTTGAGAGGTGTTCTTCTCTCTTCGCTTTCACTCAGTTTCCATCCACAGAGGTTTGAATAAGAATGCCTCCCCTTAAACATTTGAATGCTTGGTCAATTGGGAGTGGCACTGTTTGAAAGAATTAGGGAGTATGACCTTGTTGGAGAAAGTGTGTCACTGAGGACAGCCCTTGAGGTTTCAACAATCTCCTGCCAAGCCCAGTGTCTCTCTCTCTATCTAAGGGTCAGGATGTAGCTCTCAACTACCTCTCTAGCCCCAAGCCTACCTGCATGCAGCCATGCTGATAATGGACTAAGCCTCTGAAACTGTAAGCATGCCTTCAATGAAATACTTTCTTTTATAAGAGTTGTCTTGGCCATGGTGTCTCTCCGCAGCCATGGCACAAGGACTAAAACATAATTCTCACTCTTTCCTAAGGATCTCTCAGCCTCTCCATATCCTCACAGGCCCCAAGCCAGCTGTCCCTCAGCCTCACAAGTCACCCCCAGGCACAACATGGCACTGGCAATGGGAACTGCTATTTCACAATTACAACGGTAAGCCAAGGGCTCGACTCTTTCCTGCAGGGAGTCCTCCCTCCCAAGAGCACAGGTGACACCACAGGAGGACAGTGACACTCCAGCAAGTGAGTCCTGTGACCACATTGCTGCCCGCAGTCAAGCTCTACCTACTACACAGCTGCCTTGCTCAGCTCCAAGTGGCATCCCTGGAACTCAAAGAGGGCCACATGGTGGCATCCCTCTCAGGCTAGCAGGAATGGGAAAGGCGCTGTGGTCAGAGGTCAGGCAGCACCAGGCCAAGGATGGAGAACGAGAACACACAAAGGACAGGGGCTCTTGGCGGCAGCTCCAGGCTAACTCCATAACAATTCAGACTCCACTAGCCAGAGTCAAGAGGCCAGAGCACTTCCCCAGGATGCCTGCAAGGCTTCATCAACTAGAGGATCTTGCTTATGAGGAGCTATTGCATGTGTGAAAGAGCTCCCAGTGTAGAAGGCCCAATTGCAAAGCTGCTACCAGATATTCCTGAACCCCCACTCCCATCCCTCACCTCATTAATGTTTACAGCAATCCTGTACATCCAGGAGGTCAGATCTCAGGAAGAGTGGGAATCTAGCCCTAACATCCCAGTATCCAAACTGACTATGCCCTGCAGGCAAATGACACCAGGAAGCCTCTGCTATCTTCCCAGAAACTGCACAGGCCCTTGCCATAGTGACAATATTCCAGGAAAGACAGAAGCAAAGCACACAGAAACCCTGCCAAGGGTCAGATGCTACCACAGGCTCTCCACCCCATTTGTGTGTGTGTGTGTGGGGGGGTGTCTCTCTAACCTGAAGCCAAGAGATGCAGAACCTGGCTTCCTTCCACCCCGGAGAATTAATTATTAACTTTGGGGTTTTAAGAGGCAACTGCTAACATTCAACCCTAAGAGGCATCAAAGGCAGGAAGGCCCAGAGCACAGGCTACTACCGTTGGGCCAGGTCACATGAGGGAAAACAGTCACAACTCCAAGGATGGGGCTGCTGTGGCCAGATCCATGCGAGTGACTCATAAAGCAGAAGGAAGCCTCTGGGAGCAGCCAGGTGGCCGCAGCGTTGGTGAACCCAGAGCAGACACGGAAGGGGGTGTCCAGGAAGTGGGTCATTCTGATGTTTATGCTGTCAAGTTCTGGTGTGCAGGGGCCAAGTCCACCCCCATAAGGCTTCTTGTAAACCTGGGAGCTCACAAGTGTAAACGGTCCAGACCCAGGTGTCCTGCTGCCTCACGAGGTCACAGGCATCCCCCAAACACCACGGGAGGACTTCTCCCCATGTGACCCCCACCTTTTGCTTAGTACCGTCATCCTCAAAGTGGGGTCCTTGACCAGTAGTGCCAACAATCACCATGAGTTGTAAGGGATGCATGTTCTCAGGGCTGGAGACACAACTCATTAGGTAAAACTCTTGCCTCAGGTGGCAGCTGATACTA
This sequence comes from Bramus lutescens, assembly GCA_001685075.1. NCBI lineage: Eukaryota > Metazoa > Chordata > Mammalia > Rodentia > Cricetidae > Bramus > Bramus lutescens. The sequence continues at coordinate 302,394 of LOEQ01000186.1, read as the reverse complement.
CCAACTTCACTTTCTAAAATGCACAGATGAGACAGGGTTCTGGGCGTATCTGTGAGGGAATCTGTAGACTGGGTTAACTGAGGTGGGCAGAGTCGACGAGACCATTCCCTGGGATGGGGTCCCAGGCTAAGTGAAAAGGAGAACAGAAGCTGGGCACCAGCATGCTAAAACTGCAAGTTTTTGTTGTCGTTTTGTTTTGTTTCTCAAGGGCAGGGTTTCTCTGTGTGGACCTGTCTGTCCTAGAACTCACTCCATAGACCAGGCTGGCCCTGAACTCACAGAGCTCTCCCTGCCTCAGCCTCCCAAGTGCTGGAATGAAAGGTGTGTGCCACCACACCCGATCTGTAGTTTCTGATTTTAGATGCAATGTGTCTGGCTGCTTCCCACACATGCACCTGCCACACATTCCCACCACGACGAACAGTACATTCAAATCATGGGCCAAAAGGGGTCTTTCCTTCCTTAAGCAGCTTTTGTTGAGTATTTTACCACATCAGCAAGGAAGGCAACACACCATCCAGATGCGAGGACCTGAATTCAGATCCCCAGCAATCACATAAAAAGCTGAAACAAGGCACGTGTACCTGTAATTCCCACACTTGGAGAGGCAGAGACAGGTTTTCTGGAGCTCCCTGACCAGTTGCCTGAGCCTAAATAATCCACACATACAGGAACACACACATGTGCCTCACACACATGTGCACACACTCACATGAACACATTTGTGTCTGTATACACACACCAGAAAGATCTAAAGAGAAGAAATGCAGGGTCTCAGTGTCCCACTCTGCATCCCTGCTCAGTCTGGAACTCATCATGTAGACCAGGCTGTCCTCACACCCAAGATCCACCAGTCTACCTCCTAAGTGCCGGAGTTAAAGGTATGTACCATCACACTGGCTCAGATCTTCTTTTGACCCTGGGAGACAGAGGGCTCCCAACACACATCACAGACACTATGGTATGCACAAGCTGAACGTGCTTAGCCAGACAGTGCACCACAGAGATCGTCTGCTCACCTCCAGGCTGACAGGGAACTGAGGCTCACTGCCTCAGACTGACTCAGCCTTGATCTGATCACTTCAGAGCTCTGCTTAGTCACCACCTCCTCTAGCGACTACCTCACGGGCCCTACCTAAAACTGCCTGGCTGGGAATTGGGTCCTCAAGGGTACTTCACAGAACCTGCAGGAAGCTGAAGAAAGAATCAGCTGCAGTTAAGTTCCTTTCCTCAGAAACCAGGTGAGTAGCAAGTGTTCCTTTCCAGCTGTCCCGCCAGAGCCAGCGCTGCTGAACCACAGCCCTAACCCCACACTGCAAGGAACCTGCCACTGCCTGCAGAGGACCTTCAGTACCCTGACCTTGGCAGGGGCTGTATTATTTTATAGCCTTGCATGGGGCTGTTCTCTATTGATGTCCAAAAGACAATGACTCAAGGTAGCCGTGGAGACTAGATGAAGAAGGCAGAAGCAATTCTAGGTCAGTCATTCCAGAGCCTTTGCCTGCAGAGGAACCCCTGGAGAGCCTGTTCAGACCCCTTCTGACTGGTGGGTGTGAATGGGCTGTCACTATCCGTTCAGAGTCTCTTCTTGAGAGGCTGTGCTCTGGGGAAGGTCTGTGCCAAGTCCCCAAGTACCCCCCTTTTCTACCCCCCCCCAGTCCTGAAAGGGGGTTAGGAAAGGTGAAAAGCCCTTCCTAGCTAGATGTGGTGGTATGCATCTATAAACCCCATCCCACTGTGCCCCCACAGGGGGTCACTTCCGATGCCCAAACCTCCCTCAAACCAACATAGCAGAAATATGAGATTCATCTCCTGGGCCTCAACAAATAGGCAGCTCCCTGTTTGAGTCTCATTCTGTTAGTGGACTGAAAGCACTGACTAAAGGGCTTTTGGAAAAAGGTTTATTTGGTTTATACTTCCTGGTCACAGAACATCACTGAGGGAAGTCTAGGCAGTGAATCAAGGCAGGAACCTGGAGGCAGGAGCCATGGAGGGACACTGCTTGCTGCTCAAATGCACACACTTAACTAGGTTTCTTCTAGGACCCAAGCCTACCTGCCTAGGAACCCGTGCCAACCACAGTGGACTGGGCTCTCCTACATCGGTTAATAAGCAATACAATGCTGCACAGATGCGCTCACAGGTCAATGTGACCTAGGGATTCTTCAGCTGAGGCTTTCCTCTGGGATGACTTAGGCTGTGTCAAGTTGACAATTAAAGTGATCCAGGACACTCCCTAAGTCATAACCAAGTGCAGCCAATGCCAAGGATCACAGCTCCTTCCCAGAAGTGGCCCCCTTACAATGTGTGGTAGGTCACAGGCCAGGCCAACCCAGAGAAACACACTGCTCAGTCGCATCCTGTCCCCTCCAAACATAGTGACCAAAGGGGAACAGTTGTATAGAACCCCAGCAGCACTCATGAGACCCTCGGGTGTGTCTGTCGACAGCACACAAGTGCACGATTCCTTTTACAAGTAATACATCCGTGTCCTCCACATCAACACTGCTCTCACAGTAATGTGACTTAAATGTGTGTGCAACATGGCCACATCAGATAAAGAGTTTGCACAGTTTTACAATTTCTAACCACCTGCAAAACCAAAATCATTTTCTGATGAAGTGCTTTACCTCTGCAAACCCAATAAAATTCAAATCCACCTATTCATTCAGGGGGCAGGCAGTGGTGTTTTGTAGACACTCATTTGCTAATTCTCAAATCAGAGCAGCAGGCAGCTGTGCCAGGTGGGCTTTGGAGATGGTGTTTTAACTGCAGGAAAGCAAATGCTGACAGTTGTGGTCCCCTAAGACATGCCAGTAACTCCTCCAATTCATTTGCTGCTTGAGGATGGCCCACCCTTCCAGCGCCCTGTGGAGTCGCAGCA
>LOEQ01000186.1:283699-293862 GCA_001685075.1 Bramus lutescens | reverse complement strand
ATGGCATGGCGTGATATTACAGTATAGCATGGTATGGTATGTATGGTATGGTATGGTATGGTATGGCATGGCATGGCATGGCATGGCATGGTGTGATATTACAGTATGGTATGGTATGGCATTGTGTGGTATTACAGTATGGTGGTATGGTATGGTATGGGAAGGTATGGTATGGCATGGCATGGTGTGGTATTACCATATGGTATGCCGTGGGAACAGACCAGCATCCCTAGGTCAGAACATGTGGCTGCAGCATCCTGAAGGCAACAGGAACCTCTCCCTGTAGGAGGTTGCCATGGTCCCCAGGCATGTACGTGATGTTTTGCTGCTGTGTCTCTCAAACAAACTGGTGCTGTAGAGTCACTGTCAGAAGAATTCCTCCATGCCCCTCACTAGCAGAGGCTTCTGGGGACCTCATGCCATCACAGGACAACAGTGGCAGCTCCTCTAACTTTTCCCAGATGATACTGTCCCCGTAAAACGTTGTTAACTATTTTCCTCACACATTCAAAAGAGTGAGCATGATTGCTTTGCCGACTGGAGAGAAGCCTGTGAGGAAATGAGGGTGTCCCCATGGGGATGGGGTGTCTGAGCTCATAGTGGTGATGAACATTGACACAGATTTTAAAAAGCACACACCGAAGCACAAAATTGCTGTTATCTCCTTATGAATAATAGGAGACAGTAATAATGCTGCTTTATTTCTGCATTTTAAGCAATAACAGTAGAACGTGCCACTCCCTTGAAGAGGGTTTCCAGAAGAGCCTGGTGTTAAACAGACACCCCACCCCCAACACCCTGCAACTCAACTCCAAGAACTAAGAGAAGGAAAAACATTTCCACGGAACAGCTCCTCCTGGCAGAGCAGGAACCTTGGATCCTGGACAGTCAGAGATGAAGAAATGGCCTTTAATTCTCTTAAATTCTGTGTAAATATTTGGTGATAAGAAGTACCGCTCCATGACCTTAACCAGTCTGGAGAGGAGGAGCTGCCTCTCCAAAGCTGCTGGGAACCCATGGGGGCAGTGCACGGAGAACACTAATAACGGACTGTTGATGCTCTCCTCGCCAGCGTTCACTCTGCAGTCCAGTGCCTACACTGGCAGACAAGCTTATAGTCTAGTACCAATTACCCACAACAGGGTGTCCACACTGATGCCTGTCTAGTGGCCCTCAAGGGCTAACAGACTTCCTGGCTTCCAACTGCACCCTGGCACCTCTGCAAAATGACTTCTCCAGCATTCCCTGCATCATGTGTGTCCCTGGATCTGCTGCTGGGAGACCCTGGGGCAGCCCCACCACGTGGTACTCTCTCAGTGTTCATCAGACAATGGCACTGCTCCTGAATCCTAGCCTCCATATCCTGAAGCTCTATTCTTCATAAATTGTCTGGTTCCAGGCATTATGTTACAATTCCAGAAAACAGACAGATGAGTGCTGAGCTGGGCAGCCCATTGGCTCAGCCATAACTATCCTAAACCCCAAGGAGGCAGAACACTCCTCTGGCCGCTGAAAAAGTCACAGCAGATTGATAGGTGAGACTCCCAGAGTCAGTCATTCACCTTGCTTTTCTGAGACAAGTTTTCTCACTGGCCCAGGGCTCACCGATTCAGCTCCACAGGGATCTGTCCATCCCTGCCTTCCAGGCACTGGGATTATAAAGGAGTGCCACCATGCCCAGCTCTCTTCCTTGCATGCCAAGCGCTGCACTGACTGAGTCATCTGCCTAAACCAAACGAGCACATTTTTACTGAGAACTTACCAAGTGCAGCCCAGAAATGGAGATGTGAACTGTGGGGGCTCCTGGTCCAATGCAGTGGGTGTCCTGGTGCCTGTCTGCAAGAGGATGTGTCTTCTTCAGGGACATTAATGAGCATGGCTCTGAAGCCTGGTGCATTGTCTGATACCTGCATCCATCTTCCTCCTTCCCTGGTACCCTGAGATCCTCAGGGAATCACCATTTATCCATGCAGTCCTCTGAGCAGAAAGGACTGTGGGATATCAGAGCAAACCTACCACATCACAGGTGGGACTGACATGTTTGCCTCCAGCTTTGATTTCAGGGTCTAGTCACTGTTGCAAAGTACAGTTGCCCTTTCCAGAAGTCCAGGTTTGGTGACTAGTCACTAATGGTTACCAGGTCAGAAGACAATTGACCATGTACCCATGACAAGTTTGCTATCAGCCCCAGCCAACTCCACAGAAACAGACACAGTTGATCACAGCTGACATGTGGTCCAGGTAGAATCTGCATCCTCTGAAGGTTGCCTTGACTACTAGGTGGCACCTACTTAGGAGAAACCCTGTACATTATTGTTAGAATGAAAGAGGTGATGTGGAACTCCGGAGTGTCCCCTCCCAATCAGGCCATGCCCTGTGTGGAGATAGAAGGGCTGATGCACCATTTAGAGCTGAGAGCTCCTCTGTCTCTTATTGGCTGAACACCAGCCTGTTCTAGGTCTCTGTAGTCATCACCAGTGACTGCAAAAAGAAGCTTCTAGGATGGAGGGTTGAGAAATGCACTACACTATGGGTATATAGATAAATACTTAGGGGACCGTTAAACACTATGCTCACTCAGAAGAATAATAGTTGTAGATTTTCCTCAAGGGCTTATGACCAAGACAGTTATGGGTTCTAGGCCCAGTTAACCATATCAGGCATGAGGTTTTTCTTTTTTTTTTTTTCCTTGTGGACTTGTCCCTAACTTCAATCATAAAAATAATTGGTTACTCCAGTAATATTCAGGCCACTATTGCACCGCAGGCTTGTCTGACCAGGTCAGTCAACACTGGGGTTCCCAGGGTTCACAGTGGGTAAAGTTGATAATGACTTTTCTCAACCTCTAGCATATATGCCTCTTTCAGGCACTGTGAACGGTGGCTCAGACCACAGAGGGGCGAGGCTGAACGAGGCCCCACAGCTAAAATAGAACCATGTGTATCTTAGCATTGGACCTTGAGGAGTTGTCAGGACAACAGAGGGGAACCCCTGCTCAGCTGCAGCAGGAATTTCAGAAGGCCTAGGTGGTAACGTTGGGGCTCCTAGGAAGGCCTGATCCTGTGGTAGGGGGAGGGGAAGGAGAGGAGGGGATGAGATGTCTCTAGTGTCTATATAATAGTGGCTAATAAGGTGTAAAACCCCTGGCAGAGGGATAAAAGGGACTCCTCTGCCTTCTGAGATTCAGAGGGACTTAGAATAGGAAGATGTGGCATTGCAACAGTGGCACTAAAGAAGGGCCTGATCCTGCCTGCCTGACCTCATCAGATATGAAATGTCGGAAGAAACCACCCACGTGGGAAAGAAAGGCATGGCTTCTGTGTTCAAAGCCTTGGGAAGAAATGTGGGGTGGGATCATTGCCCTGCTGTCCATGTCCACCTGTGCCTGCTGACACAACACCTCTGCTTATCCCAGACACCCTGGCCCTGACTGGTACCAATGTCTTCGAAAACAGCTTCCTTACCGGAAAACAGACCTAGATAAGAGAGGGCAAGATCACTGGCAGACTAGGACCTGGGACAGAATGGGAAGACAGAAGAGAAAGCAGGTACCTGAGGCAGTGGTGAGTGACCAGGATTCAAGACAGCACACACATGCAAATGTGGCACAAGGCGCAGGACCTCCTCCTAAGGAGGCAGGAGAGGTTCTCCCCTGCTTATGTGCTCAAATGTCACAGGGGAAGCAAATTAGCCTGAGGAGGAAGCAGCTGAGCAAAAAGATGCGATCCCCTCCTCCCCACTATCATGAATACCAAGCAAGCCTGCTGTAGACAGGGAAGAACCCAGAACAGACGAATGGACTTGGTAAGAAGTGGGGATGGGCAGACAAAAACTGGATGTGATTATACCTTAATAACTTCTGCCAGGGTTAGAAAGGAAAGAGGAAGGACCAAGGTGCCACAGATGAAACAGAGACTAAAGAGGGGCAAAGTCCATTCTCTTCCGTGCCAGGCCACCAGGGGTAAAGGAAAATGGTCTGGACAGAGTCACGGTGAGAACTAAGAAGCAGCAGCCAGCAGGAGGCTCTGGGGCCTCCCCACAGCCATCTGTCCTTAGAAGGCCCTGAGAGAATACAGCATCCTATCCAGGGATGTGTCAAGCAATATTGTCATCCGCCTGGGGGTTCTGAACGGCAGGAAGGTTTCCCATGAGAAATCAAAGCCTGGAGCTGTGCCGCATGCGTGCAAGAGTTCCAGTTTCGCAGTGCTAATGTGGTTCAGGGAGTCTGGAGCCAAGAAATAAATGTAAAAGCTTGCCTTGGATGGGTGAAACCCTGGGCCCCCCAGCTAAAGGCAAACAAAGTCACTCTGTGGGAACGTTTTCGCAACCCAGGACACATGTGGGCTGGCCTCCAGGATGGCTCCAGCTGGGGTTCCCACATGCCACTTCCATTTCCTGATGCAGCACTGCTGAGCATGCAGATATCCGTCCACCGCTCCAGTTCCCAGTGGAGGGAAAGGGCTGTGGAAGAGAGGCCAGCGAGGGGCTGCACAGCAAAAGCATGAGCCAGGCCCTGGACTGACTGATATCTGGAAGCATGGAAGCGATCAAAACTTTAGGGTTGAGCCTGGAGAGATAGCTCAGTGGGTAAGAGCACTTGGGGTACAAGCACAAGGACCTGAGTTCAAATTCCAGCCCCCATGAAAAAGTCAACTTGCCTATAACCACCTGTAACTCTAATGCTGGGGCCAAGGGAAGAGCTAGATTGCAGTAAGTAGAAGGTAGGGGTATTTGCAAAAGAGGAGTGTGTGTGTGTCTGTGTGTGTGTGTGTGTGTGTGTGTACCTGTGTGTGTGTGTGTACCTGTGTGAGCACCTGTGTGTGTAGGTGTGTGCAGAGACCAGAGGTTGACTTCAGGTGTCCCCTTGTCACTCTTTACTTTAACATTTTGAGCTGTGTCTCTCACTGACTCTAGAGTTTGTTAAACGGGCTGCCGTCAAGCCCCAGGAACACCCTGTCTCCACACCTGCCCAGTGTTAGGGTTACAGGTGTATGTTCCCATGTCTGAATTTTTTTTTTACATTAGTCTACCTGCTTGCAAAACAACCCCTTTATCCACTGAGCCATCTTCCCAACCCCAAAGAAATATTCCTGAACAAACAATAAATACAAGATAAAAATCATGTCTAAATGTATCTGATATGCAGTAAAGGTGAGATTATTTATTTGCCTAAAATAAAAATAAAATCAGATTAGATTAACAACAAACCCTGGGTACCCACTGTCAGAAGCAAGATGAGCAAAGCTGGGGAGATGGTTAACTGTTCACATCTATGTCACTGAGCAGAGTCTGTCATTGGACTGAGAAGGAGCACTCTAGAATGTAGTTGGATTTTGGCAAGTGCAGCTTGAAATACTGACAATCAAAAGAAACAGAAAACCCCAATAATTCAATAGCCACGGGGTGGTGGAGGTGGAAGCAGAGGGCGAGATTTACATATATGCCTTCCATATATATGGGAAATCACGGCAATTTCTCAAAGAAAAAATAATTGCTAATTATTCATTTCTAATTAAAAAGCAATAACGCGAGTTTTTCCACAGCAAAGATGGAAATTTTCCAGGGCCCCTCGTTCAAGGCAGCAGATTGCTATGATGAGCCTGTAAGGTGAAGCCAGAGCTTCCTGTGTCCTCCCAACATAAGAAAGCAGCCCTAAGATCTTCANTTTCTTTATTAACCAATGAAAGGAACACATAGACAGATGACCCTCCTACATCAAGCCAGAGCTTCCTGTGTCCTCCCAACATAAGAAAGCAGCCCTAAGATCTTCATCTGTGCTAGTCCACAGCCTTCCTCAATGCGCTGTGCAGAGAAGACACTATGACCAAGCTGAATCCGGTCCAGAAATGCAAAGATGGTTTCATGTTAAGAAATCGTGTGTCACTCAGTGTTTCGGTCAGGGTTCAGTTATAAACAATAGAGTCCTTGTCGCAGCTGAGAGCAGGAAGAGTCCTGACCGAGTGTTAAGTGGCTCACAGAGTGTGGCCAGGGCTGGAGAAAGACCACAGTCACACAAGTTATTGTACTGGATATCGATAATCGCTGTATGCTGTCATCATCCATGCTGCTAGGTCTGTCGCTGAGCCAAACTGATCCATCTACTCTATCACAGGCCTGTCAAGGCAAGAGAACAATAGGACCTACTGCATTTGCTGCTTGGATTCACCATTTTCTCTCATTACTATGACAAAATGCCTGACGTAAGCAATATAGAAAGGAAAGGTTGAATTTGGCTGACAGTTTGACACCAGGATGAGCTAAGGGGGAGTCTCCAAACGACTTCTCTGAATTGGGTTATGGGAAGATGAGGCTCTCCTGTCTACAACCAACAAGCCTCCAGCCCCAGCACTCACTGCCACACTATGGTGCATGGCGCCCTGTAGGCTACCTCCCCAAGAGGCCTCTGCCATTGTGGGTATTCCTTCTGGACAGACAACACTCAAGTGTTAGAATCAGTTATATCACATCCTGTGACCAGTCCAGTAAATCGTGTTACCACACTGCGCGGTTCCTGCCTGTAAAGAAAATCAGAGCCTCCTTCACCGCGGTCAGGGGAAGGAGATGTGGGATGCAGTCCTTGCTTGCAGCCTTCGTAGCCTGTGCCTCCCAAACCTCATGCCAATGCTCTAACTGCTCTAATGTCAATCTGACCCAGGTCTCCTGGGAGAAGGCATGTGTACATGTTCCATGTCTGGGTCCAGGGACTCTGTGTAACTGTGTGGTACTGACATATCATGCATAGAAAATCACCTCCTTCCTTCAGCATGCCTTACTGTGCTGTTGCATGGCACACACTTGCAAACAATACTGACACCATTCTTGGCCAACCTGAGTAAAACTCTGCTGGTACAAAGAGAAACACCCAAGACTGGTGTCTGGTAAGAAAGCAGGGCTAAATTACAATGGTGCACACCAACAGCACACTCTAGATAAAGGCAGAGGAGAAAACTGGGAAATTGTATGATCATAAACCCAACAGTTAGAGAATGTGTATGTGATATGGTCCTGGTCCCAATGTTACTGTCATTCCACAACATAAACAGTCTGAGAACTATTTACCTAGCTCTTGATTGTATAGGGCGCCATAAGTGACCAGAGATCTAAAGTATTCAGGCTGTCATGATGTCCATGGAAGAGCGCTTGCCCTCTATACACAGGGTCTTGGGTCCCTTCCCTGGCACCCCATGAGGGAACAGAAAAAAGCAGATGCCAGGGTATGTGTGCATGGGGGCTTGTCCTGAAGCCAATGCAGACAGACAGACGGCTTAATGTCACTACACTTGCTGTGTTTCAGAGTGTCCCCAGAGTGCTCTCTTGCTACACACAGCAAAAGCCATACACACAGATAGTCAGCTTCAGTCAAGGTGAGTTCGGCTACAGGCATGCCCTAGAAAAGGACAGGGAGTCAAACAAAGGGACCAAGGTGCTCTGAGGAGAGGAGACAGAACAGATATGCCCATGAGATGAGGTTTTTATAACAGTCAAGGTTAAACTCTGGGTAGCCCCTCTTCTTAAGTGTAGCCAGCTTCCCGCAGATTCTCTCTATCCAAAAATTGTGTGGGGTGTGTGTGTGTGTGTGTGTGTGTGTGTGGTGTGTGCAGTGTGTACATGTGCATCTGTGGGGAGGTGTTTGATGTGTGTGTGGTATGGTTGTGGTACGTGTTGTGTGAAGTCTGTAAGGTGCATGTGTGTGGTATGTGTTGTGTAGTGTGTATGTGTGTGGTATGTGTGTGCATGTGCATCTGTGTGTCTGTGTTTATATACATGATGTGCACGTATATATATATTCATATGTGTGTAGTGGATATATGTATGTATATAGTATGTAGTAGGTGCAAGTATGTGATTGCATTATGGCATGTGTATGCCTGTGTGTATGCATATGTACAGAGGTATGTATGTGGTACATGTGTGTGCGTACATGCCATCTACTCACATGTGTGCACACTCATATGTGGAGGACAAAGAAGACTTTGGGTGTCCTCCTCTAGTACCCTCTACCTTATTCCCTTGAGACCGTCCCTCTGACTAAACCTGAAACTCATCATTCTGGGCTAGACTGGCCAGGCAGTGACATGCACTGGAATCTGCTGTCTCTGGCCCCAATGCTGTAGTTAAAGCATGTGCAGTCAATCCCAGCTGTTCATGTGGGTTCTGAGGACTGGACCTCAGGTCCTCAGAGTGGCAAGAGTGCCTGCCCACTAAGCCATCTCCCTAAAGATTAGCCCCCATGCTATTTTTAAAGTTGACTTATAGAATATACACCTAGTATTTTATAAGAGCACACAGCCAACTACAGTATGTAGGCCTAGTAGATAGATAGATTGGATTCTTAAAAATGGTAGCAGTGGAGGGGGCAGGTCAGTCTTGCTAATGTAACAGTTCTCTCCAGTTCATTAAAAAAAAAATCCCAGCAGACCACTAGGTAGAAATTTACCTCAGTCCTCTGATTGCCAGGGTTTCCCATACTCTATTTTAAGGGAAAATACAAATGACCCAAACTAGCCCATCAGGAATGAAGAAAAAAGTCAGAGGCCCAACGCTATCTGATGTCAAGACTCCAGAAGCTGCGTCATTGGGACCGTGAGGTGCTGTGGTTAAAGCATAGACAAGCAGGACAGAGCAGAGGCAAGTGAAATGAAGGCGGCCATGAACCAGACGTCGGAGAAAGGACGCTGCTTTTCAAGAAGTGCTTCTGGGGACAGGTAGCTGAATGCCCACTCGTGGGTATGCACACGCAAACACACATGTGTTCACATCAGCTTCTGTTTGATCCTTACTACATACCGCATACCAAAGTAACTCAAAATAAACCACAGACCTACTTTTAAAACCAAAGGTATAAAATTTCCAGGAAAAAAAATATGTCGCCTTCTACTGTCAGATTGATAAATGAGACTTCACAACAAGAACTGTGCTTCAAAGACTCTGCCTAAAAGAACAGAAAGACAAGCTGCAGGCAGAGAAAGTAAGTGCAGGCCATTTATCTGGTGAAGGTGTGTGAGGTGTGTGTGTGTGTGTGTCTGGATGTTTAAGTATGCTTGTGTCAGTGGAAGGTATGTGTGTGTGTAAGTTGTGTGTGTGTGGAATCTGCATGTGGAAGCTGTGTGTGTGTGTGTGTGTGTGTGTGTGTGTCTGGATGTCTATGTATGCCTGTGTCTGTGGAAGGTATGTGTGTGTAAGTTGTGTGTGTGTGAAATCTGCATGTGGAAGCTGTGTGTGTGTGTGTGTAAGCTAGCCATGTGTATAGAAGATATGTGGGTGGAAGCTGCTTGCGTGTGTGTGTGTGTGTGGAAATTGTATGTGTGGTGGATTTGTGTATCTTAACACATGTGACCCCCAGAGGCAAATGCCAGGTATCTTTCTCTACAACTCTCTCTCCACTTTGCTTTTTGAGGCAGAGTCTCTCAGGACACAGAATTCACCAAGTAGGCAAGGCTGGTGGGCCAGTGAACCCCAAGGATCCACCAGCCACCACCTCCCAGAGCTGGGATGACAAGAGCTCATCCCACACCTGACTTTTCACACAGATGCTGGGAATTTGAACTCGGGTCTTCATGCTCGTGGGGTAAACTCTTTACTTACTGCAGTACTGCCCCACTCTCTGGTGAAAGAATTGTATTTGACGCTTAGAAAAACCTTTTAAAACTCAGTAAGCAGAATAAGCACCTCCAACAAAGCAGGGACAAAACTCCTTAGAGTGCAGTGAAAAAGGAAGAGATGGGGAGAGCAGCCTTGCCTGAGACTGAGGTGGCCTATAAAGAGGCGCAGGTGCCCCAGGTATTTCTGGATCTTTTCAGAAGGGCTGGGGGATGGCAGTCTGTGAGTTGGTGGTAACGCTGGCTACAAGAGAGAGCATTTAAATAAAACACACAGCTCTGATGAAGCCAGACTGGAGCAGAATCCAAATCTCAGCCAGGTGTGCTGCCACACATCTGTAATCCCAGTGCACGAGAGGCAGAAGCAGGTGGACAGAGAGTTTGGGGCTAGCCTGGGCTACAGAGGGAACCCATGTCAAAAAGAAGGCAGAGATAAAAAGGGTAAGAGGAAAAGGAAGGGGAGGAGGGATGAGAAGGGGAGCGAGCACGCGCTTGGCCTCTGAAAAAACACATGTGGAAGTTTTTCATCTGTCGCTGTCAGCACCCTTTCTCCCCATCCGTTCC
>LOEQ01000186.1:246811-264226 GCA_001685075.1 Bramus lutescens | reverse complement strand
GCCGGAATTGGCTCACCATTCTGAAGGATGAAGGGTCCATGTCTGGTGATAGTGCTGGCAGCATCCTGAGGTAACACAGAGCATCTACTCAGCAGGACACAGAATATCATCTGGCTTGTCCTCTCTTCCTTACAAAGCCACCAGGATTCAGTCATAGGCTTCCACCTTAGTGATTTTTATTAAAGGTTGTTGCAATCTCTCTATTTCTTTACCATTGTTCATTTTTTTCTATGCCTAATATATAAATTAAGCTTTATTATATGTTTATATATAGGAAAAGAGTATACACAGAATTCTTTACTATGTATGTCTTCAAGGCTAGCACTGATGGGCCTTGGGTGGTGTCCCCATGACTGGGGCTGACTATATGATGATAATTGTTTAAACTTCTGTGTATATTATTAAACTCCCATAGCACTCCTCCCAGGTCCTGCTGGGATGCGTGTGTTTGTAGAGGGTGTTTTGCCCAAGCAGCATGCAGAGGCACTGGTGCATGGTGATGGTAAGCAGCAGGCTATTGGGCTAATTTCTGTTTGAGGATTCTCCAAAGACCTGCCCATCATCTACAGCAGGGCATAGCCACCCCCACCTTGGATTCTTTCCAAGGGTCCTGGAGTGAAATAGACCCAATACTGAGTCTAAAGGTGTAAGTAAACTTTGGGTAGCACAAGAGGACCTACAGCCTTCCCCAAGGGCTCCACCCTCTACCCTCCACATCCCCTTCTAGAGTTATAGTTCAAATATCTTCCTTGTGTCCAAGTCACCTACCCTAGTCTTCTTCCATGGAACCCAATCAGGATGCAAAGGACCACCATTCCATGAGTTTCTTGGTCTGCAAAGAATGTGGGTGCATCCTTGCTGGTCTTTGTTTTCCCGTGATGATCTTAAAAATGATAAAAAAAAAAAAAGGTCTTCTGTTACCTGTGATCCCTGAATGCCACCCCAAGATGTACACTCAAAACCATTGGCTACAGAGACTCTGGGCAATATTTCCTCACCCAAACTCACAGCAGGCTGATTTGAAGTCATCAAGATGTGGAAACAACCTATGTCTCCATCAACAAAAGAATGGGAACAGAAAGACCTACTATGGGATACTGTCCAGCCTCTCAGCGAGAGGGAATTCTAACACCAGTACAACATCAATGCCGAGTGAATTAAGCCAGTCACAGCAAATGGATGCTGTATGATCCCACTCACCAGAGGCCCCTAGGCTAGTCAAGTCTGGGGAGACAGCAAAGGAAGGAGGTGACAAGGGCTGGAGGGAATGGAAACGGATGTTTAGGGTTTAATGGCCGTGGAGCTTCAGTATGGGAGGGTTCAAAGGTTCTGGAAGATAACTGTGGGGATGGCGGCTCTGCAATGCAGACACACTTAATACCTGCCATCTTACCCTTATAAACAATAAAAATGGTCAGTTCTGTATCACACACACATACACATACACAAGCACAATTTACAAGTTAAAAAAGACCACTGGGTCAAAGGAAGCAGCCCGTGTCTGTTTTCCCTAAAGGAACAGAAGCAGCAGAATCAATATATGTTACAGAGGGATTTATTAATTTCCAGGCTAGGGACTGGGTAGTCCATGCCAGAAAGGCTGAGAACCTGGCAACTGCTTAGTCTACAGGGCCAGACTTCTCAGCTGTCCCCATCTGACACTAGAGGGTTCTTGAAGAGCCATCGGTCTTTAGTCCACATTGGAAGGCCTAAGACAAGTGACTGCAGTGGCAGGGGCGTCAGGCCAGATGCCCTCATCAGCAAGGAGTGGGCAGCCCTGGGCACTCTCCCTGCGTTTGCATTTGGTGAACACATGGGTCAGAACCCGAGTGAGTCACAGTCCTAGTGAAGCAGCCGAGGTAGCAGGTCAGGGACCGGTCAACACCTGTGCAGGCAGTACTCTTGGCCAGGGGTATGACTGAGTGCTCCAGGTTCACCGCCACACAGGGCAGGAGCCGTCACACCCAGGAGAGTGGCAAAGCACAAGGGCCCCATGGTGACCACACTTGCGGCTGCCACCTGAGCCACCAAGTCTCCTCTGATGCATTCAGCGGGTACTATCGTTTTGGCTTCACCCAGTTTTAAGGTTTGAAAGTCTGTTGTTTATTGGAGGACATGTTTCGCTTTATAACTCAATTAAAGGCCAGGAGCACAGCCTGGACTTCAAGTGTGCTGCTTCTCTGTGACTGGGTCTTAGTCTAGATTCCCTTGGAGCTGTGACTCTGAGTGTGGCACACGCAGGCAGGAAAGCAGCCCTGACACTGAGAGGCTCATCTGTATACAGTCCTTTACAGGTCTTCCCTGGGGGCATGGAGTGTGGGTAGGGACTTGGGTCATTGATGGCTTCCCTCCCCAGGGGGTCTGCATCTTGGCTCCAGGACTGAGTTTATTTACAAGGCAATGGTTCTCAAATCTGAATGGACAACTAGATCACCATAAGGGTTTGATTGGCTAGACTTACCCTGAAATTTCAGTTGTATTTGGAGGCCAGGACACTTGATCTACTGTTGAGGGTTACTACAGCTCATTCTAGGACTAACCTTTGGGACCTCTGGCCAAGTCAACTGGAGACCTTGACTAGGAGACTAACTGCCGGGCTGGACACTGGTCTACTAGCTGGTCACCATCACAGGCTGGCACAGCGGATGAGCGTTTCTACCTGTGCTCTGAACCTGTGCCCGAACTGGAAAGCAAGACAAGGCAGTTGTGGGAACTGAATTAAGAAAAAGAGTATTTGGAAGGGACCTTGAGCACTGACAATGGTGTAACACTCACCCCTGGTGTGGCCCTGAGGCAGAAAAGGAGACTCTGTGGCCCTCGAGGAAGACCCGTCAGCTTGGCCAAGAGGAGCCACCAGTCTATGACACCTGAGACGGCTACTCTTCCTTGTCAGCCTGAAAGGCCTGGAGTCCTGGATGGAATAAAAGGAGGAAATGGGGAGTGGTAACTAAGGGAATAGCAGCATCCATCCTTCTGCTTCCTGACTACAGATGCACTAAGACCAGCTGCTTACACTCTCGACTTCCTATACCCTTAAACCATGAGCCAAAGGAAACCTTAAGTCCTTTAAATTGCTTTTGTTAGGAATTCTGTTACAGCAATGGGAGGCAACTAATACCAACCCGAACCGCAGGCAGATGTGTCCCTAGACATGTCAAGGGTTGTTTCACAAAAACTAAGAGCCCCATATGACTTGCTAGCCTAATGCTGCAACCCTTTACTACAGCTCCTCATGTTGTGGTGACCCCCAACCATAAAATCATTTTCATTGCTACTTCATAACTGTAAATTTGCTACTGTCATGAATCATAATGTAAATACCTGCATTTTCCAATGGTCTTGGGTGACCGCTGTGAAAGAGTCATTTGACCCCTAAAGGGGTTGCAACCCACAGGTTGAGAACCTCTGTGCTAGAATGTGGTGCGGGTGCTCATATTTTGAAAATAAACAAAATTTAAAAAGGAAAGAGAGGCAAGGTTTATGCAGTCAGCCTGTTGGAGTGCACCCCGCCCACCTTCTCTGATCTCCTAAGTTCTCTGGCGAGAAGTGCTCTGGAGAAGTGTGGCTGGGGGCTCCAGGAAGAGGAAAACGGATCTTAAAAGTAGGGTCTGATGAAGCCACCAGAAGCCCAGACAGAGCACAACCGAAGAGACACCAGTGGTGAGAGAGAGGCTGAGCTGGCAGCCTCCTGGCTGGGGGACCAGGGTCCCCCCCATCCCATCAGCTCACTGGGCAGCAGAGGTCTCACATGCCCCTAACTCAAACCTCACTGATACTAAAATGCTGCTCTCTCAAAATGGAGCACAGAGGGAGGCTTATCAAAGACCATAATCTCACAGGAGGGGTGATGCTGCTAGCCCAGAGTGTCCCCCTTCAGCTGACCCAGCTGAAGTCGCCATTGACCCAAGGCCTCTCCTCCCAGGAAGACTGCTCAGGGTGACTGGGCATGGGGGTTGCCGGGATAGCCACTTTCCCTGCTGGCCTACAGCCAGCTTTCGGTTTGCGCGTGCTCCAGGGAACAGAGGGCAGACAACCACTCGATATGTGAGTGATGAGAGCCACCACAGCCCTGAAGACTGGTGCTGCTCCTGCTAAGACAGTCCCTACCCTGCCTGGGGTCTCAGGAATTCTCAAGAGTTCGTGAGCCTTGCTCCCAACTCTCACTGACCCCTACGCCCAGGCTGTCTCTCCAGGTTGGATGGCTTTTTTTTTTCCTTTTTTCCTTCTTTTCCTTCCTTTCTTCCTTCCTTCCTTTCTTTTATTCTTTCCTTCTTTCTCAGCAAGAAATGTGAATTCAGTTCCAAAACCCACATTAAAAAAAAAGTCCAGGTATGATGGTACACCCCTGGGGTGGTGGAGACAGGGAGACCCTGGGGCTGACTGGCTAGCCCTAGTCTAGCAGAATCAGAGAGTTCCAAGCCAATGAGAGACTCTGTCTCAAAAGTTAATAAAAATGGGCTGTGTCTGAGGATCTAGAGTGAAGGTTCTGTACCCCCCACAAGCATGCAGATACATATATACATGTACATAAACAAACAAGCTTGCAAACATGCACACACATACACACACAAACACACAGAAACCAGCTTGAAGACACAAACACATACACAAGCATGGAGACTTGCACACACATACAAACACGCACCCGAACAAGCATGCAACATGCACACACACATGCATAAACAAGCATGAAGACATGAACACACGCAAGCATGCAGACACCTGCATGCACACGCACTTGTAGACGCACACCCAGACACACAAATTCCAAACTCCTCCCACATCAGTTACTTTTCTCATGGCTGTGACAAAATTCCTGACCAGAAACAGCCTAACAGAGAAAAGCGTTCATGTCGGCACGCCATTTCAGAGATTTCGGTCCAGTATGGTAGAGCAGGAATGTTAACAGGAAAGCTCCACCCACAGCCCTGGGAACATGACCAGCTGTTCACATCAGAATGGACCCAGAAGCAGAGAGGCCTAACGGGAAACAGAGGCAGGTATCACCTTCAAAAGCCACCGCTAGTGATCCGCCTCGGCCAGGCAGGCCACCTCCTGAATGTATCATACCTTCCAAGACAGCTGTCTCCACAGCTGAGGGTAGGGGATTCGAAGCATAACACTGTGGGGGACACACCAGATCCAAGCTCTGACATGCCTTTGTTTTGAAATAGCTTTTGAAGGGACAAGGTCATTATCAGAAACTGGACCCCACCAGAGCCAGTCCCACGAGACCGAACTGGCTTTTTTGTCTTTCTCTTCAATCCATCAGAGCAAATTTTCCCTTCAAAGGGCTCCAGGAGGCCTTCCTTGCTCCAGCCTTCACCCTCTTCTGCTTCTAAAAGACTTTCTCACCATCTCCCTAGCTGCCTCCATTTCCATCCCGGGTGCCATCTTTGAAACAAGCCCAACTTCAGCCGGGAACACTCTCTTTCCCGTGAGCAGAAGACCTTACGTCACCTGGTTTCGATGTGTGGGCTATTTACATTTTCCCTATCACAAAACACCTGAGAAGAAGCAATTAAAGGAAAGGAGGGCTTGTATTGGCTCATGTTTTGAGGAGATACAATCCGTCCTTGGAGCGGGGTGTGGAGGCAGGAGTAGAAGACGCTGCTCACATGGCTCTTGCAGTCAGAAAGGTAACAGTGAAAGGAAATGGGGCTGAGCTCTAAACCTCAAAGCCCACCCTCCGAGAACCACTTCCTCCAACAAGCCACCCCCTCCCAGATGTTCTAGAACCTTCCCAAAGAGCACCACCAACCAGAAACCGAGTGTTCAAGCACATGAGCCTGTGGGAGATGGTTCATATTCAAACCACAATATGTGCACATCACCTGGCCTAGAACCTTCTGTGAACATCAGAGAGAGGAGAGGAGGAGGAAGGAAAGCCCGTTCCTACCAGCCACATCTCTCTGACTAACATGTTGCAGGCTGTGTTCTCCAAGGGAATTCCTCAGTGGGCTGGGAGCCACAAAAGGGGCAGAGTGCTGACCCCATCATACGCTGGCAGCCAATTCTGTCTGCCCCTGTCTTCTCAGGTGTGGGTGGGCACAAGCTCCAATAGTGTGGGAATGGGCCCCTTCTCCTTAGAAGCCCAACCTTGAAGCCCTCCTGGAAAGATATCAAGGTTTCTGGTGTCTGCCCGTTAGCCCCCAGCTGGTCCGTTTGAATGCCGCTTTGAGGATCAAAGGTATTCTAGAAGGTTACAAGACTCGAAGATCAAGGAGATTCACCTGTTCATCAAAGGAGCTGGGAGGGCCTTTCCCGGGATGTTCAGGCCCTGTGGTGTTAACCACAGGGAGCTCTGGTTTAGGATGAATGCCCTACACATGGCCAGGGAGCAAGAGCGGCTGGAGGGTCTGGGCCCCCACGCACTTAGTGCGTGCCTGGAAAGCATCCAAGGGGAACCCAGGAAAAGGACTGGGTACTGGGGTTGGAAGACGTTGTTACCACAACCTTGTGTGGCTGCAGAGATATTAGAAGAAAGACACCAAGGAGGAAGGGACGGAAGGACAGGCCAGAGACAGAAGACAGCCACATCCTTAGAGACAGACAGCAGCGCTGTACGGATAGCGTGTGTGCATGGGCTGTGCTGGCTCCTGTGCAGGGAAGGTCTGCCTAGTTCTGAAAAACTGCTGACACCATGCTACCAAATAA
The DNA here is from genome assembly GCA_001685075.1 of Bramus lutescens. NCBI lineage: Eukaryota > Metazoa > Chordata > Mammalia > Rodentia > Cricetidae > Bramus > Bramus lutescens. Next base: position 257,569 of record LOEQ01000186.1, on the reverse strand, counting down.
CCACAACTCCTTGCATGTATGTATCTTTTTAGATAGTGGTAGAGAGATGGAGAGTTGGGTCTCCTTCCCATGAAACACTGAACTCATAAGAACAAACCATTTTCAAATACTACCCACCTATTCCCAAGCCACCCAGCCTTCCTCCAGGCCATAATTCCTTCCTGCAGACAACCTTGGTATGTGGGTATTGGGGAACTCAATTCATACAATCCTTTGCCTCCTGAGTCAGGCCAGGAGTGTTTTTTGATTTCATGGTGATCCAGACATACCTTAATCATGGTAGGTGTGACTTGACTCCACAGCAGCCATGCTTGGCTTTCAGAATCACAGAGGTGCCTTCCTCCTTCCCTCCCTTTGGAGGTTCAGACAGCAGATGCAGGTTAAGCAGGAGCCACATCTTACACCTTCTGGTAGGCACAGTTTGCTAAATGCTTGGGTATCCACTGTTACCTCTTGGTCTAAGGGGGGGGAGGGCTGCTGTAGCATCAAGCTGCAGAAATATCACCTCCCAAAGTAGGAAGGAAAAGGCAATATGCCCCCCTCCACTAGAGCCATCCTTCTCGTAAAGCCCAGGTAGCAGCAGGATTGGCTGGGAAATGCCCTCCCTGAGGGAAAGGCAGCCACATGGGCTGACACAGCTGAGTGCTGCGTGCATTTGAAACAATCTCACTTCCCTTCCCCCATCCTTCATGTAAAGGATTGAGGGAATTTCCCAGTCAACTATAGAGTTGCTGAATAGGAAGGGCTCATTCTCTATAGTCATAGGGCAGAAGAAATTGCCCAGTCAGTAACATGTTTGCCCTGAAATCATGAAGGCCTGACCCCCAAAATCCATGTAAAAAATCTGGTAGTACCTGCTTGCAGCCCCAGTTCTGGGGAAGCAGAAACAGGCAGGTCCCTGGGGCTTNCTGGGGCTTGCTGGCCAGTCACACTAGCCTACTTGGAGAGTTCCAGTCCAGTGTGAGATTCCACTACAACATAAATAAATAATATTCTGCTGGCAAGATGCTTCAGCAGGTAAAAGTAGAAGTGTTTGCTGCCAATCCTGATGACCAGAGTTCAATCCCAGTACCCACAAAATAGAAGGAGAGACCTGTCTCTCACAAGGTGCTGCCCCCTGACTTCCATATGCAATTCGGGCTGTGGCATCACACACACACACATTTATTTTAAATGCCAACATGCACACATATACAAATAAGTAAATAAAATACTCAAAAGTTTAATACACACCAGCATGCACATGTGTGCACACACGAAGAAAAATCCAAACAAGTCACCAAGCTGTTGACATGAAAGAACTACTTTATCTTTTCTAAAGCACGTCAGATCAGGATCCAAGCCCCCACCCACTCGCCAAGGGGCAAGATTGGTTTCAGTCGTATCTTGCGGTTCCTTCTTAACCTCTCACAATGTTTGATGCTCACAGTGTCCGAGAAAATGAGGTACCAAGCCACACTTGGTTTCCCTTCAAAGTAACACAGCCCCTCCTAGTCCCCACCAGCTAGCCTGCAATCAGAGCTGGCAGGCCTCCTGGAATTCCCAGAACCTCCTGGGCTCCCTCCTAGATCCTGACAACACCCTCTGCCATTCTGCCCAACAGTGTAAGGAAATGCTCGTGACTCGCTGACAGATGAGCCCAGAGTGTGTGCACAAACTGTGCTTCATTCTCATCCTGGTCTTCAAAGCAGCAGTCATGGCAATTCCCTCCTCCCTCCTGCGTCCTCCATCCTCGGCACTTCTAAATATGTATGTTGGCAATCTACAACTCATTCCTTTTAGGCAAAATAAAATTACCCTTAGCTTTCCCAAAAGCTGGGCTATGTAAGTGATCTCTTCAAATAACCAGTTGCTCATTCCCTCCCTGATTCACTACACGAACGTGTCAAACTAACCAAGCTTGTTCCTCATATTTATGAGTCACACATGTGGACTAGAAAGATCCCGGGGGATTGGAGGAGCCAGCTCCAAAGATTCTTTGAGGGTTAGGAAAAGTGGCTTCCATAGATGGTAGTTCAAACATTTGGAGATAAAAAGCACACGTGGACCAGCTCCAAACCAAATGCCTTGCTCAGTTTCTCTGATTCCTTATAGCCAACATGTAATAGGATGCACGGAATAGTCTAGAAAACCTCTGTACCGAGTTAAAGGAAAATGATAGACTGTTAGCGTTTCCTGGCTATGAAAAAAACATTTGAGAATTCAACAGAGTAGGAGAAGTTTATTTTGACACCTGCTTTCAGAGGCTTCAGTTCATAGTCAGTGGACCCTGCTGTGCCAGGGCCTGTGGTGAGAAAGACACATCATACCCAGTTCATAGGAGAGCAAAGCTGATCTCCTCGTGACAGTCAATAAACAAAGGGGAAGTCAAGAAGGCACTTCCCATATCTCCTGTGGGGTCACACCCCCAGGGATCTCTCATCACCCACAAGGCCTTGCCTCCTGAAGGCTCCTCCAACCTTCCAAAGGGACGGTGAGCAGAGGAACAAGCCCTCACCATGGGATCCTCTGCGGGAACATTCAAGATGCAGCCATTACAGAGTCAGTACTGTCCCACCGGGGTGAGACTGGAAGCTGAGTTCTCACACTGCTAAAGTCTGCAGCATCCATAATGAGGCTTGCCTGTGCACAGCATCAGCTCCGCCCTGCTTGTGCTGGGCTTCCCATAGCGTCTCACGAAGATCCAGGTGAGCCATGCCTAACAGTATGGTCAGCTGGATTGCGCCTGGTCACCGATCCATTTCACAGACAAGATTAAAAGTTGCTTCCAGGGTTGGGAAGACGGCCTGTTGGGCAAAGCGTGAGCTTTGCAAGCACAAGGACTTGAGTTAAAATGCCAGAACCCACATTAAATAGCTAAGGGTGGTGATGGCCACCTGTGATCCCAGTGCTGGGAGGAAGAAACAGGAAGCTCTCTACAGTTCCTGGGGCCATCGACCCTAGCCCAACCAGCAAGGTTCAGGCCAGTGAGAAACCCTGTCTCAAAACAGTGTCCTGAAGAATTATACCTGAGACGGTCCTCTGGCCTACACACACACTCGCCCACACAGAGGCTTCCTCCAACCTACCTAAGAGTCAGAGTGTGCAAAGGCAGAGACTGTCATGTGTTTGCCATGGTTCTGTCTGTTGAATGTGTTTTGTGTTCCTCATGTTGACACTTCATAGGTTCCAGGCAGCAGCAATCCTCTGAGTCACAGACAGCTTAATAGAGTCCCCAGTAGACACGGTGCTCATTAATTGGTGCCTTGAGGACATCCACAGATTTGTAATTAATATCCCAGACCTTTCTTTCCCCAGAGGAATGGTAGGTGGTTCTGCCAGTAGGTTTGTGTTCAGACCCACAGAGTGGAAGTCAGCCATGTGCACTGGGAAGCCAGACTGGCTCTCATAGATGGCTTAAAACTAAGGATGTTCACTTTAAAACACTCGGAAGTTTCAAGTTAAAACATGATTGCGTTCATAAAGTTATGATATGCACTTTTTCGAACACATGACTGAAGTCTAAGTCATTGATTTTTACTAAGTATTTCTTCCCACTAAACAAAAGCATGTCTCACTTATTTATTCTGAGTAGAGAACAAAATCCCTTCATAAGTCTTGACTCCAGAAGAGGTAGGAGGGGTCCCACCAGTTCATCAACACATGGGCCCTTCTCAGGTAGGCCACATGTCTACCTTGGAGGCCCTTGGTTCCCTCTCTTTTTCCAAAAGTCCTTCAGCCAAGTCTTTATTGACAACCATGCAGAGAGAAAACCCTAGAAGGTTGGAGTGACCTTCTCTATTCCTCAAGGGTTGTATCACTCTGCTTGGCTCTGAAGAAGGGAAGCAGAAACCCAAAAGTCAGGGAGGGACTGTTTGGAACCAGTCCCCAATGTCCCTGAGACCAGGGACCACTGGGTTTTAACTCTGATGCTATTCGCTGGGGGTAGGGTAGACTCAGGCAGTTTTCCCAGAGCCTTCGCCTTGGTGCTTGAGGTGATATCAGTTCCCTCAAGGCCCCTAGGTCCCCTGGTTGACATTCCCAGGAACTCCCCCAGGAAGGAGACCCTGCCCTGTGACCACTGGTAAATCCACTCTTCTCTCCGTTCTGTGAGGCAGCCCTGAACACTTGGCCTGCTAGAGTGCAGACCCAGCATGCATACCACCTGGAAAAGGGACACTAAAGGGGTGATGAGGCCCCTAAAGTTCGTGAAACCCTAAACTAATAGGAAATAGTTGACAAAACAAACAGCTGATGTGGCATCATGGACAGAAATGAAAACAGACATGATTAAGAGGGCATTGAGAACTAAGAGGTAAGCATAGAAGGGTAATGATAGAAGGTGGCATGACAGGTGTACCCAACAGCTAGAACCGGGGTGCATGCCAGAGGGCTAGCAGAAATGACTGTGTACAAAGCCACTGGGCTACTAGTACTTGATGGGATGTACTCACTTACAAGAGTATTAATCACCCACACCCTGACTGTAGCACACACACACACACACACACACACACACGCGCACAAAAGCAACGCCCCCACCCCGAGTCATCATATCACCCTTCATTCTGACCTCTCTCCACCTTGAGGCTCAGAGCACTAGATCTTTTAAGTTTTTCCACGCCTCATTTCTCTGCCTTGTCAATCAGGAGCCTAGGACTTTATGAGGGGTGGCTTGGCTGGGGGTCCTTATTCTCCCATGTTAATGTGTTTCTGCTGTTTCCTTCTTTTTAAAAGATAGACGCTATGCTTAAATTTCCCTCTGTGGTCTTTCTTGCACCAAGCCCCATGAACCAAAGGGGTGGCTTCCTTTGCTCTCCGCCCCTGCATGACTACTGCTTCTGTTGCTGATGACAACATTTCCTTTCTCCAGCCTCACTCTTCACCCTAGCTTGGTCTTAATGTGGAAGACTGGAAAATCATCTCAAGGGTGCTACAGGAAATAGATACCAACTTCTGAACCTTCTAATAGGAGGAAGTAGTATGTACACGCCCCCTTGCTAGAAGAACCCCAAGGGTGTGCTGAGCCCCTCAGACCTGGAGTCCTGTCAGCAGGAGAGAGGCTTTGACTGCAGTCTGGCCTGCTATGCCCTCCTCTGAATCATGAGCTCCCCAGAGTCACACCCCACACCTGAACCACTGTGTATTTTCCTGTGGCTTCCATGTGTCATTCACTTTCTGTATGTGTGCTTGTGTGCATGTGGAGGCCAGAGGTCAAACTTCACTGTCCTTCCTCAATCACCCTACACCTTATCTCTCAAGACAGGGTGTTTCCCTGAACCTGGAGTTCACTGACTTAGTCTAGGCAAGCCCCACAGTTCCTTCTACCTCAGCAGTGGGATTACAAGCCTGCCAGCATAGCCAACTTTCTGCAGAGGTTCTAGGGAACAAACTCAGGTTCTCCTGTTTGCAAGGCAAATACTTTACCCATGAAACTCACCCCGCCATATGCCCTGCACCACTCAGGCAGCCCAAGAGTGAACAGAGCTTGGGACTCTGGGCTTTAGTCACTAGTACCTACGGAAGCCACCTTGGCAAGCAGGTGCTGGTGCTAAGTTAGGCCCGCTGTCTGTCCATCACCCCTTCAGTGTTAACAGAGCTACCTGGGGAGGCTCCCAGTCAATCAGGACTCAGTGAGTGGCAGTCTATGTCCTGGGGTCACCACCAGCCACCTTCATCCTGCCTAAAGCTGATCTTCAGGGCTCTCATCAGGCTCATGTCAGTCCCTTGGGCTTTATGCCACACAGCTGGACCTACCTGCTTCTGCTTCCGTACTGGAGAACATCAGAGAGCAATTTCTTCACAGTGATGCTCAGGAGTGGCTTCTTCCAGTGTCGTTCTTCTGCCCGCCCCCTCAGTGCTGCAAACACATACACTGAACACACCACACACACCACACACAGACACACAGACACACACACCACACCTCGCTACACACAACACACATACGCTGCAAACACCACAAAAACCAAACCATACACAGACACACAAACACATCACACCTCACTACACACAACATGCACACACAGACACACCTCACTACATACAACACACATATACTGTACACAACACACCATGCAGGCCACACCTTACTACTCACAACACACATACACTGCACACACCATACACAGACACTCACATCACACCTCACTACACACAGCGCACATACGCTGTACATGACACACACACACACCATACCACAATACAATACACCATATCACACAGCTGAATACCCCACACCACACACATATGCTGCACTAAACCACACACACACCACAAACACATGCATCACCCCCCCACACACACAATGATTCTACTAACACAACACATCTAAAATAGCAAAGCTTAAACCAAAGGTGAAGTGGGAGAAGCACTTGTCCCCCTTCTACCCTTCCTTCCCCCAGAAATTCCCTATGAAACCACAAATCAGAGGAAAGATTCATGAATGAATGCCGTGTGTGTGTGTGTGATGTATATGCACGTTTTCATGTGTGTGCATATGTATATGTGCCAGAAGGAAGGCACGCGTGTGCACATGCATGTGGAGGCCAAAGGTCAACATCAGCCTTTATGGCTCTGACTGTTTGGAGACAGGCTCTCTCACTGAACTTGAACCACCAGTTCAACAGGTCACGGGCATGTTTCAGTCTCTGTCTCCCCAATTCTCCTGCTCCTTCTTAATCTTATACACAACCCATGCCTTTTGGATGACTTGTGAGTGCCCATGTGTTAGGCCTGCTTCTCACCCCCACAGCCTGCCCTGGTACCCTAATCCAGACTCTCTCCACCTGCTTTCCTGGGTCTTATTGCATGGGATATATAAGCAAATGTCCAGTCACTCCAGATAGGCCACCATCAACAACAGCCCAAAGAACCAGTTCCACCAAAGTCTAACTTGATGATTCAGTAAGTTGATGGGGGTTTCTTGCAGAAGTTTGAGATTCGGAGGAAGGGGCATCTCTGAGCAGCCCACCCTGACATAGGCAATGACTCAGAAAAGCTCCATCCCTGGAGCTGTCTGCACATTGCATACTTGTATCCCTGGGGAGCCTCTTCCTCCAGAAGATGTTGCTTGATCATGTGGTCTTGGCAGGGGCTTTGTGAATCTTGTAACTTCCAGGAGCTTCCTGTGTTTTCTAGGTTTCCTCAGTGACTGAGCCTTTAGGAACCTTCCTCTTCCTGCCAGGAGAGAAATTAGGTCCACAACCGCTCCTCATAGACGTCAAGACTTTCCCACCCCAGGTTGCTCTTTGTGCTTAGAGAGTTCCTTCCATGGCCCCTTCTCAGACTGACCCTGCAGATCTGCCACCCTCAGCCTGGACCCCCTACTTGTCCTTGTGAGGATCTGACTCTTGTACCCTTTCCATCTCAATCCTTACTAAGCCATACTTTTTTCCTGCTATTATACTTTCTACACACACTCTTTCAAGAGACTCTCAGGCCCTCGTCTCTCTCATACACACCCGTGTTTGTGTCTGTGCATTCAGTAGCTGCTCAGCACTCACTGGGTGAATGGATATGCCGGAAATCTTATGGATGATGCATGTTGTTGATAAACAAAAACAGGAAATGGGCCTTGTGGTTAGGAATGGATTTTTCATAGATGGGGTGATAGTCTGGTCCTTGACCCTCACTGTTGTGGAGGGGTGTCTGAGACTAAGAACCAAAAGTGTGTAACCTCAGCTCCTGGGAGCAGATGAGGAAGAAAATGGCCCTCACAGGTAAATTTTCTAACAGCCTCAGTTCCACATTGCTGTGGAATGCTGTCCTCTGGACATAGCATGACCGGTGCCATCTTAGTTGGAACAACTGTATGTTCCCACAGCTGACCCTCATGAGATCAGACCTGTTGATAGTCCCTAATACCAGGGGAATGGAGCAGGTAATTAGATTTAAACCTGAGATTCCAGCCACTCACTCCTGCACTCTCCTTCCAGTTCAAACCCTTGACACACCACAAAAGAACACTTCCCAGCATCCTTAGCAGTCAGATGGCACTGTGTGAATGTTCAGAGAAGTGGGGTGTAAGCCCTTCGTGACCCTGGAGAACATAGCAGCCCCACTCTGACACAGCCAGTCTCTGTAAGCAGAAGTTAACAGGGCAAACCATGGAGTTCCAGGGGTGCCATGGGAATCCAGTGACCCTGATCAACACCTGTGAGGGTCCCCCCAGCTCTGAGTTGATTGGTCAAGGCACCAGAGAAAGAGAAGGAAAAAAAGATTTCCAGGGAGGGGGGGAGAGCAGAAGCTGGATAATTCTACGCTGCAGGTGTGGGCCCACTGGGCAAAGGACACCATTGAAGACGTTCGAATCACACACCCAATTCTTGCAGCTGATCCCGTGACCACAGAACTAGGTACAGTGCAAAACTACTCAGCTCTTCTGATCTTGAGGACAAGAAAGGAGAGGGGACGTTCTTAGTGTGGGACAAGGGCTTAGGAATCTGAAAGGACTGGTTCAGTTCTGTGCCTGCTTCACTCTGTGGGACAAGAAGAGATGCAGACAGCAGACGGGCCCAGGATCACCTCTCCTTCTGTCCGTTTGTCGATCTGGGCCTGTTCCAAGTCTCTGTCCCCATGAAACCCAGCTCAAGGAAGGTGTGGAACTAAGCTTGTTGTTGTTGGCAAAACTCCACCAACCGGCAACACTGAGTGTCCTCACCTCGCCTCAGCCCAGTACTTTGACATTTAGACTATAGATTTGTCTGAAATCACACATGCACATGAATGTGCATGCACATGCGTGCATGCGTGCATGAAACACACTGATCCAGTGCAGCAGGAGGGAGGCATAGTGAGCCAGCTGCTTTTGCCTGTGGTCCTAACCAACCCACATAACTCTGAACTGTAGAGAGCTCATTCTAGGACAGAAAAGACAACACGTAGAAGGGACAGATCAGAGCCTCCCCACATCCTGGGGAATCCTGGCTCCACAGCTGAGGTGATCTAAGAGCTTACAGCTGAAAGTGAACCCTCTCCAGCACACCCGGTAGCACAATGCGACCTCATGCAGATGGTGCATTCACGAGGCTCTTCAGTGTGGGCCCCTGACAAATGCTGCTGCTGCTGACAACTGAATCTCTGGATAAGAAAACGCCAGAGAGTGGTGACACCAACAGGAACCCTACCTGTCTTTAGCAATGTCCTGGCCCACTGTGGACAAGCCAGCACAATTTCCGGGGGACTTCCTCCCACACCCTTCTCACTCTCTTTGAAGGAAGTTCTGAAGCAGCAATGCCTTTGACAGAAAACACACACATACACGTGCACACACACTCACACACACACAGAGATTAATTTTACTTTTGTTGAGTTTTCATCGAGGCTTTAAAATAAAATAAATTAATCATAACTTTAAATTCGACATGCAACATTGATTTTTTTTAATTGATGGTCACAAATCAACCAAAACCATGGCTGAGAAACCAACTCACCATTCCACCTTTTGACTCCACAAGTACAGAGCACCCAGGACCTTGAAGGAGTCCCTGGGAGCACATGTCTGAGCAGGGGTAGCCAAGTATGCCACTTCCAAATGTCATGTGATATCTGTCATACTGCCCCCTCTGACTGGGTTTCCTCTCCCTGCCTGTTGGATACTGGGGCTGGATTCCAGGAACTGTGCTCTTCCAGGGACCCCTGCTCTGGGATTCCCATCGCCTCTGAAGCCACCTTCAGGGGCACAGCAGGTTGGAGAGTCCCTGAGAGTTCCACACTGCTCTGATCTTACAAGGATCCTCGCCACATACGGGGACCACTTATTTTCAAACCATGTGTTCACACATGGCCTCATGGTGTCACCGACATTTGACCCACTCAGAGACCGTTTGCCCCTCAATCTTGAATCTAGACAATTTGTACAAGGACAGTTCAGAAGGAGTGGCCACGGGGTTGCCACAGTGTAGCCTCTTCCCGCTATCTGAGGAGCCCCAGGAAACCCAGCTGCCATATCATGAGGAAGCTGCAGGTGTGGGGATGGAGTAAAGTCCCAGCCACTGCCCACTAAGGAGTCAGACTGGTGAGTCACCCTGTATTTAGATGTCCCAGCCCAGGCCCTAGACACAGTAGACCAAAGAGGACTGCCCCGCTGTGTGATCACAAAGTTTCTGGTCCACAGGATTTGTAGGCTTACTTTGTCTCATACTAGGTTTCCAGGAAGCTCACTACCACCCCACATTGCCAACAATCTATGCCCACAGCAGGGACACAGCATCCTCGGGATTGGCAAGAAGATTTTTCAGTAGCAATAGGCCTTGGGTCTCAGCCCTGCCTGCTTTAGTCTTGCAGCAACCTTGAGAGTGTTTGTAGGAAAATGCAGGCATGAATCAGGCAGTAGCTATGCAAATCACTCAAGGGGGTTCCTGAGTGCTGTGCTAAGTCATGATGGAAATGTGCTATGCCCAAAGAGTGAAGGACTCTCTCCACGCAGGTGAACAAAGTACAGAAAGCCCAGAAGCCAGCAGGCCAGAGTATAGCACCAGCTCCTTAGAGGGGAAGTTGGACACTGCCCAGCTCTCTAGCACTGGTGTGCCTCTCCCGCTGACTCACTAGCTTCAAAGCACCCTTCCAGCTCGGAGCCTACCCAAGGTCTCTAAGATCTGCTGACTTCAGCTTCAGATGTCTGTACATTCTTATGGCTTGGAGAATGGTCTGCAGTAGTCAGAATTTTGGTTTTGAATAAGCAAATTTATTAAATATTTAGCAAGGTCGAAGCAAAAGAATGAGTAGCAGATAGATAGATGATAGATAGATAGATAGATAGATAGATAGATAGATAGA
>LOEQ01000186.1:212753-228223 GCA_001685075.1 Bramus lutescens | reverse complement strand
ATTGCACCGAGTGGCTGCCCTGTTTGACCAGCCTGTGGAGGAATGCCTATGAGATCAGCATCAAGTTGAAAGGTCATTCCAGACAGGGACGGCCCTGAAGGGACTTGTGGAGACACACACAAAGAAAAGTTGGGACAGCTGGCCATGGAAGACATGACACTTGGCGGGGCATGGGGAGGGGAGCGGCTTTCTTCAGGCTCTGCAAGCATGGAGAGCAGGCACCTGAAAGCAATGTCACCAGGAGAGGTGAGCGTGGGTTCAGACAAGGATGAATGAGGAAGCCAGAGCTCTGGCAGCTGTGGCCGTTAATCATCCAGAGTGAGAAGCAATTAAGAGCCTTGACCCCCTGACATAGAGACATCTTCATGATGTCTGAGCCGATTCTGTTGAACAGAGAGAAGAGCTCCTTCGACCCAGGTCTCTAACGGTGTGTATGACACTCTGTATCTAGCATGTGTGCAGTGATCTCTTGTACAAATTCTGGAACCAGAGCACCCACTGACCCCACTGAAAAAAAGAAAAAACTCAGGTACCATGCGTGAAGTTCCAGAGACACAAGCATTCAGAGCCACAAGCTGAAACCTTCTTAGACCAAGACGAATGGCAGCCATCAAACACCTCAGCTACTTGGAGGAGCCTAGGGGGCATGAATGGTTCTGTCAGTTACTAGGGAGAGCCCCTAATCTACCAGCCAAGTCTCTGATTCTGCCAGACTTAGCCTAAGCTTGCACAGCTGCAAAGAAGGGAAAGCCAGAACCTACAGGCTCGCCCAGCTTCCCCTGCCAGCGCAGCTCCCAGGGGGCTGCAGAACACAAGCGTTCCACGTCGACCGAAAACTGTGGGCCAATGACTGCTGACACCCAGGAAGCCCCTGTCCTAAAGGAGTGTCACCACCACCCCACTGTGGGGCCAAACTGTTAATGAGTACCCGATCACAGACTCCAGCTGTGAGGGCCACCCTGGACTGCCCCAGGATCTCAGGAAGCAGGCCACTCGAGGAAACTGAGCTTCTGAAAACTCCAGTCTGCTTTTCACATCCCGCTGCTCTTCAACTCTATTAGCGCACACCCGGGAAATAAATTGTGGGCTTGCTGCCCTGACCATGGGCTGTGGTGTGTGGGGAACTCTGCCCCAGTGACCGACAGATCCTGTCTCCTCCATGAACCCTACAAAGCACAACACACAATATATATACTACACATTCGTACACATAACATGCAACACACCCCCACACTCTATGCCAACACATACAGCTCACGCTCACATACTACACACACACACAGACATAGACACACTGTGCATGTACACTACACTGGCACACACCATATAGACTATGTCACCCCACACCCTACATACCCTGAACTGGAGTTGTCAGGAGGCAGAATCATGTGTCTCAGCACTAGCCCTGAAGCATGAAAGACTGTTGCCTTTTAAAGCAGCCAGAGTTCAGCCCTTCACACCCCTTGATTTGGGTTGAGGACCTTTAGACAATGACAGCTGTTTGTGGCTGTGTGCACTGCCCCGGGTCAGATAGCCTCACAAGATGATGATCTGGGGACCATCCCATGGGGCCTGGAGACATTAGGGTCCTCCCATGTGGGACACACATGCAGTTCCCTAAGAAAGGATCAGAAGAGACAAAAGACTAATCTTGACAGTTCAGAAGGAAAACTGTCCCCTAGCCAAGGAAGTCAGGCCTTGCTCCTAGGTGAGGTCTCTGTCCCGAGCCCAGAAAGCTCTCCTAGCGTTACCCGAGCCTCAGTCTTGCTCCAGCAGCCCCATCTGGCTATGTGTGACCTCTGCCCCTCAGAATGGAAACAGAAAACCCCAGAGTCCATGAGACATCTGATAACGTGGTGATAGCCATCAAAACTCTCCCAAGGTCCCTCCACAGACGATTCGGAAAGCCTGCTTGTCAGGCATCTCTCAGACAGCAGGGCATGGCTGTGCCATCTGACAGCCAGAGCAAGTAGTGGGAGCAGGGGCAAAGGGGCTACATGGATGCCAGAAGGGTGCGGTACCTTCTCTCACTCTCAAGGGGAGCTCTGCAGACTCCGCCTGGAGCTACCCCTGTCAGCACTTTAGACAGTTTCTTTATTTTTATCTATTTACTTTTCAGTCTAGGGATGGAAGGCATGTTCACACCTGGCAAGCACTGTACCCCTGGGCTAAGCTCCCCGCTGAGAGGGCATTGGCAACTGCAGACATTGCCTTGAGCAGCCTATGGAGGTGGTGGCTTTTCTTAGTATCTTTTCTATCCACCTTGGTCTTGGAGTTTTCAAACCTACCCCAGTAGCTGCTTTCCTATCTTAACCATTCTAGGCTGGCATAATTTGCTACTGATGGCATAAATGCAGTGTTGTGGTCTTGTCTTGTCCTGATTTGTGTGTACGGAAGGTGCATGTGCAGCTGTGTACAGTGTCCTTTGTGTACAGGGACAAGACCAGAAGAGGACGTCAAGTGCCCTGTTCTACCACGCCAAGCCATATTCCCTTGAGACTGTCTTACATTGTGCCTGGAACTTTTGTTTTTCGACTGGGCTGGTAGTCATCAAGACCCGGTGATCCTCCTGTCTCCACTCCACCCAACAGCATTGGCATTACAGTTATGCACAGACATGCCCCATACCCGGCTTTCCTGTGGGTGATAGAGACCCAACCCTAGGTCTTGCTGCATTGGCAGCAGGTGCTCTTTCCCACTGAGCCACCCACCCTGATCCTGGCCTCCACACGCTTTCTAAGAAGTTTACCAAGGAGCCCGTGGCTGGAATCCCAGGGCTCTCTGAATTTGAATCAATCCCAAATTGCACCCTATTTCCACAAGGCTCTAAGGAGAGCTTTGGCCTTCACTATAGATGCAAATTGCTTCATTTCGAGCTTGGAACAGCCACGCCCAAATGGCTGGCCAGAGATCCCCACCACCACCTCGTGTGTTTGAATGCTTCTTCTCTGTCATAAAAAAAAAAAAATGCAAGATGGACGGCATGTGAAGAATGACAGCCAGGTTTGTCCTCTGGCCTCCACAGGCAGGAACACACACACGCACACACATGCACAGTGAAGCATGTACACACGCATAGACATATAAAATATAAAACAGAGACAATATGTTTGGTTTCCCCCTTGAAAATATGAGTAGAAATGCTGTCTGTGTATACAGTATAAGCAACAAGAAGGCCAGGCTTTGTCTGACTCTACGTAGCACTTACTGTGTTGCTGGCGCCCAGTCTAGCGTGTTGAACTTGATGGCTGTTGAGCAAACACTGTTTATTGAACTAAAAACACTGGGGAAGCAAGTGCTCAGAAATCCACAGATTTAATTGAGTTTTTAAACTTTGAAAGCAATGTTTGCTTATAGAAGGAAAAGTCAAACTGAAGTATGTAAAGTAAGAAGGAACTCCTGTGGGTTGGGCGTGTAGCTCAGTGTAAAACACGTACTTCGTATGTGCAAGGCCCTAGGTCTAATCCCAACACACACACACACACCAAAAAGGTCCCCTCTATCGTTCTCCTCCCTTCTTCCTTAGCTGAGTCTCCTCCTGCAGTATTCCTGTGAGCTTTCTGTTGTAAACCCTTTCAAATATTTCTACTTCCAAAAGTATCAGTCAGCAAAAATAGCTCTTTTGCTTTGGATATTGTAGGCTTTGTATGGTATTTGTTTCTTGTTTGGGTTTGAAATTTTGTTTTTTTTTTTTGTTTGGTTGGTTTTTTGTTTTGTTTTGTTTTTAATAAAAAAAAAAAAACTCACTGTCCTCCAGCCTCAACCTCAACAGTCCTGGGATTGCAGGAATGCACCACCACACCTGGTTCCTTCTTTGTTTTGAGATGCATACCAAAGTGACTGACTGTTTGACTTGTATTTCAGCCAGAGAACCACCAGGACCAAAGTGACTCATGGTGGAGTAAGAAACATAAAACATGGGACAACATGAAGGTCTCAGCGTTCTGTGCTTACAGTCCCCCAAAGGAGAGAAACAGGCAGTCTAAAAAATGATGTATAAATGAGCCATGGTGTTCTGAAAGGTGAAATCTAGAATGAGAAGTCAAGGTCGTGTCAGAGACAAAGAGTGAAAGCTTGGCTCTTCAGCTAGGGATGGAGCTAGGGCCCGAGGCGGTCTGCCTGGCTTTAGGTCAGCAGTGGGAGGAGAGCAGACCCATTTGGACCCCAAACTTCCATGTTTTGATAGCCAAAGAGCAGCAAAGGCTTCTGGCCGGAAGAGGAGCAAGAGGAGGATGAAGGCTTCTGCAAAAGCCATGTGGGAAATGTCAGAGCAAGAGGCCTGGCAGTCGCAGTACAGCCATGGTTCAGTAGGGAAAGCACTTGGCAAGCAAACGTGAGGACCTGAATTCAGATCCCCAGAACCTATGTAAAGCCACACACAACAGCACACATCTGTAATCTCAGGGATCCTATGACAAGATGTGAGGAGCACCAAAGAACCCCAGAAGGCCACAGTCAGCTTGGCATACACCAGGACAAGCAGGCAACTGTCTCCAATAAACTAGAAAACAAAGACCAAAGCTTACAGGTTGTCTTCGGCCTCACACAACGTGAACGCGCACACACACCATAACACACACACACACACACAGTGGCATGCCCTCACTTGCACTCACACACAGGAACACATACAAATACACATGCAGATTTTAAGTTTACAAATAAACCAGTTAAGGAACTATCACCCTAGCATCAATTCTCTACCCAGTCTCCATACCAAACCAGACCAGGACAGATTCAAGTAGCCAGATCTTATCCCCGAAGGCAGTGCCCCGCGAGGGTGTTCCTGTTAGAATTTCCTGCTCCCAGATATTCTCCCCCCTCCCAGTGGGGGGTTTATGGGGGTGATGAGTGGCCAGCCCCCACCTTAGGAGGGACACAGGACCACCTATCCATCTGACAGTTTAGGACAGCACCTGCATACCTGGCAAGCCTCTTTGCATTATTAAAAATCTTATGCTGTGTCACGTCCCCAAGCCATGACACACACAGGCGTCTTATGACTTTAGCCAATGACTTGGATCCTTGACTGCACATAAACCTTCATTTATCTCCCCATCTTCACAGAAACTTGCAACTATTTTCCCAGCACAGACCATGCTTCTGGAAAACTTCCTGACTGACAGATGCTTTCCCAAAGGCAGTATCCTAACCATGGAGCTAGCTGCTAGACAAAGCTAGCAAAGTTTCATTTGAGTGGGGGCCCTGTGCAGAGGTGCATGCGAAAGTGGCTACTTCCCAACTACAGTGATTTTATATACTGAATTAGGGACAATGCTGATCTAATAATTTTGACCTTTCCACCCAAGATGACAGTACATCCCACACGCACACTCGAGTTGTTTTTTTTTCTTTTTAACCTTTATCTGTATGGGGGGGGGTTGCAGGTGTTTGTGTGTGAACACACTTGGGTTCTTTTGATATATTTTGGAGATCAGCCCTCTGTCTGATGTGGGGCTGGCGAAGATCTTTTCCCATTCTGTAGGCTGCTGCTTTGTTTTATTGACCATGTCCTTTGCCTTACAGAAGCTTCTTAGTTTGAGGAGGTCCCATTTATTAATTGTTTCTCTCAGTGTCTGGGCTACTGGTGTTATATTTAGGAAGTGATCTCCTGTGTCCATGTGTTCTAGGTTACTTCCCACTTTCTCTTCTATCAGGTTCAGTGTGGTTGGCTTTATGTTGAGGTCTTTTATCCATTTGGACTTGAGTTTTGTGTGTGGAGATAGATATGGGTCAGAGGCCACCTCCCTTACTCCCACCTTGTTAAGGACAAGACCTGTTTGCTGCTGTCTGCCTTCACCAAGCCATCTGATCTGCACATCTCTGAAGATTCCCTCATCCCCACCTCCCATTTATCTTTGCCATAAAAGCACTGGGTTGGGGTTGAAGAGATGGTTCAATAGTTAAGAGCACCAGGGGCTCTTCTAGAGGACCATAATTCAGTTTCTAGCACCCACACAGCAGCTCATAACTGTCCCTAACTCCAGATCTAGGGGATCTGACCCTCTGACCTCCAAAAGCAGCAGGCAAACATGTGGTGTGCAGACATCCACAGAGACAACACATACACAAAACAACTTTTTTTTAGTTTTGTAAAAGAACTGGGTGCACAGAGACATGCTCCGAGCATCTGGATGTAGGTGGGTTGGGGGATCCGAATTTAAGTAAGGTGTGCCATATTGCAAGACAAACCCGTTAGCCACTGGAGTCATCAATTCAGACCTTTCAGTAAATGTGTTTTAGTGTCCTAAACGTAGGTGCATTTGCCTGCCAGGGTGCTTTGGGAAAGCAAAGCGAAATGGTTTACACCACAGAAACCCATTATCTCGCCATCCTGGAAACCGGATTCCAGGGTCAAGGTGTGGGCTGGATTAATTCCTCGCAAGGCTGGGAGGAAGAGTCTACAACCTGTGACAGCTTCTTGGGGTTTACCATAATCTTTATTGTCCTTGGCTTGGAGACGCATTGTCCAATCCCTGCCTCTGTCTTCACACGACATTCCCCCTGTCAAACGGCTGTGCCCAGATTCCCCCCTTTTTATGAGGTTATCAGCCTTGCTGGATTAGTGCTCCACCCACTCCAGTGGGGCCTCATCTTAACTCTTCACTCTGAAATACTGACTGGCACATCTGTACTAGGGCCACAAAGGGCACAGTATCTTTTAACATTACTTAAGACAGTACACGCTTTCAATGATGCTATGACGGAACTCCTAACTTACATTTCCTTGTGGCTGGTGCTTAGTTTTTGTTTTGTCTCCTGTTTTGTTTTGAAACAGAGTCTCCTAGAACCTAGACTGGCCCCAAATTCACTGCCTAGCCCAAGACGAGCTTGAACTTCTGATCCTCCTGCCCCTTCCCCCAGTGCAAACTCTGCTGTCCAACATGTTTTTTGTAGACTAATGAGTAAAACCCTTCCCTTCCACTCTTCTGAAGGACAGTGCAGGGATGTGGAGGTAGGATCCTGCCCTTCCCTTGCGCTCCGTGTGGATTTTGAGTCTACTTCACTTCATTCTTGCAGTTTGGTTTTGTGTTTTGTTTTTCTCTGAGGGGAAAAAAATCAATTCTGCCTGTGTTTCCAAATGTATGGGTAGGAAATTGATGGATCTCCCAAATGAAACCCTGCCATCTCTGTCACTTGGCCTCTCTTTGTGTCAAGTTCTCAGTACGTGCAGGGCGCGTCAAGGGAGGGAAGAGTTATTCCCAAAATACCAGACCTGGATTTCATGGCCCCTAATTGGTGGATCTAACTTCTACTACATAATGTTTCATGATTTCTTATGCTCTTTTCCCCTTCCGTTTCTTTGCCTTTTATTGGTCTCATCTTCTTCCTGAGTTCAGGGGTGAAGCACTTGGCTTATGTCTTTTCAATCATACATGTTTCCCATTAATACTTTTAAGTTAACCCTTCCTTTATCAGCACATACAAAGGTCTCCTGAGAGTCACCCCAGCTTCTGTGGTTTACTCTAAAATGCAGTTCTCCCCTTCAGTGTTCCTCCAAACATGTTAGCTTTGATTTTTTTTTTCTGTTGTCCAAAAGTCAGTTTGAATCTTGTATATGTCAAACCTTTGCAAGGGTGACTGAGCCAGAACTGCAGCTCCTCTTGCTTCTAACTTATATGCAGTCAGTCCACTTGGAAACCAAAGTTTTGGTTATTTTTTTAAATAATTTATTTTTATTTCATGCACAATCATTTTTTTTTTGCCTGCCTATATGTCTTTGTGACAATGTCAGAAACCCTGAAATGGGAGTGACTAGCAACTATGAGCTGCCATGTGGATACTGGAAATTGAGTCTGGGTCCTCTGGAAGAGCAGTCACTGCACCATCTCTCCAGTCCAGAAGGCAGTTTTTAAAGAAGAGATTATTAGGAACCCAAGTCAGGATCCACGAGAGAGGTCTGGTCTGCTGTCACTTTGGATGCCCAACTCAAAAGCCTAGCCAGGACCAATGTGGAACCCAAAACCTTGACAACCGCTCTGATAGGGTGGCACAGTGGCAGGCACAGAATGGACTGAGAGCAGAAAGATGGTCAGAAGAGGAGTAGATGGCGGATGGCCAAGGAAGGACTGCACATACATGTACTTCATGTCCTCCAGATGGCTGAGCAACAGCCATGCATGGCCTCCTCTGCCCCTGCATTTCCCTCTGATCCAGACAGCATCAACAATATCTCCATATGGTTTCGGGCTAGCTGGAGCCATAGCCCTTCCCAGGCCACTGTCAAAACTCTGCAACTCAAACTGTGCTAGAGACACGCAGTCTGGGGCTTGCTTAAAAGCTAAACGGACCTTTTATAGGTGGTGCAATCAACCCCCTCTCCCTTCCAGCAGCCTTGGCATCATTGTACCTTCTAAAACTGTGTTTATGGCTCTGCTATCATGGCAGTCATTGCAGTCAGCTTGTCTCCGAGTCTCCTCTGGAAAGGGTTCCCAGGTGGCTATCATGTGTCGTATTCCCAGATCGCAGGACGCGTCTGGAAGCCACTCAGGTCATGACCTTTAGGGCCCATTCCTTCACCTTCCCCAGTTCACCCCAGCCAGCCCATCTGTCTCGCAAGCCCATCAGCCCATCAAATTTTATAACCTCTTCTTCCCTCACCAGACTAGGCAGCCAGCCAGGCCAGGAGTCGAAGGAGCTGCCTATCTGTCTGCAGTAAAGATGGCACCATTAGCATTCTGTTAGCGTCTCTCCGCGGGATGCGTTTAGGGATGCAGACTTAGCAGAGAAGCTGACACAAGACGCTAGGCTCCACATCACCCTTAGACTGAAGCTGACCAAGGAAACTTGAGACTCCTTTATGGGCAGCAGGTAGGCCTGTGACTCTGACTGTCAAGGAGCAAGTTCCAAGTAATTCACAAACCGTGTCTAGTGGTACCTGGGCCCCTTTCATGTGGGGAAAACCTGACAACTGCCCAAGCCAGTTTCTGCCCAGGTTGCTCTGCACATCTTTCAAGAGAAGCCAGAGGCCTCAGGCCTCCCTCTCCTTTCAGGCTGCCAATAGCATGTTCGCCTTAGTAATTAGGTGCTGACAGTGTAGAAGTCAGCAGCCCCAACTCCCTCAGCTGCGATTTTAAAGTGCTTTTCAGGTGACTGATCCAAGAGACCTGGCCAGAGATGAACTGGCTGGCCTTTCCCAAGCTGTGGGCACATTGATAACAGGGAAGGAACAGGCTGCAATTAGGTCTCTGCTGCTCTCCCAAGAGCAAAGATACTAAAAGACACTGGAGAGAGCTGATGATTGATGCCAAGCGTCCATTCTACCAGCCCCCCACATGCCTAGGTGTCTGTCAGTTACCCCTAATGACATGGGGTGTGTTCTCTGTCATCCAGGGGTTGCCAGAAAGTAGAGCCATGGCAGTAACTGAGATAGAATGAGGGGGTGTGATCAACCACCCCGTTTTCTTTCTTTCTTGATGGGCTGCACTGGGAAGGTGCCAATCCCAAGTTCTCTGGTGCCCGTGTTTTGCAGCCTAGCCTACCAGCTAGTAATTTGCTCACAAGCCAAAGGCTAGTGGCCACAGCATGTGAGGAGGGCCAGGTAGTGGAACAGTCTTCACTCAAAGCTGAGACGAAGTCCCCACAGTAGCAACGCATGTCATACTTCAGCCAGGCTGGGCCATTCATGTCTGCTCCCATTCTGGTCTCATAAGCTACCTGTCCCATCATTGACAGTGAGAGAGATTTCTCTGAGGTCCACTCAGCACAGTCTTACCCCCTTTAGAATCTGTGCACCCCCTTCCAGTGGTAAGGCCAGAGTTGGTGTGCACAACACAAGCTATGACTGTGAACAAAACTCAGCATAGAGGTCTGTGCAAGATTTGGGGCTATGTGGCCTCTGGGATGGTCTCAGGACCCCTTCCCTCCATGGGACATGTTACCTGGCACCTCTGGATGTAAAGGGGAGGAAGGTCACTCTGATGACAGCCCTGAGCAGCATCCGCATGTCCTGGAGCCCCTGAAGACAGCTGTCTATGGCACTGCACTGAGGGCCACTGGGAATGTGGCAAGTCTCTGACATGGGGCAACAAGAACAGGTTATCAAGTCCTCTCTGTTCCAGAAGTGAAAACAGTTTGTCACTGGGCTCAGAGATTTACATAACTTCAGATAAACGCAAGCGTGCATGCATGCATGTGCATGTATGTGTGTGTATGTCTGTGTGTGCATATACATATGCGTGTATTTATGAATATTTAATGTGTGTACAAGGGAAGCCACTATGCAACCCACAGAGACCTTGGACCTCTTTGAGAGACTCAGCGTGCGCCTCCCAAGTGTATCAAAGTTCACTGTCAGTCTTTGGAAAGCTCATGGGTATCTCTTGTCCCTCAGCTGTAGTACAAGTCCAGAGTAGAGAAAAATGTATCTCGAAGAGATCTGTGGTTATTGCCTTTTTCTAATGGAGTAGATCTCACTCAGCTTCACAGAAAAACCGCGACGTCTTTAAGGAAACTGTATCAGCAAAAATCCCGCCAACCTAACCTCAAAGCCACAGAGACAGAGTCCTCTGAGCTTCCCATTTCCCCACAAAGGCCATGCCTCCTCTCTGCTGGATCCTGAGCAAGTCAAAGGAGGAAACTTTGTCTCTCTTCTCTTCTCTCTCTCTCTCCTGTCTCTCCCTCAGTCTCTATCTCTGTCTCTTTGTCTCTCTGTCTCTCTCTCTTTCTCTCTCTCTGTCTCTATGTCTCTCTCTCTTTCTCTCTCTCTGTCTCTCTGTCTCTGTCTCTCTCCTGTTTCTCTCTCTGTCTCTCTCTCTGTCTCTGTCTCTCTGTCTCTGTCTCTCTCCCTCTCTCTCTCTCTCTCTCTTTCTCTTTCCCCGTACCCCCTTTCTCCTACCCTCCCCTTTCCCGAGTCTCATGTATACCTGGCCTCCAATTCACTGTGTAGCTGAGAGTGACCTTGAATTTCCAATCCTCCTGCCTCCACCTCTGAGTGCTGGAACTGTAGCAGGATACCATCACACTATCCTTGTGCTGTGCTAGGCATCAAAGTCAGGGCTTCCTGCACACTAAGCAAGCATCCTACCCCCCGGGGCCATAGTCCCATCCAGGAGCTTGCCTCTCCATGCCCCAATCTGCATACTGAGAACAGCTCTATGGGGTGCATCCATCAGTCCAAGGAAAGACACTGGGTGGGTGAGTGAGGTGGCCTAGGAGGTAGAGGCGCTTATACATTCTCATGACCTAAGTTCAATCTCTGGATCCCACAGGGTAGCAGGAAAGAAATGATCCTCTAGGATTGTCCTCTGACCTCCACACTCACACCATGGCACACTTGTGCCTACACACACACACACACACACACACACACACACACACACCACATGCTACTATGGGGAGACCAAGACCCCCACAACCTGGGAGGAACTGCATCCACCATGAGGGGTCAGAGTTCAGCAGATTGAATCCTTCACGCCTAAAATTCATAGTGACCCCCCAGCTCCCATGAAAGGGCTCCCAAAAGTGGAGCCTTGAAGACTACTATGGTGTTTTCATGGAAGAAGTCTCAAAGAACCTCACATTCTCACTGCCACAAGAGGTTCTACAGGCCAAGAAATGGGTCCTCCCTGGACACCAAATCTGTCAACCCTTGCTCTTGGCTATCTAGTCTCCAAAACTTAGGAACTGATGCCTGTTGCTTGAGCAGCTTGCACTGAGATACAGAGCCTGCAGTGTTCGCTTTGCTTATCTGTTTGATTGAATTGAGGACCATCTTAGAGATCTGGGAGGCTCACCTCTGTCTAGCCATGATAATTAGGCCAGGAGAGCCCTGGCCCCATGAGTGGATTAATCCCTCAACAGAGTCCTGCCTTTACTGGGAGACTGTGGGAGGCAGGATATGGGGCCTGGTTGGAGGAAGTCAATCATTTTTGGTCACATAATAATAAGCTCAATGCCAGTCTGAAATATATGAAAGCCTGTCTCAAACAACAACCAAATGATATAAAATAATTAACATAAAATAAAAGAGTTCAAAGGCTGAGTCAGTACTTCCCAGTCAGAACTTACCAGGTGAGGTCAAAAGGTGACGAGCGGTGACCTCTGACGTGACATCTTGGACTCACGCATGCCTTTAATACAGTGGCCTCTAGACCCATGACCATCTGTCTGGTCTCTAAAAGCCCCATACATGTGTCTACTGACAGAGAGAGCCACCCCGCCTATGCTCACCCCTTAGGCTGTCTGAGCCTTGAGGGCTGAGGCTCCCAAAGCAGGAGTGTGCAAGTGTCTTCTCAAGGTTCTTGACAGGAGATGCCTACACTCTACACTCTACTGACAGCCACAGACCATGCCTCCAACCCATCTGCAGTGCTGAGCAGGCGTGCTACGGCAAATACATGCTCGGGTCTCTTAGATCCTGGAGCCACAGGGCAGTGGCAGACTCAGGCCCCAGACCATATCTGGCAGAACTGCCCTGGCAATGCATCCCAGCTGCAGAGGTGCAGGGACACTTCCAAAGGAGTCTGTCCCTTGCAGGACTTCAGAAGCAATTCTGAATGCTTGAAACGAGTCCCCAAGAAGTCAGGCAAAGAGCAGGTAGCTGTGGGTGAGGAACACAGATGGAGAGGCCACCCCAAACAGGGCCACCCAGGGATCCCTGGCACTGTGCCCAGGGCAGAACCATTTGTTTACCATGAGTCCTGGATACCAGAGCTAAGCATGTGACTTCTGCAAGTGTTCCTACTGTGCTGACAGGAGAAGGTGCAGGGGTCCAGGGGCTCGTGACACTAGATGTGAGGTTGTGTGTGTGTGTGTGTGTGTGTGTGTGTGTGTCTGAACATGCATGTATTCATATGGTGTGCATGTGCAATGGGTTAAGTGTAGGAGCATGCATATGCATGTACATGTGGGTGTGGTTTGTGTATGTATTCCTGTGTGTTTATAGCATGTACATGTGGTTTGTGTATGTATGCATACAGGTATGCATTTGGGTGTTCCTGGGAGTGGATGTGATTCGGTGTGTGACTGGGTGGGTATGAGTACATAGATACGTTGGCATGTGGGGGTATGGATTTGGGTGTGATGGGCACACATGGATGTAAGTGTAAATGTGAGTGCATACGAGTTACATTTCTCACACTGTGCCCATATACCCTGACAAGGGCAGCGTAAGAGTCGAAGGATTTGCTTCTGCTTCCCGTTCCAAGGGCAACACCCCATCACAGCAGAAAGACAGGACAGCAGGGGCTTGAGTCCCACCTGGCAGTCAAAAAGCAGCAAGATCACTTTTCATCTGCACACAGGAAGTAGAGGTCAGGAGAGCAGGAAGTAGAGTTGGACTATAACACTACAAAGCCTGCTCCCAGTGGCATGCTTCCTCTAGCTAAAGGTCCTGTGACATTCCAAAGAGCTTCACCAACTGGGAACCACGTGCTAAAGTACATGAGCTTAGAGGACTCATTCAAGCTGCAACAGGGCAGTTTGGGTGTGCATTTACATGTATGTACATGGGTTGCATGTGGTTTATGTGTGAGTGTGTGTGTGTCTTCCCCTTCGAGCTCTAATGATCATCAAATGCCAGAAGCGGCTGGCTATGAATGTATTCAATGTGGACTCTCTAAACAGTACCCTCCATTCAAAGAGCAGCCCCAGGTGCAGAGTGGGTAACCTCAGGCCATGGGGACCACTATGCTAGCTTTGGTGTGACATGCCTTGGCTGGGATCCCTGGGTTGCCACTGTCTTCGGCCCCCTATTCCTGTCCCATTCTGGGACTAGAATTAACCTGCTGCAGAGGGAGGCTGGATCTGCAAGCTCTCAGAGCTCGGGGAAGCCTGTACGGCATCTTGCAGAGACCGAAGGTTTCCCAGAAAGGTGACTCTCTTCCTCCCTGTCCCCTCAGGCATGTCCTGTGCACCCGTTCCATGGCATTGTGCTGGTGCCAGTCAGGCAGACTCCCGGAGGCAGAGCTGAAGTGGATTCCGGTTGTCCTGAAGGGCAGACCCCGGCTCCAAGGCAGCACTTGCCAGGAAGGGAGGAGGAGATGTAGTCAGGATGCAAGTTCAGACAAGACTCTGGCCTCAGCTGATCCCCTGCTTTCATGGAGCCCTGAGGAGTCCTCTGAGAAAGGCAGAGCCCTCAGAGTCTATGCCCAGATTCACTCATTCACGTGCCCTGTCTCAGGGGTGGTCACAGCAGCAGAAGGCAAACAGCTGCCAAGAGACCTTTTCCTGACATTGTCTTTCCTGAGGCCTACTAAGGCCATCCTAGTCTTCTACTCACAGCAAAGGCTCGTGCCTGGGAAGGCTGTAAGTGGAGCTCAAGAGGGGCCTGGAGTGCTGAGTCCTAAGTGTCCTATCAGGGCACAAGGATGCTGGTCCAGATCTGGAGGGCTCGTTCACAGGCCACAGGAGAAGGCCCAGCACATAGAGTTCAGGTGGGTCAGAGGGACAAAGACAGCTGCTGGGTCTCCTCCTGCTGCAAGTGCAAGAAGGTGTCACCTTAGGGGAGGGCGCTTTTGTTACAGCAGCTTTGCCCACACCCTGACTTACCTATTCAGGGAAGTTAGGTAGCAGGGCATGAGGACTGTAAAGAAACAGACTAGAAGAAGATTTTCCAAATCCCCTCTGTCTGGGACTGAATTGCTTCCCTACGAAGTGTGTTGAAATCAGAACCTGTGGCTGGGACCTGCTTTGGGAGTAGGGCCTTTGTACGTGGACAGCTTAGAATAAGAACTTCAGAGGGTCCGCTAACCTGATACAACCGCTGTGCTTATTGAAAGCAAACTCCTAGGCCTAGGAAAAAGCTTAGCCAGTAAAATGCTTATCATGGAAGCCTGAGGACCAAAACCCACATTAAAATGCCAGGTAGAGCTGTGTGCACTTGTAAAGCCCCGTGCTGGGGAGGTGCAATCCCTAGAACTTGATGGCCAGCCCCAGCCAAATTGGTAAGTTGCAGACCAGAGAGAGACCCTGTCTCCAAAACTGAACACACCCAAGTTTTTCTCTGAACTCTGAATACACCTGCCTTTTCACACACATGTGCACTCATGCACACAACACCTCAACACATACCTGACTCGTGCCAACATCTGAGTACAGGGGGAAAGTGTTACCAACCACCTTTCCCCACCAAGCTGTCCCAGCTGCTACAGGCCCATGTCCCCAGAAAGGGATGTACAGAAATATCCACCTTCATACCCAGACACACCCCCTCCCCACCACCGAATTCCCAAAGTTTCCCTCCAACACTCTCGGCCTTGACTCCTCAGCCCGGAGCCCTGTGTAGGAAGCACAGTCCACATCACGCTGCTGAGGGGCTGGCCTGAGATTAGCAAGACGCTATTTTGTAAGAAATGTTTTATATCCACCAGGGGCCTCTTTTCTTAGAAACAGGAAGTGATTGTTTGCCAAGAAAAAATAAACTTGGCAGCATGCACAATAGCTTTTCACACCAATCTCTCGTCAACCTTTGCTTTCTTCTTAGTCACAGGCCAGAGTTTTTTCTCACACTTTTCTCTTGACTGACTGTT
>LOEQ01000186.1:179960-190639 GCA_001685075.1 Bramus lutescens | reverse complement strand
GGCTGGCCTCAAACTCACAGAGATCTGCCTGCCTCTGTCTCCTGAGTGCTGGGATTAAAGGTGTGTGCCACCACCACCTGGCTTGGCCAAAGCAGCTTTATTCATTAACCAATAAAAGCAACACGTATACAGAAGGGCCTCCCAGATCAGAGAGGGACGGTCACATAGTGAGATATGTCTCTCTTTTTTTTTCCCAAGCTGTCTGAGGGCACTTAGTTGCACACACTGTGTTCCCTTTCTCCAAGGTTCTTGCAAGCATTTACTGAGACATCAGGAGACTTCTCTTCTAGTGAAACACCCACAGTCACAGAGACCTGTGACAGTTGACATGTGCCATACCACCTCCAGCCTGTCGGCCTTGCTCAGGGTCACCAGTTGCTTCCATGATGCCCTTCACAGTGGCGGGATGTGAGAGAGTAGAGCTGCTAGGGGAGGTGCCCCAGGGTGCCTCTGTCTAGGACATCGCTAATACCTCTGTCTTCCAAGATCCGGGCATCTTGGGGAGCACAGGCTGAGCGAGTTTGGCATCGGTATCATGGAGGTCAATCAATGTTGCTTGTGCCTTCATGTGGGTTGCTCTCAGAAGTGAGGCTGGGGTACACATGCAAACACAAGCTTCCTCTGCACCCTGCAAGGTGCTTCTGCCTAGATGCTTGGCTGTGACTCTGAAGAAAGACCTGGTACACTCGGTGGAGAAAGACCCTTGACCTCATTCTTCAAATGACGCATAATCAGGGCCGCCTTTCCAACAGGTCAATCCCAGCTCTCCGAAGTGGCTTGGGTCGGGGAGGGGGAGTCTGCCATTCAGACAGAGCTCTGTGCCAGGTGAAACTGTAGGGGATGCTCCAGGGCTGGCTGCCTCCTGCTGGCAAGCACCTGGTCTCTTCATGGCTATGAAGTATATTTGCTTTAGCCCAGGGCATCAGTTAATATCCACACTGGGGCCATGCTGGAAGTCAGGGGCAACCACCTCTGTGCTGAGTGTTGTGGGGAGCTTGGCTCCTGCACCCCAGTGTGGCCATGATTGTTATGTAAACACAGAACCCAGCTCCAGGGTGGCTTGCCCATCTGCTTCTCCAGGCACTCTTTCTCTCCTAATCATTTTCCACCCTCTTAGGTGAAAACTTGGAAAACGGACAGAGCTCTCAATCTCCTTTTCATTTCTAAAAGGGACCATTTCAGCTAAGCCTGCCTCCCTATTCTTCTCCGGGGTTTGTGTTTGTGAAAAGACCCGTCTCAAATTTCTGGAGCAGGAGCAGCTGCTCGAGGCCCCTTTTCACTGGGCCTGTCTCCCCCCCAACCTCACCCCGCCCGCTCCCCTCCTTTTGTCTCTGTCAAAGCCAGCCCCTCACCCCCATCCTGACCCCTAGCCAACTCAGAGCCTTCTCCTTTGTCAGCCTCCCAGACGAGTTTCACCCTAAATCAAGCATTGTTTGGGCTCCTGGGGCCAGCACGTGCCCACACCCCCTAATCTTTTAATTTCACCCCAGGAGAAAGCAGCTGTTACTGATATACGCAGCACACAGCTGTTGGCCGGGCCTGCTGCCGGCTCCAGGAACAATGAAGAAGAAAGAGTTCAGGCTGTAAGGACACTGGCATCCCCCTGCCTTCTTCCTCCTCCTTGCCCTCCTCCTTCCCCTCCTTCTTCCCCTCCTCCTTCCCCTCCTCCTTCCTCCTCCTCATCTCCTTCTGGCAACAGTTGGCAGCACATGCTAAGAAATGCTGTCCTCCAAGAAGAGCCCCTGTGCCCCTCCCAAAAGTGGGTTTTTGTGTACACCAATTCACACCACTGAACCCTCCTTGTTTACATGAGGACTCATTTCAGATGCAATCTCTCAGTTTCAAAGATCCCTGGCGTGTGGCATGATCCCTTTGCTATGAAAGCGTCCATTTGATAAATTACAGGGTGAGTCCCAGATGAGCAGAGGAGACCCCACAATGGCTCTTGGCACCAGGGCGTGCCCACTGGGGTGCCAAGGCTATAGGGCTCCTTCGGGAATTGAAGGCTTCCTAGACGTCTGCAGAAAGACTGAAATCATGTAAGAGTTCAGCAGGATATGAATAACCAGAGCTCAAGAGGATGCCCTAGAAGTACACATTAGCCAGGCCAGGGCCAAGGTTGGCCCAGCTTGGGGAAAAGGAGTCTGAAGCATGACAGAGTTGAGTGTTCCTCCCAAGCAGGAGTAGCTCGATTGCACTTTTCACCCCACCTGGGTCCTCTCGCCTCCACCCCATCAATCCTGGCACAAAGATTTAAGAGACCAACACTACCCCAAGTAGCATGTGTCTTCCCCCAGAGAGGCAAGTCATCTTTTCGCGGCCAAGACATCTTCTGCTTGGGAACCTGGGGTCAGAACTGCTTCCCAGCACACTGCTCTTGGTTGGCTAGCGAAAGCAAGGAAGGTTCACTGTCTACATGGATCAACACAACCACTGAGCTAGGGAAATACAGCCAGAGCGACATGGTGAACTGTATGTAATTCTGACTGCAATGAATTTGACCAGCCTTGGGTGGCTACCATATTAGATTTAATATCGATTTAACTATTCCCGGAACAGCCAGCACTTCTAGAGTCTTAAGGCTCCCAGAGTAGCTCCAATTGGCAGCTAAATTGGGATAACCTGCTGAGATACCCTATCCTACCTCTGCACTTGGAAGGCTCTGGGCTAGCCAACTCCTGTTTCTTAGAAACAGAAGATTTTATTTGCAACAGTGTTTCATGTAGCCCCTGCTGCCCCCAGACTCATGGCATAGCCTAGGATAACTTTGACCTTCTCATCTTTCTGCGTGCACATTGGGATTAAAGTAGGCACCACTGCATCCAGGATATGTGGTGCCTGGGACAGAACCAGAGCTTTACGAGAGCTCTGCCCACTGAGTCACGTCTCATTTCAGAAGACTTTTCAAAACAGATCTCTAGCTAGAGGATTCCTGAAAGCCAGGCTGCACTCAGACCTGAGGCCCCGCCTCGACATCTGTCCCTCTCTTCTGCCTGTCACTGCAGGAGCTCAGGGCTGTCACTGCCCAGGGGTGTTTCATGGAACCACAGGTTGGTATGGGCTTCTTTCTGCACACTTTATCTCACCTGGTGAGCAATTGAAAGATTCTGGCAGAAACTCGATGCTCGCCCGAGCATATGGCGAGGCACACACACCTGCCCAGTGGAGCACCTGCTGGGCCTCCAGAGGATGTGGGGCTGGTGCCCCAGGCCACAGGCAAAGCGTCCGATTCATTTGCATGCTGGACGCCTGCCACGTGCCTGGACTTTGGGCAGATCTGACACGGCATGTCATTGCTTTGAAGATCTGCAAATCTGGAGAAAGCTGTAGGCTGTAGCCCAGACAACAAAGCCGCAGCCAGTCTGGGACGTATGATGCCCTACTCACCCCCNCCCTGGAGACCCACCGCCAGCAGATTGTGCCACAAGAGTCAGGACCCTGCGGAGGCCAGAGCTCAGCTGTCCAGCCACTAAACAAGCCAGAGTGACCCAGAGAAGCTGGGCCCAGGGACAGCTTTATGTGAACCCAGATCCCATCATTTCTACTCTTAGGGATCTTTTTGGATAAACAATCACTGTTTGCTTCTTTCATGAACAAAAGGAGATGAATGGACCACCTTGTGATCAGATTTCTCTTCCTAACGCTGGTGATTGCACTTCATGGCTGAGCCCTCAGACTCACCCCAAAGACGTAAATCCTCTTTCTTACCAGCTGTACATTCTGCTGTTGCAATAGAAGACGATGGGGGAAGTGAGGGCAGGGCAGGCCTGGTGGTGTGCATGGATTTCTGCCCTGCTAGTTTTAGTCCTCGATTCTGGAAAGGGTGAAAAGTCAGTGGAGCCCATTTGGCACGGTCCGCTCTGCTGCCCTTGGGGATGGTGATCGTATAATCACAGTGGATGGCCAGCCTGTGTGATGGCCTATAGCCAACCAGCAGCTTTCAGCCCACCTCTGGCACCTCGACAGTCTGTCCAGGCACGGAGCGAGCTGTGCAATGCATGAAGATAGGTCTCAGAAAGGGACGTAAGATAAACCACATGGCAGCACAGCTAGGACCCTGAAGGAGGGTTACCCCACACAATCCTGTGACACTTGAGGCCTGGCTAAGGGTCACAACTGAAGGCAGGTGGCCTGGGAACACTGAGGCCTGCATTCCTGTTCCCATCTACCTACCGTCAGCTCCTCTCCTCACCCCGATCCTGTGCCCACCCGCACCCTTCACGTTTGAGGAGACACGACTCCCCTCCAGCAGCGGTGGGCTGGGGAAGGTAACAGGCAGGCACATTTTAAGGCTATTAGCAAAGAACAATGGGGGCTGAAAGGGTAATCCCAGGGACAGGAGAATGAGAGTCAGCCTGTGCCAGCAGGGCCTGGTTCATTACTCAGACGACAGATGGAAGGTGGCCTGGTTGCCAGGCAGAATTCAAGCTACCCAGCACCTCCAGTGGGGGAGGCAGGAGCTGAAGGCCGAGTGTGCCTTCTGAGCAGTTCAACCCTAAGGCTCTCCAGGCAATGAGCTTCCTAGAGCCCTTGACAGGACTGAAAAAGACCTGTGTTCTCAGTCACTGCCTTAAAAGGCCCTGATTGTGTCCTCAGCACCACCCATGTGACTTACAAACCTTGCCCAACTGAGAACGGAGACGATAGGAACAGGAGCTGGGACTCCTGGAGGAGCATAAGCCCCATGGTTGGGTCCTCTTGTTGTCTCTGCCTGACCAGTCCTGGACTTGGCAGAACAATCCTGAATGGACATGAAAGATAAACTTGCATCAATACATTGGGAAAGGCTGGCCAAGGGGGTTACACACAGGAGCAGGCAGCACAGTGGGGCAGTGAACACTGAGGGTTTTCACTCTAGCTAAATATACCCACTCAGGTTTGCACACTGGGAGGGACAGGCACACTGAGGTGTGGATCTCCAGGGAAGCACACAGCATGCTTACAGCCCCAGGTACTTCCACCCCTGGATGCCACAGAGCACTGGTCACCCTCTAGGCATGAGCACCCCTCTCGCCCACACTGGCAAAAGGCAGCCATGGCTCGTGAGCTATCGATAAAATAGCCCAAGCCAAAGAATAGACAAGTCCTATCTTGCTCTCCTCCTGCCTGGAGATCACCATTGTGTTTTCAGAGTCTCCTGCTGCCAGATGGTCCCAGCAGAATCTGGTACTTTTCTGAACTGGAATGTCCCAGTTGGCACAGCCGAGTGTCCAAGTCTGCAGAATCCTCATCAGCCAAATCTGTGCCTGGGGACCTCAATACACAGAGACTGTTCCTCCCTTCCCCTTCTGTGCACGGCTCACCGTCTCCTGCCTTCTATGTGCTTGAAAACCAGGGTTTGAAGAGAGCGCTTCTGTGAACACTCAGAATTAGCCAACTGGGCAACCATCAGGGGTGCAGATGGGGTACAAGCGCTTTATATTGCTCTCCTAGTTAGCGTGAATGATCAATTTGACATAACCTGGAGTCATGTGAGCACCTCAGCCAAGGAATTGCCTAGATCAGATTGGCCTATAGGTGTATCTCTGGGGGACAGTCTTAATTGCTAACTGACATGGGAGCGGCTCATCCACCACAGGCAGCGCCATCCCCAGGCAAGTGATCCCAAGATGATTAAGAAATTAGCTAAGCATGAACCCGAGAGCAAACCAAAGAACCAGGCCTCTAAAGATCCAATGCGCTCCTCCACAGCCTCTACTTCAGGTTCCTGCCTTGGGTTCCTGCTCTGATCTTCCTCAGTGATAAGCTATGAACTGGAAGTGTTCTGCCCAAGAAATCTTTTCTCCCCTAAGTTGCTTTTAGTCAAGAGTTTATTATCACAGCAACAGAAAGGAAATCAGAACACACCACGTGACGAGGCTTCTGTGAAGGGCGGCATGGCATGACCTTCGCCTTCCCAGAGCAAGGAAAACAGCCACAGTTTTATCCAGGAGGCTCTTTGAGTCCATCACTCCAGTCAAGCTTGAGCCAAGCGCATGCAACAATGTATGCCCAAATGTTGAGTCAAAACACTGGGATCAGCCTGCTTAGTCCTCCTGTTTCTTAGACCCCTGCAGCAGTGTGCCGGGAGCTGACAAGGGGTCCTTTGTGCAGAGTCTTCATCAGGGTGCCTTCCAGAGCCACGTTGTGCATGCCTCAACCCAAATCACACAGACACGGCCCACGCTGGTCACTCTCAAATTCCACCCAGAATTTTTTGCTTACTAGGCATCTCCTGTTTAACCCTAAATATTAAAAATGACATAAATTATTTCAAGGTTGTCCTCTGACCTCCACATGCACACTATGACAGGTGTGCACCACACAGAGAGAGAGAGAGAGAAAGAGAGAGAGAGAGACAAACACAGAGACAGAGAGACAAACAAATAGACAGAGAGCTCTGAAATTACAGGTTCTCTTCTGTGAATACCGTGCCCTTTAGCTTTGTCTGTTCCTTTTACTCTCTAAGGAGCATATCTGGTTTATGGCTGCAGTCTTGTGTATGCATCTCTGACCACGTCTAAAGGAACTTATTGATAAGATCTGTGGGTGTCTCTATACCTCCGAGTTGACGCTGACCCCAGCATCACAGCAACCTTGTTCATGTGGGTAGGGTTAAGGTGAACATTAAGCACAAATCTTGGTTCATACAAAATGCCACATTTTCATTATTTTTGTTTAAATTAATATTTTTTTGGCTTTTTGGGTTTGTGTTTGTTTGTTTGTTTTTCGAGACAGGTTTTCTCTGTAGCTTTGGAGCCTGTCCTGAAACTAGTCCTTGTAGACCAGGTCTCGAACTCTCAGAGATCTGCCTGCCTCTACTCCTGAGTGCTGGGATTAAAGGCTTGAGCCACCACCACCTGGCGTGTTTAAATTCACTTAATGCTAACTCTGGGCCCTGACTATCCTCTCAACAGACAGGACAATCAACCTCAGAGGTATCAGAGTCTTTTGCAGCTCAAATCTGGTAGCCTTCCCAGGGTGTACTACGGACTTCCTACAGCTCCCAACAACCAGAAAATAAGGTCAGGGGTCTCCTAGAGGACCAGGACACATGGAACTCTCCCCTGCAGACCTTCTGTCTCCCTGGGCCCTGTCCTGAAGGCATGGCTTCCCTCTCACTTTCCCTAGAAAGTCACTCTGTTCTGGGGCTCCAGATTATCTATGTGGCACTCAAGATCAGGAATGGCAACCCATCTCTGCCTTTATTCCTCACCTGAGGTCCCTTCAAGATCCCAAACCCTCCCCTGGACCCCTTTCTTATCTTCCTTGTGTTAGTTACTGAGAGAATAAAGCCAGGATGAACTGGGATGACAGAGAAGAATGCTGATAGCCTTCTGGACGAAAGCACAGGTCTTCAGTTCATGGCTTGCAATGTAGTTCCTCTTCCAGGGCACAGAGTCCATCTGCTTAAAAACCAAATGAGAGTCATAGGATGCCTTCCCAGGGCAGTGTAGTGGTTGGCTCAGTCCTTGGCCTTACTTTGATTCTATGGTCTAGAGAATCAGTTCACCCTGTCTCTTTCTGTCTTGGGTTCACACAAATGCACGCAGTGTGCACACTCACACACATCCCTATCCATGCAGATGTGTGTGTGCGTGTGTTTGTGTATGAACTAATATGTGTACACTCACATCTGACTGCTTGCACAGTCACATGCACACACTTGTTACATACTCACATATACACACAAGCACATACATTTCCATAAGCATTCTCATATGTGCCTAACCACCAGTGCACACATAAAGATTACATGCCAGAAAAGCCCCAAGCCTAATTCTTCACCCTATAATATGTCAAATGGGTTTGTTTATCTTGCAGTTCAGTGGTTCCTAACCAGTCATTCCAAATCCAGAAAGCCCTGGGAACAAGTCAGTTTCATAACAGGTTTGGAGGCAGGAGTTCAACCTGAATGCATGTGAGACATTCTCTGCCTGACTTAGTTTTGCTATAAAACATTAATACCTTTGCCTGCTGGCTGCGACCCACACACAGTGGGATTGGGTGGAGCATGTGATACACACACTGTCCCAAACACTGGCTGGCTCAAATCCTATCTGACGCCAGGGTTACAGGTGAAGAGTTGGTTTCATCCATATTTAGAATGAACAGTGGATACCAGGCCATTCCCAAGGAAGCCTGGGAGTCAGAACAGCCCACTAACTAGGCTCCACCACCAAGTTATTTGTTCACTTGAGCGGGGGGACATTGCAAAGACAACACAAGTCACATCCAATAAGACTCAGATGGGACTTCAACTTAGGAAGTTTCTAGACAATGAACTGAACCATCTTCCTCCTAGACTCAAGTCCTAAAACTCCCTCAGACTGACTGTCTCTACTAAGGACTTCTAGGGATGGTCTGTCTTCTTCCTATCCTTGGCAGGAAGTGCACATGTATACAATCCAAGTACAGAGGTACACACGCACTCACGCACGCGCACACACACACACACATGCGCGCGTGCTCATGCACACACATAGCCCTCTCTCTTAGAGACTTTCCCAGGGAACCTGTCCACAGAACTACATAGCAGCCAGCTGCCATTAGCCTTCATGTTGCCCCAATCTAGAACCTGAACACAGAGTGACCACTGTCTGCAAAGTCTGGAGTACCTCCACTGCTGGTCTCCAACACCATCAGAACTCAGTTCCGGGATTTGCTCCCGGATGGCTTTGTACCTCCTTCTGCAGAACTGTTCTCAAACGTAATTTCAGAGTCAACAAAGAAACCCCGCTCTGTACACACCTGTGGAGAGCAAATTGAAGCTGTTGCCAAAGTTAAAAGATGGCTTAAGATCAGTGGAACTTCAAAGCCCTCCGCCTCTCCTCTGCCTCTCAAAGAGGGATCCCAAACCCCAAGGCCACCTCATGGAAAGCTGACAGCTATGGGGCAAGGGTGGGGTTCCTCTGTGAGGAGGGAACTGGGTGGAGGAAGGCAATTCAAGGAAGTGTAAAAGTGCTTTGAACTTGGAAAAGGGGTGACTTGGAAATTTGCCCTTCTGATAATCAAGTCCACAGCTGAGAGCTGACACCTGCTTGGTACACAGAGTTTTCCTGTCAAGAGGGAGTCTGGGGAGTCCCCCTGCTTCCCTCCCATTGCACTGAGATGAGCTAAGGACCCAGGAACCTTGAGACCACAGGTCTTCCACCCTGCTCAGCAGAGTCCATCCTTCCCATCCTGCCCCTTTATCGCCTGTGTCAACACACATTTCCCAACAATGCTAAAGAGTCCTGAAAGCAAATATCCTACTACCTCTGGGAACTCTGACGGGAACAGGTACATCAGCCAAGACCCCATGACTTCTATAAATGCCATAATAAACCTTATGCACATATCCCAGATGGTGAGCCACAGGGCCAGAGATCTCTCGTCTGGGTTCAGTGGAGCGAGCACCTGCAGACAGGACAAAGTGAAGCAGGCATGAGTGGCCAGATGCAAGGTTCTACTGACTCAGTGGCAAAAGGCTATGCTGTAGGCCCCCTACCACCAGGAATTCATATGTGAATGTTGGACTGAATAATTCCTTTTGATGATCAATAATTTTAACACTCATTTCATCCATAAATGAAATTCTTGGATAATATTATATACATATAAACAATATAACAGATAGTTGAACAATGGATGAACCACTGATGGTGATGGATGAGTGGACAAGTGATGATAGCAATGAATGGATATACAGGTGATGATAATAGAGGCATGGTTGGATGATGATGGATGGATGGATTGATGGATGGATGGATGGATGATGAACTGGTAGATGTGTGGGTAGATGGATATGTTTATAATTTATAAATAACATCTATTTGGGTAAATGTTTAGGAACAATTACCTTGGAGGACATACCAAATCCTTAAATGCTGGCATTATGTGTAACTTCTGAAGATACATTGGCAGTAGTAGGCATTGCTTTGGTACTTCAGGGGCTCTAGGTAGCATTCACCAGTGCTAAAAATCTTTTATGTGTGAAAGCTCAAAACCATACAAAGTCTAGAGCACCCCTTGATAGACATCATAGCTACATGCTTAGGGAATTTATTGTCTATTGTAGCACCATGAAAAATGTGTACTGTTGCTAGATCAGAGATGGGAGCAGGGTTGTCTTTCAGTGCAGACCCTTCCTCCAAGTGGTTGGTTGATGTTAGATCCATAGTATCATAAGATTGTGCGGCACTCTCCTTGGGAATATCTCAAGCACCCTTAGCCCCGCACACAGAAGGCCAACAGCCCCTTGGGCATTCTTTCCACTTTTAAAACCTCCCTGAAAAATTCCTAGCAGGCCCTGGCGAGACTAGTCCCTCTCAGAGCTACCACTGGAGGCAGAATCCAGTCTTACTGTGGGTGGACTGGACTTCAGCCTCCTCCTCCAGAAGCTCAGCAGCCACCCACAATCCATCACAGTTCCTGAGACTTGATATTAGAAAAGACTAAGCCACTGAGACAAGCCACCTATAGACCCTCTGAGTTCCTTCTGCCAACCACTGGACAGGTATGCTGCAGCTACGCTATGAATATATTGCAGCATCAACCCCAGGTATGTCCAAATATGATGAGGGTTGAGACCAGGGCTAGGGCTGCATGGTGGGTAGATGGTTAGAAGGATGTAGGGGTGAGTGGATGGAAAGAGGTAGATGGGTGGGTGGGTGGATGGATGGACAGAGAGGTGTGTGTGTGTGTGTGTGTGTGTGTGT
>LOEQ01000186.1:103055-113755 GCA_001685075.1 Bramus lutescens | reverse complement strand
ACCTCTGGAAGAGCAGCCTGTGCTCTTAACCTCTGAGCCATCTCTCCAGCCCTTCTTATAACATTTTCAAACATAATTTGATTTTATTGATCCTCCCCAAACTTCTCCCTTGCCTCAAATAATAAAACTGTGGCACATATACACAATGAAATTTTATCAAGTCATAAAGAAAAAGGAAATTTTCAAGAAAGGGGTAAGATCTGGAAATTATTATATTAAATAAGTGTTGAGCCAACCTTGCCTCACTGTCATGGAGTAGCCACCAGCGAAGATTTGGGTTTAAGCCAGTAGAAGCTCTTTATTAGCCAGCTGGCGGCTACACTGGATATTCTGGACCTGAGCACAGTCCCCAGCCTTTCTCAGGATGGGTTTTTATGAACCAAAATCACATCCTGGGTTTGACATACTTTAGTAAACAAAAACAGCCAGAAGTTGACTATAGAAGCCCAAAAAAGCAAGATTGGTGCATGTAAGTGTTAAGTTGGGAGCATAACCCTAGCCCCTGGCATCCATCCCAGCCTCCCTGACCTGAGAGTTGCTTTGGTCTGGACTCCAAATCCCAGCATGCCAGATCCCCCAGGACCACTCCCACAGGATATTTAAGTGGGCTCCCAGAGAAGAAACGCATGGTTCTGGGTTTGCATGGATTCCCCGCTGTCCTGTCTCCCCACCATGCGCTCAGCCACCCGAGAGCGCTGTACTTAATAAAACGATGGGTATTTTGATTCAGTTTGATTGGACCTAATTGGACTTTCTTGTGCTGGCGGAGCTGCCCTTTTCTCTTTTTTTTCTTAACAGTAAGGCC
Source organism: Bramus lutescens (assembly GCA_001685075.1). Lineage (NCBI taxonomy): Eukaryota > Metazoa > Chordata > Mammalia > Rodentia > Cricetidae > Bramus > Bramus lutescens. Next base: position 112,950 of record LOEQ01000186.1, on the reverse strand, counting down.
TTTCCCAAAACTATGGACTTCGATGGATTAGGTCTTTGTTCTTGCCAAGTGGTTTTGGCAGGTGGTGCTGCCTACATGCTGGGTTTTAAGGCCTGAGTGGGTCTTCCATCATGGCATCAGTTCTGCTAAGGTGTGGAGGCCCTACTAAGGTCTGGGGGATGGAGATGTTATACACCAAGCAGAAATACCTCCATAAGGCGTGTGAATACAAAAGCAGACATGAGAATAGAGACGGGGGAGTAAGGACCTACGGCTGAGAGTGAAGCCCCAGCTGGACTGACCGGGTAACACAAATCACAGGTGGCAGGCACAAGGTGACATGAGGAGCTGAGCTGGTATGTAGCAGGTTTAGGATGCTGTGAGTCACTCAAGGAATGTCACCACTGGGCAATGGTGGTCGTGGGGAAATTTGAGACTCATTAACGCCATGGCCACCTCTGAATTCAAGAAGACACAGGAGGCAGACTGCTAGCAAGCCCTTCGGTGTGCCTGCCCTGTCTGACCCATGGTGACAACAGGGTTTGGGGTCGTTTAGATTTGGAAGTGCTGGGGGTCAAATGCAGGCTTCATGCAAGCTGGCCACATATTCTATGCCTGAACTGCACCTCCAGGCTGAATTAACACCTGAACTCATTCGACCAGGACTTCCATGAGAATGCAACATCCACAGTCTCGAATGCGACTAGCAATGGCTGCAGAACACAGATCGTGCCTCAGGACAGTGGACAGTGAAGCGTGAGACCCAGCAACACCTCAAACACACATCGCACACTGGGCAGTTCCGTGTATGGCCCGCCACAATGTCACCTAGGGAAGAAGGGGGTCCCACAGGACTGTGAGCAGTAAGATAGTCCTCGGACCCTCATCCAGATTCCCGTTTCATGCTTGTTTTATCCTGAACCACATCTTCAAATATAGATGCCTTTTTGCTGCCTACCTATCCAAGAAATGTAGACATGACTTCTGCTTCTCAATCACAGGGCATCCTGCGAAATCTACGAGCCATCATGAACTAAGCACACTCAGGAAATTCCCACCTTCCCGGCCCCTTGAATTTGAAGTTCCTTACACACTCCCCTTCTCTCCAGTACATCTCTTTTAGCTTGTCTCCAGGTTTCTCCCTTGGAGGGAGCATCATACCCCTCTGGGCTCTCACCCCTGCCCTTGGCAGCTCTGCACACCATGGGCCCAGGCAGAAGACTGAAAAGTAGAAACAGCCTCTCTGCTGATGGCTCAGCTGTACGTGGGGGGCTTATTGATGTGCCTGGAGTCAGGGACTGAGAACTCCACCCTGCTCTATCAGAGATGCAGCCAGTGCAGGTGAGGGTGATGTTCGGTCCCTGCAAAGAGTGCCGGGAGGTGAGGAGGGGCATCATGGACAGAAGCTTCCCTAGCCAGGGCAGAGTAGAGCTGGCAGTGAACAGCAATAATCTCACTGGGTGAGAAGGGGAAAGAGGGCAGGGTGCTGGAGAACATGGCTGTGTCACCACTCCCCAAAAACTCAAGCCAGTGCAGGGATCAGGACCTAGGTTTGTTATGTGAGCTGGTGGCTCTGCACAGGGATGAGACAAAGCCCAGAGTATCATGAGGATTGCTGTCTGTTCCACAGAACCTTTGTGTACAGTGCAATCTGTGGCCAAGGCTTAGAGGGAGGCAGGTTCATTGCGGCGACACGCCGAACTCACCCTGCAGACTCTAGCTGGATTCTGTTGTGGTAATAAGCATAAGTGAATCTGTGAGAGGAGACATCTAGCTAGCTCCCGTTTGGGTGAAGAGCTGCACCCGTCCTCTGCCGTGCAAAATGCCTCGCGCCACAATGGGCAGAGAGCAGCTTGACATCAGAGAGCCTGGCAGACCACCCCAACCAGAGCTTTCCAGTTGGAGGGTGTGTCTGAGAGATGGGAGGCACCAAGGACATCAGAGTGTGGCGGTCCCAGCTGATTTGGCTGCTGAGTTTACATGTGTGTGGGGGGGGCAGGGAGCCCAGATACACCCACATCCAATGTGTGCCCGAGTTGAACGGGAAGGGTACAGGACGTTCCCTAGAGGGACAGAGTTATTACTCAGCTTTCTGTCAGTGACAAGATTCCTGGAAAAAAAAAATCCACTGCAAGGCCGGAAAGTCTTATTTCAGCTTCTGGGTTCATGTTTCACCTTTACTCTATGGCGAGGCAGGACTTGATGGCAGTAGCGGCTAGTGGAACAGAGCCACTTAAGGGCTGGATGTTGGGAAGCAAAGGGACAGACAGGGGAGGTGTAAGGGTCCCATTAGTCCCTCCCAGGGCATGCGCAATGACCTGACTTCCTCCCAACCAGGTCCTTCATCCTACAGTCTACTATTTCCAGATATGCACCAAGCTTGTGATAAAGCCTTCAACCATGAGCCTTTGGAGGGCAACGAAGGCCCTGTAGAGGTATACTCTGCCACACAGTAGTTCTGGACCCTGACAAAGATATCGATTTCAAGAAATGGCAGTGTTCCCAGAAGACTGGTCTCCAAATTCCCAGAATGCATGTAAAAGCTGGGCACAAGGGTGGCCACCTACAATCCCAATTCTGCAGGCGCTGGAACTGGAAGGATCCCTGAGAGAAGGAGGAGAAAGCATAGGACGCCTGAAGAACATACACTAAATTTGTCCTCTGGATTCCAGAGGCACGCACGCACCCATGCACACACACATGCACCCATACACACAGAAACACACACGCAGAGAATGCAAGCTTAGAGCATGCTGCCCCTGTCATAGGCTGTGTCCTTACCTAACACTGGAGGGAACAGACATGCATAGTTGGGAGATGGCAGGTTACTTCCAAGGCAAAGACACAAGGTCACTCACTCATGGGCAAGTACCATGACTACCTGATGGGACATTCTCTCACAACCACATAAACTAGACAGAATTCAGAAGTGACTGCCTGTGTTCTGACCCAACCAGATTCAGGTGGGTACCCAAGGAGGGTCACAGACAAGCTTGTATGGCAAGTAACTGAATGTCTCCCATGCTGGGCTCATTTCTGCTTCCTTCTTCCCTTGTGCCTGTCTGTCACCCTCAGGAGGGCCCCACACACAGCGTGAGGCATGCAGGGACTGTGTTGGGGTCAGGGTCACAAAATCAGTATGAGCAGATGGGCCCCGGCCAGCCAGGCAGGCAGCCAGCACACAAGCAGGGCCTGAATGGATGTGAGGCACAAGCTTGTGTGGGGCCAGGGGGAGGAGCAAGCCTGCAGGGCACGCAGATGGCCCCAGCCACGCGCCCTTCCTAGGACGCATGCTCTCACGGAACTTTTCTTGGTGGTAGTGGGCTGAACTATGCACGAGTAATGTGGTGACCCCTGGCCAGCTNCTGGGGTCACACAGAGGCAACAATCTAAGGCTGAGGCCAGCTGGCAGCTCCACGGTTGCCTAAACTCACCCTGGGGCTGGCTGAGGAACACCCCACCCCCACCCCACCCAGATATATTTGTTGGGGGTGGGTATCACAGGGACCACATGTGTTAAAGACAAAGGCCTTCTTGTACATCCTTGGTAGTTTCTTAAATCTACAAGGTTTCCATAAGAGGAAGGGGTTCCTGCCCCTTAGAAGCAGATGGCTCCTTTTGGAGATGTGGAATTTTGGGGGTCCTCCGTGAGCTTGGTCTGAATATGCACGGTCACAGTTCCTCCCAAGAGCACAAGCTCAGAATTCCAAGGCTGTTTCAGGAAATGCAAATGTGGACCTGAAGCCCACAGCCACTTGGAGGCTAGGCACACCTGCCTGTCTGTGAAGGCAAAGAACAAAATGGAGAGGGTAAGGAGGACCAGACTCCACCTGTCCAAGTCTCCATGGCCTCCACTTTCTGCTTAGTCAGCAGCTTAATGGGGGTTGCTCCAGGATCCAGTCCAGGTTAGCAAACGGGGCCATGAGGTGATAGAATACGGACCAGAATGGGATTTGGAACACTCGGACAGAGCCATCTGTTCTTTCAAGATCTACAGAAGAAACAAGAAATAGATATCAGCATCTGCATTCCCTGTCCAAATACAGTAGCTTGTCTACCATAATGCTTAACTTTAATTGACAACTTGATTCGACCTAGAGTCACCTGGGAGGAAGGTCCTGGATGAGTGAGTGGGCCTGTGGGCACGTCTGAGGGAATTTACTAAGTTAATTAGCATAGGAATACCCAGTCCACTGTGGGTGGCGCCGTTCCCTAGGCCGTGTAAGAATGGAGGCTCTAAACTGAGGGCGGGCAGGCAGAGGAGCTAACAAGGGGATCCACGTTCATTTCTTTTCTGTTCTGGACTGTGGGTGGAACTGACCTGCTGTTTTAAGCTCCGGCTGCTGTGATGGTCCTGTAACGATGGACCATAACCTGGAGCTGTGAGCTAAGGTAAACCCTTTGCTCCCTGTGTCGCTTTTGGTCGGGGTATTTTATCAGAGCAACAGGAGGCAACAGGAACAACAGATGAAACCACAGCACAGTGTTAGCCCTGTGTAAGCGGTTAAAGCCCCATCTCAGTCTCCGCTTGTGTGTGTAAGCGTGTTTGTGCGTGAGCGTGTGAGGTGTGTGTGTGTACACTTGGGCAGGTGCTTGCAGGGGGCCAGAGGCTGGGTCCCAGCATCTCCTCACTTGCGCTCTACCTATCTTTGAAGACAAGATCTCTCGTCACTCTTTCACAGCAAGTGCCACACCACCTGAGCCAGCTCCTCACCCCCCCTTTTGTCGCGATTCCCACCCGATCCCACAATCAAGGTTCTCCTGACAGAAGCTGGGGACAGCCACTAGCTATGGACACTGCCTCCTGCTTGGCCAGGAGGGATTTAAGCCACACAGTGGGTCAGACCCATCCCTCTGGGGGTGATTCCTGTACCTTGAGTTTATCAGTGAACCCAGGAGTGAAAGCCAGCTTGTGGCTGAGTGAAAAGCCTGAGTCACGTGGCCTGCTGCATGGGACTGGCCCAACTGCTGGGGAGGGGCACACACTCCAAGTGTGCCGCGCCATAAAGAGTCCACGTCTGCACCCCTTCAGACAAAGCTGGAAGAGGGATATCAGGGGGACATCTCTGGAGCAGGAGCCTTATGCAGGGCTTCTCTGGGGTGAGCTCCCTTAATTCTCTGGTAACGTGGCACCTCTGCTGGTTCCGTTTTTGACCTGCGGAGAAACCGAGACTCACACGGTTAAGAACTGGTCCATGGATCCTGACGATCTGACTGCAAAGTCGGGCAGAATCCCATGGGTGTGTTGCCGACCCTTCCCATCCCCAAGTGAGAGGAACTGTTGAGCTGGGGAGGTGGCCCAGTGGGTGAATTGCTTGTCACAAAAGCATGAGGACAGGGGCTTGACCTCAGACACCCATGTGAAAGGTCAGGCATGGTGGCGTGTGTTGGGGAAGACACAGAAGGCTCCTGGGAGCTACCTGGCCAGCTAGCTTAGCTAAAGCAGCAAGCACCAGGTTCAGTGAGAGAAGACTGCTTCTCTGGTCTCTGCTTTCGTGCATGGGTGAGCACTGCAGGAGGAAGTGGAGAAGAGGAGGGAAGAGAAGAGAAGAGGGAGGAAGACGGGGTTCCAGAGAGACAGAGAAGAGGGGTGGACATAACAGGTGTGATGTGACAGTACCTGGACTTCAGTGACTCTTTCGTATGAAATTGTCAAAAACCTTTTTCCCTCAAACAAAATGAATAAAATAAAATTTTAGATGTATTCCTAGGTTAGGGCTACTCACTGACAGTTTGAATGGGGGAAAAACACTTTGGATTTGAAGGCGGAAGCCTACTTAATGCTGTCAAAATGGAACAACTGTGGGGCCACAGTACCCTCTAGTGGTCAGATTAAGCATTTACAGCTTTATTTTAGCTCACCCAGCAGAACAAGATTCACTCAAAGGACGCTCAAGCTTCCTAACTATGTAAAGATGTTAAAGGCATACCTTAACACAAACCGGTTCAATAAACTTTCACCAAAATTTCAAGCTTGGTATGATTACACTTGCGATCCCAGTACTCTGGAGGCTAAGACAGGAGAATTGATGTGAGTCTGAAGCCAGCCTAGGCTATTGAGAAACCCTACACACACACACACACACACACACACAATCACACACACACAATCACCTGAGGCCCCAAAGTAACTTTGTAACATTTACTATCTATTGTTCCATTGTTAATAAAAAGCCAAGACAGCAAGGAGAGCATTGTCTGCCTTTGAGCAACATCCATATTTAAAGATATCCTCATAAGGGGCTGGAGAAATGGCTCAGTAGTTGAGAGCACTGACTGCTCTTCCAGAGGACCGGGGTTCAATTCCCAGCACCCACATGGCAGCTCACAGCTGTCTGAAAATCCAGATCCAGGGGATCTGACACCTTCACAGCAATGCGCATGAAATAAAGATAAATAAATCATAACAAAAAATTTTAAAAAGATATCCTCATAATAAGTTATTTAGTGTACATGTGAGCATGTGTGTTGACACAGGGTATGGGTGTGCGCATGCGCACGCACATGCAGATGTTCACAGAGCACAGAGAATTCTCAGGGGTCAGTTCTTTCCTGTTGTCTTGCTGGTTCCAGAAATGAAACTCAGGCCGTCAGGCCTACATACAAGTGTTCTACCAGCTCAACCATCTCACGGTGCCTCGTCCTCATTTCAATTAAATACAAATAAAGAATATAGTGGTGTAATATGTTTTTAAAAGTACTGAAGAGGGGGATGGAGAGATGGCTCAGAAGTTAAGAGCACTGGCTGTTCTTCCAAAGGACCCAGTTTCAATTCCCAGCACCCACATGGCAGCTCACAACTGTCTGTAACTCCTGTTCCAGGGGATCAGATACCCTCACACAGACATACAAGCAGGTAAAACACCAATATACATAAAATTTTAAAAATAATATTTTTTAAAGGTACTGAAGATCGCCTTAAAATTCTACTAATAGGGCTGGTGAGATGGTTCAGTGGGTAAAGGCACCTGCTGTTGAGGCTGACGGCCTGAGTTCCGTCCCTGGGACCCACATGATGGAAAAAAGGAAGTGACTCCAGCAAGCAATCCTCTGACTTCAGCATGACACAGGTGCTCCCATGCAGAGACTGATAAATAAAATGCAACATTTTTGAAAACATGAAAGTGTGATAAGAAAAATTCTACTCCAAACAGCAGCAACAAGAATGCACTCAAACTCAAGCCCTACCTAAAAGCAGGAGGAAAATCATCAAAAGGTTCTAAGTGAGGTCCAGAAGAAAGAATGAGGAGAGGCAAAGTGGAGCGACTCCCAGACACGGCGCTTCTGCTGGTCTCACATGGTTAGCCCAGTCACAACCACTCAGGGTTGCCTTTTGAATTCCCTACGGCTGACCATAACCACGGCACCTCACGGTGCTGTGTGGTGTTCTGCGCTCTGCACCTTACAGGGCACATCTCTTTGCTACTCGCCTTCTCATGCACAACATTTCCATTCTGAGGCACAATCATGTGATCGTGCGTGGGATTCTGCAGTGATTATACACCCTGGTTTATTCATTTGATCCCCGAGATGCGTGTGGAACCCAGACGTGGCAAGCGCACCCTAGTACTAAGGAGATGGAGAGGAGGGTCCTGGGGCTCCGTGGTCAGCCAGTCTAGCTCAGGAGGTGAGCCTCAGACCCTAGTAAGAGACCCTGTCTCAAAAACGAAGGTTGTTTTTCTCAAGACAGGGTCTCACTCTGTGGCCCAGGCTGGCCTTAAACTCCTGGGGATCCTCCTGCCTTAGCCTCCCAAGTGCTGGGATTGCAGGGGTGTGCCATCATGGCTAGCTTGTCTCAGCTGTTTGTTTCCGACGCAAACTAACATCCACAGAGGCTAGAACATAGCTCTCTGCGAGTCGCTTCCCCCTTGCTGTCTGTCACCAAGGTTTCTTTTGAAGGGAGGGACGTGGTCCATCATGGCGAAGGAGTGGCAGTGGGACCGTGAGGATGGGGTTCACCTTAGGACCCTAGTCAGGAAGCAGAGAGCAGACAGGAACTGAGACCAGGCTAGAAAGCCTCAAGGCCAGCCTCCAGGGACCCATTTCCTCCAGTGAGGCTCCAACCCTCTAGAGCAGGGGTTCTTAAACTGTAGGTCTCAACCCCTTTCACAGGGGTCCCCTAAGGCATCTGCATGTCACATAGTTACATCACGATTCATAACAGAAGCAAAATTACAGCTATGAAGTGGCAACAAGATAATTTGATGGTGGGGGGGTCACCGCAACATGAGGAACTGTGTTAAAGGGCCACAGCATGAGGAAGGCTGAGAACCACAACCTTCCAAGACAGTACCATCAGCTGAGGGCAGAGTAAGTGATAAACACACAAGCTGGGGGGAGGGGGTCACCTTCAAACCACAAGTTTATTTTGTTTTGTTTTAAGAAAAAAAATAGTAGAGGTTCTACTTAATTAATGAAATTCTTCCTTCAGATCCCATCTGCACCCACAGGAGGGCCCAGAAAAAGCCTCCCTCTCTCAGCTGGCCTACTGCACTGGGCCAAGTCAATGGGATGCCTGTTGTCAACAGCCCATATGCCTGTCTGTCTGGGTTCTGCAGGATCATCAGCCAGCACACCTCCTTTGCTGAATCATGGCGCCTGTGACAGCCCCTCCCACAGTCTGCAGCCTACAGTGAGACAGTGGAGTGTCCTGAGGAGTAATGACCAGAGACCATACAGAGCTAAAACCTCAAGGACACTCTCCTGACTTGGGGAGCTCCGGAGCCTCACCTCAGAGTCTTCCAGTCAGGTGGAGAATCGTCTGGGACAGAGGAACAATACAAGAGCAAAACGAAAAACTCCATTCTGCACAGAGGCAAAAGCCTGTGTTTTCAAGGACACTGGGAACAAAGGAGCTAAGGGCTCTAGGCAGAAGGGGAAGGGCTGGCTGGTGCCCCTTCAGACACTGCACCTCTGCTTCTAGAACTGCCTCTAGAGCAGACAGAAGCCCCACCGACAAACTCCCGAAGCTAAGGTCATGGTCACAGAGTAAAGCGCTGACAGAAAATGCCTTGAGTGACTGACAGGGAAAGAAGCCTGGTTCGGCTCATGTCCAGTAGGTTAGCTAATGTTGAAAAAACACAGCTTCTTCCATTCTACAAACTAATTTAAAATGTTTTTCATGTATGCATGGGGGGTCTATGTTCATGTAAGTGTACATCCACATGTATGTTTTACATCTGGAGCCTGTGGAGGCCAGAAGAGGGTGTTGGAGTTCCAGGAGTTTGTGAGCCACTTGATATGGGAGCTGGGATCCGAACTCAGGTCTCAGTGACTGAGCAGCCAGCTCTCATAACTACTGAACTACCTCTCCAGACCAGGTTCTTTCATTGCGCTCTTATTTATAACATGAACTCCCAGATCACACATTACACATCACACCATAAATATATTTATATGTGCATATGTATCTATATGCATATGTGTAGTTTAGAAAGGCTTCAAAGGGGCTAAAGAGGCCACAACAGAGTTTAAGGATTTCAAAGAAGCCTAACTGGAGGTGGAGGCCGAGAGTTGATTGACTGCGAGGTTAGGTAATGGACAGTAATGGAGAGTAGCTAGAGGCACAGCCTGGCTGTAGAGTTGAGCGTCTGATGGGCTCCAGCCTCAAGTGGCACTGCAGATGTGGGTAATGGGACCGCGAAGGCCATGGAGGCCATCTGCAGGACCGTAGGATCACAGAGGCGAGGTGCCGGAGCAGGTCTAGGTGAATAAACAGACAGACAGGATTTGAAAAAACCATACCGCAAGTACAGACCATGCTCTGCTAAAAGCCCAAAGACAGTGGGGGGGGGTTGGTTACCCCTGCAGTGTTAGGGGTCCTCCTCTATTTGGAATCCCAGTGAGGGTTTTGTACTTAGTAGGGCTGGTGTGTGTGACATATTCCTAGGGTTATCTAGGTTATATGGGCTTATGG
>LOEQ01000186.1:55495-69747 GCA_001685075.1 Bramus lutescens | reverse complement strand
ATGCTGTGGATTGACTCCCCTCCGCTCCCCTTTTTCATGCTAGGCAAGCACTTTGACTACATCCCATCTTAAGCTTTCCTTTGGATGTAATAAACACATAATAGTTGATGATAGTTGTGTGATATTGTGAATGTATTTCAAGATCCTTTTAAGCCTGGAGGTGGTGCATGCCTTAATCCCAGCACCCAAGAGGCAGAGTCAGGCAGATCTCTGTGAGTTCTAGGCCAGCCTCATCTACAGAGTGAGTTCTAGGACGGGACAAGTAGGACTGCACAAGGAAACCCTGTCTCAAAACCAAAAACAAGCAAAACAAAACCAAACCAAAGAAAGAAATGGAGGCAGGGAGATTGGGGTGAGCTTTGACACATCACTGCTGCTGAGGCCCACTCCTGAATGAGAGCACTGGGAATTGGAATAGTTGATTGACAGCTCAGGCGACTACAAAATGTCTATAAGAAGGATAGTGTATACAGTGTGGATACACTGGACAAAGGGACGTGCCCCTGCCCTGATCAGCCACAACAGCATACAGTATAACCTTGATGAGTCATTTGCTCTGGAATTTTCCATTTAGTATTTCTAGACTCTGCTTGAAGGTGGGTAACTGAAATTGTGGTAAGCCACAGTTAAAGAGAGAGTTCTATATTGCTTGGTTTAAGATTTGTAGCACTCTTCATGGGGCAAATGTTTTTGTGGACTACAATATCAATTTTTTTCTTCAGAGTTTGGATTTATTAGTGAGGCCATCAGAGCCTGAGGTTTTCTTCTTGGTGAGGCTATTAATTATGAAATTGATTTCTTACTAAGACTTTTAAGATTGTCTGTTTCTGCTAGGTTGGGTTCTGATAGTTTGCATGATTTATTATGGTAAACACGAGTACAGTACAGTCCACCCCGTAAAATGTTCCATCTTGGGAATTTCCGTAAATGCTCCTGTGTGGTTGGAAAGAAAATGGCCCCCAAAGGGAGTGGCACTATTAGAAGGTTGGAGGAAGTGTATCACTGTGGATATGGACTTGAGTTTCCTTTGCTCAAGCTACGCTGAGTGTGGCATACAGTTCACATCCTGTTGCCCGTGGATAAGATGTAGGACTCTAGCTCTTCCAGCACCATGTCTGCCTGCACGCTGCCATGTCCCACCATGATGAGAACAGACTAAACTTCTGAAACTGTATGCCACCCCAATTAAATGTTTTCCTTCATAAAGAACTGTGTGGTCACGATGTCTCATCACAGCAGTAGAAACCCTAACTAAGACAGCCTGTCATGGAGTCATCGCCTGAGTTCCAGAATTCCATAAGCTGTCTTGGGCATCTTTGAAGTCAGATCACACGAGTGTTGGCAGCTAGGGTTTGTTTTCCAGGGTGTCGGGTGAGCATAGCTGACAGTTTGTGGTGTGCACTCTGTCTTTCGTCACTCCTGCACTGACCTTAGCACTGACTAGGAAGATCAAGTCCCTGTGTAAAAAAGACCAGCGGGACAGCTCACTGGGTAAAAGCACTTGCCGTGCAAGCTCCATGACCTGAGTTACATCCCTGGAACCCAAGGGGGAAGGAGAATTGATTCCTGCTCTTCCTTGACCCCCACATGTTCACCATAGTGCGTGCACACAGACACAAACACACACAGACACATATACACAGAGATATACAGACACACGCAGACACATACACAGATACACAGAGGTATACAGATATATGCAGACACACACGGACAGACATACATACACATGCAGACACACACAGACACACACAGAGATATACAGATACAGACAGATATACAGATACACACAGACACACACAGACACATACAGAGATATACAGACACATGCAGATACACACACAGATATACAGATATACACAGACACATACAGAGATATACAGACACACGCAGATACACACACAGACACATACATACAGAGATATACAGACACACGCAGACACATACGCACAGAGATATACAGACACACACAAACACATAGAAATAAATAGGGTTTTTGTTTGTTTGTTTTTGCTTCCTAGCATTGACTTGTAAAGGTGGGATCAATGCAAGAATAATCCTGTGGTTCATGGTGGCTTTTGTGAGTAATGCATCCTGTGCTTTTTTTTTGCCCATTATATGGTCCCCAACTCACCTGTAACCCTGGCCCACCTCTCGCACCCTTTACAGCTGAAGGCACTGGAAACAGACACATAGGAAACTTACTCCGGGGGGTCTCTCAGCCAGGAAGTAGAGAAACTGAGATTTTGGCTGGGACTTGAGGCATTCATGTGTAGTTGCCAGACACCTTTGTTTTGAGACAGGGTCTCTCGCTGACCATGGGCCATGCCAGTTTAGCCCAGGTTGACGGCCAGCAAGCCTGAGGGATCCATCCGGTTCCACCTGCCCAGGGCTGGGTATTATAAGCACGTGCCATTCCCGGCTTTTTACACGTGGTGTTTCTGTTCACAAGGTAAACACTTTCCCAACCATCTCCCCAGCCCTCTCCGTTGCATTTTATTTAAAAACATGTTTTCACCCAGTGTTGAAAAACACTGCCTTCATGTGACTTGTGGGCAGGTTCTGCATAGAGTCAGCATGCACACTCTGGGTACACTGCACTCAGCACACGTACACTGGATACAGTTCTCTGATTTCTCCAGTGACCATGACCAATCAAGCTCCTTCATCCTCGTTTTCTCCATGTCTGGCTCATCTTTGGGCTCTCAGGTGCCTCAGACATTCGGAGCCTCCAGCAGTGTCTGAGCTTTGCACACTTGGGCTTGGATCACACTCCAGAAACTGGGTCACAGCAAAGCAGGCGGAATTGGATCTCTGCTTGTGTTTGAAAACCCAGGGCAGCCAGCGGCTTGGGTTTCAAGTGTGGAATCTGGAGAAATCACCAACTCCCTCCTGCTGCCCCTGTGAGCCCCTAGCTTTGTCTGTCGTGTCTGGCAAGGAAAAGATCATCCATCCCCAGGGTGCTGTGAGGCTGGCTTGCCTTCCCACAGCTGGGCCCAACCAGGGAGGTGATCAGAGCCCATCTTTAAAGTAGATACCCATCTCGGAAGAGCCTGTGGGGAGTCACAGATTCCCATTTATATACAAGTAACCGCTCGTGACTCCGTGAGCTGGCGGGCATGGATTTGATTTCAGCCGGAAGAAACTGTCATGTAAAATGAGCAGAGTCATTTCTGCCGAGAGCTTGGGAGGCGCTGCACAGACATCTCACTGTGAAAATGATAGGGACTCAGGCTGGGGAGATTGCTCAGTTAGCAGGAAGACTTGAGTTTGATCCCCAGAACCTACATTAAAAAAAAATTCCCTGGAGGAGGTGTGGCTGCAGGTGGCCCTGGGGCTTGCTAGCCAGCCAGCTTAGTCTAATAGAAAAGTCCCTGGTCCCAGTAAGATACTTTGTTTCAAGAAACAATCTGAACAGTCATTGAGATGGCTCAGCAGGTAAAGTACTTACTACCAAGCCCGATGACTAGAATTCCATCCCTAGGATACACATGATGGAAGGAGAGAACCAACTTCCAAAAGATATCCTCTTACTTCTACACAGTGAAACATAAATAAGTTGTAATATAAATTTTTCATTAAAAGATGGATGGAGGCTGAGGAATGACACCCAAGGTTGACCTTTAAAACCCCTCTCTGCCCCAGTGCTTGCATGCACGCGCGTGCACATGCGCACGTACACACACACACACACAAACAAACATAGGAAAATATTGGGGCTCAGAAGGCTTGGGTATATGTTCTCCCCTGTTTCAGGGGAGCCAACAGAAATTCTCTTTCCGTCTCCAGAGTAAATGCTGATATCACCAGGGTATTTCTGCCTCCGTCTTGTGTCTGGACTCTTCTGAAGCATTTTGTCACACTTACGTTATAGCTGCTAAAGATGGAGAGAGGCTTTCCTTTCTCCAGCCTGGGGACTGTGCTCCCTGGTGTCACCCTCACCCCTGCAGTGGGCCGAGGACCTCTTTGTTGCTCCAGGACACAGGGCATGACTGCTGCCACACACGGCATTTCGTAGTGGCTTTTACCATGGGTCCTGAGTGGAGAGGGGACCGCCTCACAGGTGAGCGGCGATGCTGGGGATCTTCCAGGGGCAGAGGGGTGACTGGCATTTGCTCTTGCATCTGGCTTTTCACATGGGTTCCGGGGCATCTGAACTAGGTCCTCAGGCTTGGGCTTCAAGCCCTTTACCAAACGAGCTGTCTCTCCAGCCCCTTTGCAGTTTGCCACATAAAAGAAACTGCTTGTTCAGAGCTGCCATGCGGGGCAGATTTCATGGTCAAGACCTTGGCCCTGAGGTTGTCCTCTGCCTGCAGAGTCACTGGGTGTGGCTGGTCCTCAGCTCTCCTTTGTATACTTGTCCCAGGGGAACAGCAAGCACCAGGCACGGATCGCCTGCAAGCAGTGATGCTTGCTGATCACTATGTCTGTCAAACTCTCGGGAGACTTGGTCCCTGACCCGGGAGGGGTCACATGATTCTTGCTGATTCCTCAAGCATGATGAAGCTGCCACTGAACGTTTAGGTTCTTGCAGCTTTACGGTGAGCCCCTGAATCTGTATCAAAGTGACGCCTGTCCTACTTCCTGTCCCATCTCACCAGGCAAGAGAGAGCTCCTTGCTGCTCTTGCCAAGGACCAGAGTTCTGTTCCTTACACCCCACACTGGGTGGCTCACACCCACCTGTAACTCCAGCTCCACAGTATCTGACACCCTCTTCTGACCTTGGAAGGCACCCACACTCAATGTGCACATACCCACACAATACACATAATTAATTAAAAACTGAAAATAAAATCTTATCAAAAAAAGGAACAGGACAGCAGTAGGAAGTGGAAATTCTGTTGCTGATGTCTGTATCATCCTCTGGTCATCGTCCCATCTCCTCCTCTCCACCCAGATGTTTGTGGGATTTACTCCCAGAGTGCAGCCAGTATCACTGGGCCAATATTGCTGCGCACAAACACAGCCTGATGTGAGGTAATCAGATCCCAAGTGAGTACTGCTAGCCCCTGGACCCTTCTAATAGCTGGGTTCGTTTGGGCTAGCATCACTATATACGGTTTTGGAGGTTTAGGTCTTCCTGTGTAATCCAAACTAGCCTTGAATGCACAGTCTCCTGATTCTGCCTCCGGAGAGCTGGGATCACCAGTGCATGTCACTGTGCCTTGCTGTGTATTTCAGATCCTGTGGTGTGCTCCCAAATGTGTCCATAGGGCATCTGTCTGCTGTGTCGTTTAGCTGAGTACACAGAGAGCTTTCACCTTGTTATCTCATATAAGTTGGAATTCCTAACCCAAAAATCTAAAGTACCCCAACTTCTGAAACTTAGTGTCAGCATGACAGCACAGGCAGAACATTCCACAGAGTGTAAAACCCAAATATGTGATGGGATTCAGCTGCCTTGTGGAAGTCACCCTCAGGCTGTGTGCTTAGAGTGTGGTTTTGTGTTCAGACGTGGTTCCATCTTGGTTCCATCCACAAGATAATCTCTTTAAGGACATGCAGTGTTTCACAGTAGAAAGGCTATCTCAAACTTGAAGGAAGCCCCAAACATATGCGCGTGCGGTTTGCATGCATGCATGTGTGTGCACGCGTGTGTGTATGTGTGTAACCCTGAGTCAGCCTCAGTTTTCCCTCCTCATGCACCTTGAGTTTTTAGCTTCATGAGTCTTTGTAGTCTTCTCCCCTAGGGAAAGACCTTGTCAATTGGTGAGGGTGACCACGCGGCACAGCTGCTGCCACTTACGTCCATCTCTGTCCTGGCCTTGCCCAGTATCTTAGTCTCTTCCTGTTGGGTTAAAATGCTCCAGCAAAATCAACTTAAAAGAGAATGGGTTTATTTTAGCTCACAGATCAAGGTATAGTTCATCATGGCGATTTGCAAGTCAAGGTGGGAGAACTTCAGGCAGCTGGTCACACAGTATCCCGAGTCAGAAGGGAGTGACGGCTGCTTGGCCGTGGCTTCACTCACTGCCTCCCTCTTATACAGTCCAGGGAATGCCCCCGCCATCCCCATGGAGATGGTCTTTCCTACCTCAGTTCATGGAATCCAGACAACCCCCATCGGCATGCCCAGAGGTTTGTCTTGTCTGTCTGATCAAGCTGACAGCACTGACCATCTCACTCCAGGGTTCTTGATTCTGGAGCAGCTCTTTCGCACAGTGGCAAGTGTGGTGGCGTGGGATGGAGGTGCAAGAGGTGCCTTCGTGACTGAGACCAAAGTAGAGGCGGTGGCTCCCCAGGAAGAGGAAAAGGTGTCACGGTGGGTGGCAGGTGCTGCGATGAAGAGTCTAGGTGGGAGCGTGGGGTGTGAACACACGGAAGACCCTCCACAGGCTGTGGGGAAAGTGACTAATTTTGCATCATGGCTGCATATTGTTTTGGCCTGTGTATTGGGACCTCTCTGGACACTGACCTCAAAGGCTGTGTGCTCTTTCTTTAAGAGTCTCTTGTGACCACTGTGACAGAATATCCCAGCTGAAGGGTTGTAATATTGGTCCTTGTTTTTCCTAGTTCAGCAGGCAAGGGCAAGGTGTGAGCAGGGCAGCCAGCTGTCCTGTCTGCCATTGTCGTGTGGCCTCAGACAGCACTGGCTGATGAGTAAGTCACTGCAGTCTGTTCCTTGTCACATGGCCACCTCTTCTGTGTCTCTTTTTGTGTATAATAAGGATACTTGTCTGGCCCTAAGAGAACATTTTAAGATCTTTGCGATTTGAGGAACATCTGCAAAGACCCTTTGGGCAAGTAAGGTCACGCCCATGTGTGATGGTGAGCCTATCAGCCTCCTGCAGCAGGAGAAAAGGCTAGCGGCTCACTCGCTGGGACTGGCTGGGACTGGACGTAAGGCGGGTGACCCCAGAGGTGGGGACAGGGGCTTGGCACAGGCGCTGGTGGGCAGTCGCCCACCCTGGGATTCCTTCCAGTGGAGCTTTATCTGCAGGAAAATGGAAACCACAGCTCCTCTTGCACTAGTGGGAAACTGGAAACAAAAGAATGGCGGAGCCTCGAAGTTGGGGGAAACAGGAAGGGAGTCTTCTGTCTGCTGGGTCAGCTCCTCTCGCTGTCGAGGGGGTCTCTGCAGAGGTCCTCGTGGAATCGCCAGTGTGAACAGGAAGCCAAGGGTGCTGACTCACTTTTCCTTTATTTTAATGGCCTTTTTATTGTTTCGAAAAGGGAGAAAGAAAGCAAAGAGTTTCCTCCCCGATCTGGGTCCTTGCCATTAACAGCTTGCTTTTCTGACATTTTTCCCCTTTTGCTACCGTTCTCAGGCATGAAGCGTGTGCTCCGGATGCACACGCACACACACATCCCCGGACCGACCCTCTGGTCAAACTGTAGCCGTTTCTGCTCTCTTTGCTTGTTGTAGATGTGTATGTTCTGTGTCGTGCTGGGCAGCTGCATCCAGTCATCGGAGAGCCGTGGGTTCTTGTGTTGCATGCACCCCACATCTGTTGGCTCTTGGTGGGGATGTCTGTCCAATCTGCTACCTCCTTGACTTTTCCTTGGTGTGTGTTTTGCTTTTTAGGCATTGCTCAGCTTGGGTGGCTGCCCTCATGATATGGAGTGGCTCCTGAGAGTGGCAGAGCCCCCTAAGGTGGCTTCTATGGTGTGGTGGGCATTGCTTGGCCTGCCTGTTTGTGAGCATGAGTATGCTTGCATGTGTATCAATGTGTGCATGTGTATGCATGTGGGTATCTGCTTCCGTGTGTGTGAACGTGTGCACATGTTTGTGGACCAGTGTGTGCATGTGCATGTGAGTATGTGTGCATCCATGTGAACACCTATTTGCACATTTACACCCTTGTATGTGAATACATGTGGGTGCACAGAAGGCTGAAGTCTGCATTCTGGAAGCTTTCCTATATTTAACAGACTGTTCGTTGGGAGGCTCACAGAAGTCATTTTCTAGAAGTCTATTGTTGGCCTGGAGCTAAAATCCACCCTCCCTGTTCTCTGGGGCCACTGGCCTATCTAGAGTGATAGAGGATGCAGGAGCATTCTGCAGGATACCACAGACTGATGTCACTTTCTCTTGGATCAGCTATTCAGCTCTCTCATCCCTGATCACATTGGCTGAGTGTTTGTTCAGATGCTGTGGATGTAGATTGCTCCCAACCATTTCCTCTCCTGTGGGACTGTCCTCTCTGCTCATGGGGACTTCCCTACATAGTCAGGTTCTGCTCTAAAGTGGGCCCACAGTCTTGGGGGCCTGGGCCCTGGACCTGGGTAGGCCTTAGGAGACAGGTGAATGTCCAGCAGACAGAGCTCCACATTCATCTCGAAAGTCACCAGACCACTAAGGCATGGACGAAGGTTGCTGTCTGTCTGCTGGCAGGGTCACCTTCTGGGCTCCTGTAGGCTGAGC
The DNA here is from genome assembly GCA_001685075.1 of Bramus lutescens. Lineage (NCBI taxonomy): Eukaryota > Metazoa > Chordata > Mammalia > Rodentia > Cricetidae > Bramus > Bramus lutescens. The sequence continues at coordinate 61,381 of LOEQ01000186.1, read as the reverse complement.
CTCACACTTTGACTGTTTGCTTCACTGGGACAGTCTCTTCATTCCTGTCACTTTAGCCTCATGTTTAGGGGCCCACAACTGCTTCCAGTAACGAGTAACTCCTTCTGTGCCACTTTAAGGGACATTTGGTCCTTCCCAAGATGCGGCTTTGTTTTCCTGACCAGCATGCTAGGGCTTCAACGCCCCAGGAGCATTTATCAGAAAGCCACCGAACTTGGCTGTTTTGTTTCCTTTTTCTGGGGAAAATGTTTATGTGGGTTGCGGTTCTTCCTCCCTGTTAGGAGCTGCTGAAGTTCGCCTCCCTGCTCCCTGGCATGCTAGTATCTGACCTTTATACTGGATGGTTCATCCAACCATAAGTAATCCCTTCTAAACAGAGAGAGCCTGGTGTGCTGGCATCTGCAGAGGCTTGGAGAGGAGCTGCCAGGAGAACAGCAGGCTGGGAGNGGAGTGGTACGTGGAGGGTGCCAGGATTGACTGGTGGGGGAGGGGCTTCTGCCTCCTTTCCCAGCAGGCCTGGCTCAGGGGAAGAGTAGTTAGATGGTAATGAATGAGCCAGTGAGTGGGTGGAGCCAGCCATGAGGGCTGGTAGTGGAGGGCCCTGTGTTATCAGAGTGGAGAGGGGGCTCCTGGGCCTCAGTAGCAGGGCTGTGAACAGGTGGCTCACAGCACCAGGCTTTTGCTCATAGACTGGAGTCAGTGTGTGTCCCCGTGTCCTTCCCAAGGTTGGCTCACAGACAGTATCACAAGAACCTTGGAGTCTAGAAGGCCTGTCTTCCGCAGACATCTTAGGGTACGGGCCTCAGGGTTGCCTGCTTCCCAGTCTCTGGGGTTTCCTGCCAAGCCTCAATTTAGCTGTTTCTAGGAAGCCAAGTCTTTCCGGGTAGCCTGGGGTTGAGGTTTGTGGCTAGCCTATCTTCTGCCTGAAGTTCTGAGAAGCTGGCAGGACCCTTGGGGACATCCTGCATCTTGATCCAAGGGTTTCTGTGGGTGCACCTAGTGACAGTGGGGTGTCAGTGTGACAGAATCTGTCACTGCCCACAGTGCCTCACCCTCAGGTCGTGAAGCAAGGGCTATTGTTTTGAACCTGCTGACTGGTCCTTTGAACTGCAGGACCCCATCTTTGACTCACAACCGGAATTCCCAGCTTTAACCCAGGCTTAGCTTCTCACTGAGGGAAGATTAATTTACCCACAAGCATGTGGCATTTTGGGGACAATCCCATCCCACCATTGTCAAGGGTCAGGAGAGGTCCGAGAGCCATGGGTCCGAGAGCCATGATTTGACCATACACATGCCTGAGCCTTTGCTCTGGGAATCGTCCAACTCAAAGATACCAAGTATAGCCACTTAAGAAAGCTGTATAGGGTTTCTGAAGCTCCTTGGCTTCTGTGGACAGCTTGAGTGTGTTTGATCTTGAAAAAAGAAAAGCTGTTTGAAATGTGGTTTATGGAGCTCATTTACTAGATTGTTCCATTCCTGTCTACAGAGGAAGATGGCTGATGACCAGGGTCATGGAAGAACAGGTCTGTTTATGTTTATGTGTCCTGTGTAATCTTGCAGATGCTCTTGTTTGGATTAAGATGCAAGTGATTTCATAACCCAACCTCAGACACTCATTTGAAGCGAAGGTTCCTCGGGCTGACGTGCCTGCCAGTGCAGAGTGGTGATGCTTAAGGCCGAGTTTATCCCCAAGGTTTATTGGTTCCAGGTGTCTAGAAGCTGCACTTTGCAGCTGGACTTCGTTGAAGTGAGCTTTCTTGGCAATGAGGGGTGTGAGGAAGGAAGCGACTTGTGTGCAGGACCTGGTACCCATGTATCAGCAGTGTGGCTGGAGCCATTGGGACAGAGGCCATCTTCCCATCCCTGTGAAGTCATAAGTAATTACTGTGGGTATGAGGACCTTTTGTCTCTCTTCTCTGGGTGGTTCCCAGAATGACCTGAGTGAGAGGATCCGGATCTGGCTTTCTCTTCCTCTTCCTCTTCCTCTTCCTCCTCCTCCCCCTCCTCTATCTGTGTATGTTGTGCATGTGTCTGTTTATGTGCGTGTGTGTATGTTGCGCGCGCGTGCGCATGCGCGCTCATACATGTGGAGGCCTGAGGTTGATTGAGGCATCGTTCTGGATTGCTCTTTCACCTTCTTTGTTGAGGCAGGGTCTCTCAACCAGACTCTTGTTTCTGGGGATCCCATCTCTGCCTTCTGAAGCTGGAATTATGAGTGGGCTTCCTGCTGACCCAGAATTTACATGGCTCTGGGGATCCAAGCTCCAGGCTTCATGCATGTACAGCAAGCTTTAGTCCCCTCTGTTGGCCTTTGGGTCTGCCTTGTGTAACCAAAAGGTGGGCTTATACTCTCTGCGTTCATTTCTTTGTAAGATCACCGTCAGCTCAAGATGGGTTACCATCGGCTCCACTTCCTGCAGGGCATCTGGGGAATAGTCCACTGGTGGATGGCCTAACCCGTGGCAGTACTGAACTGTATACATACAGACCTACAGCAGAGTTTAAATATAAGTTAGGCACAGTAAGTTTAATAGCAAGCTTGTCTGGGGTGCACATCTATAGTACCAGCTACCACGGAGGATGAGATGGGAGGATTGCAATTCCAGGGCCTGCCTAGGCAATTTGATGACTCTCTATAAAAATGTAAAAGGCCTCTAATACAAGTGCACGTGTGCTACACTGGCTCACAATCTCTCTTAGACACACGCACATACTTGAAGAAATCTTACTGTACAGTAGATCTGAGCAATCTTAGTCTGTCTTATTTCTTTCCTTAGGTTGAAAACACGCAGCCTTTCTCTTAAAAGAAGCACTTCCTGGGGCTTCTCTTTGCAGATCCAAATTCCCACAGCCCCCTCCTCTTGTGCGCTAGAGTCATTAGTAAATCAGATAGGGGTTACTGGAATTCAAGCCCTGTGCCGCTGAGGCAGCCAGCCTGTTGACCGAGACAGCTGTTGAGTGACACATGCGTGGATAACATCCACACAGTGGATGCACTGGGCAAGAGGATGGCTTAGCCCATCAGGATGGGGCAAGGTCACAAAAGACTTTGCTCATGCTACAAAGAACAGCATGCAGTCACAAACTTAGAACAAGTCCTGTGGATATTTTTGGACCATGATTGATGGTAGGTAACTGAAACTGGAAGATTAAGCTTTGGGTGACAGGGCTATTGTGTGGCCAAGAATGTGAGCTGTACACCCAGGCCCAGAATGTGTTGTATTACACTCGGGTTGCCTTTTGCTCTGGAAAGTAAAGGATATGATTTCTTGAAATTCTAAAGGAGTAGATGGGTTGTCCTGAGGTCTCCGTTTCATCAGTAATTACAGGATTCAAAATCTGCATTGCCTTTGGGCATCAGTCATATATGAAGCAAACATAGACCCTGAATGGAATGTAAACCCTTCTGGTCTGGAGCACATGGTATCTGCAAAGGGGTGTCAGGAACTGCTCCAATTTTCTTCTTTTCTGACCTTCTTTTTTTGCTTGTTCTTCATTATTATTGTCATTGTTATCATTATTTGACATTTCATACATGTATATAATGCTTTTTAGTTTTATGCTTTATTTTTTAATCTATATATACTTTTGTAAATTTGTATCTTGGTATAGTGTGTTTGTATATGTGTATGTTCACATGTGTGTGGGGGTACATGTACTTAGCACACGTACTAAGGATGTTTCTGTTACGTATTGAAACCCAGCCTCTCACGGAACCTGGAGCTTGCCATTTTGACTACTCTGGCTAGACAGCTTGCTCCGGAGATCCCTTATCTCCATATCCCTCCACTTGGGTCACTTATAAGTGGGTGCAGGGATCTGAAGTCCCATCCTGTGCCTTCAGGGCAGTTGTTTTATTGACTGGGCCATCTCGCCAGCCCTGAAATCGTTGTTTTCTTACTGTGGTAAATACGCATAGTAAAATTTCCCATCTTCCTTGTGTGTAAGTGGATGGCGCAGCAGCGCATCACAAATGACCGCTGCCACCACCACTTCTCGCCTTCTACCACGTGTCTTCTGAAGACAGAATTCACATGATCAGACTGAAGGCAAGCATCATTGCCTGCCGAGCTATTTATCCATCCCTGGGACGTGTAGCTTTAACAACAAAATTTCAGGACCTAGGGAAAATGGCTCAGAGAGGAAAATACTTGCTCCATAAGCACGTGGGCCTGAGTTCGGATCTTCAGCACCCATGGGAAGAGCCAGGGTGGCAGCACGCACCTACAGTCCTAATCTGGGTGTGGAGATGGGAAGACTTGGAGGGCTGGCTCCCTGGTGAATGTGTCTAGCCAATGGGTGGGAGACCCTGTCTAAAAACAAACCTCAATGAAATAAAAATCAATGAGTGAATAAATACGGCTGTTGGTGAGATGACTCAGTGGGGAGAAGGACTTACCATGCAAGTCTAGGGATCTGAGTTCAATTCTCAGAACCCACACATCTGTAATCCCAGCGCTTCTATGACAAGATGGACCATGGAGACAAGGGAATTGCTGGCAAGCTTCTTGGAGTTACATAGTGGGAGAGAAACAACTGAAGAGGCTCTGCCCCAAGAGGTAAAGGGGGAGACCTCCACGTGGGAGCTGTGGTAGGTGTGTGTCCCCTCAATAATGAATAAGCTAATACTGTGGAGCCATATAGGGGGATATCTGATGCTGACCTGTGTCTCCACACATGTGCATATGGGCATGAGTATACACATAGACAGGTGCATGTACCACACACACACACACACACACACACACACACACACATGCACATAAACTTTTTCATTATTAAAGATCCATTTGCATTGTAAGATTTTATTATTATTCATATAAATTTATTTTCAAGGGCACTAAATTATTTTGCCCTAGTAACATTCACAGCACCAAAAATAAACAAAATTTTAAGACATGTCAATCAAATAAGTGCAGTCATTTTATTCTTTTTCGTTGTTTTCCTTTCTTTTTGAGATGAATAAGCAGGAATTGATTGTTTTGCTCTCAAGGTAGTATCAGCCTTGTTGTTTTTCTCCCTATTTCTAGAAGAGGCGATATAGACTGTTGTTAGTTCCTTCTTTCTTTTATGTTAGATAGACTTTTTCAGTGTCTGTTTCTGAGGGTTTTAATTTATGTTTTCAATTTCCTTAATGTTTACCATATTGAATAGACTGTATCTTGGGTGAGTTTGGGTTGTTTGTAGTTATTAAAGAATTGGGTGTGTTCTTCCAAGCCAGGCATTTCTTGTTTATAACTTTGGCGTCTGTGGGGTCTGTGGCGGTGACTCCTCATTTTTTGGCTGACGGTGATCACTGGGCAGTTGTTCACACATTGTAGACTCTAGTGCAGTTATCACTTGCCTCATGCCCAGGGGCCCAAGGGACTAGTGAGTGGTGTGTGTTAGGACAAACACCAAGGCTCTGCAGTCCTGGTGGCAGGTGGTGCCAGGACTAACCAATTAATGCACAGTACCCCAGTGACCTGTGCATCTTCATTGTCTCCAGAAGGGCCAGCCTGCTACCTGGAAGCAGTCCCCGTGGGACTTCATATACAGCAAGAGGAAACTTGTAGGTGAGAATGAGGATGAGATTGTCCCTCCTCTGTGAGCACTCTCCAGGTGACTGTTCCAACATACAGACTCATTTATGTTGTGTCTGTTCCACAAAGGCTGCTTGTTACTGCTTGGAAGCCCAAACAAGCCTGCCAAGCAGAGTAAGGCAGGAGAGGAAGTCGGAGAATCGTGGGGCTGGGAGTTAGACTCTGGGTCAAAACTGAAAAAGAAAAGTCAAAACTGCTTACAGAAATAGTGCTTACCCTCCTGTGGACATCTCAAACAAGGATATTAAAAACAGCCAGCAAGAGGGGCTGGAGGTGTGGCTCCGGTGGTAGTGCTTGACTC
>LOEQ01000186.1:13448-25062 GCA_001685075.1 Bramus lutescens | reverse complement strand
AGAGAGAGAGAGAGAGACTGTGGGCCATGTGCATACGGGTGCCTATGGAGACTGGAACTTATTGGCTCCCCATGGTGCTGCAGTTATAGGCAGTTGATTTGCACAACATGGGTGCTTGGAACTGGGTCGCCTGCAAGAGGAACAGGTGCTTTGAGCTACTGAGCCATCTTTTCCAGATGGAGAGTTGGTTTTTAGGTTGATTTCTCCTTCAGGCATGTCTAGATTTTTGACATCATATACAACAATGTTGTCATATGCAGAATTTGCACCCAAGAACCATATGACCTAGTAAACTAAGTAAAATCATACCATGTTTTAAGTGAGCTTATAAGTTTTTTCTTTGTTTTGAAACAGGGTCTCAGCCTTAGCTGGTCTAGAAATCACTTTATAGATCAGGCGGATCTCGAACTCACAGAGATTTGCCTGTCTCTGCCTCTCAAGTGCTAGGGAGCTTATGGATTTTTATTGAACCACATCTCCTGTGGCTCAGGAGATGAATCAAGCCACAACCAGTAGTCTATTTCAGTAGCCTCACTGCAGCCCAGGCACCTTTGGAGGCCAGCTCTACCAGGTAATGGATGCTAAACTGGGCCCAGGTTACAGATGGTGCAGGTAGTTTCACTGTGTCTCTTGCTCAGAGTGTGGGTGTGGCAGGAAGAGGGTGGACTGCAGAGCACAGGTGTGAAGATGATGGAGGCACAGGTCAGAGCCGAACAGCATAGCTGTGAAGGGAACAGAGGCACAGACCCAAGGTGATAAGTCCCTGGGAGGTAACCCTGAGTGTGCACCAGGCTTTGGTGTTTTGAGGATGCGGATCTCAGTGTGGATGAGGCTGTAGATGTCAGGAATGCCTGGTGGGGCTACCAAGGCAAGATGCGTCGGAAGAGAGGATGCCGAGGTGGGAAACAGCTGTGGTTAGAAGCAGTGCATGTGATACTATGGCTAATACTGACAGAAGACCCCAGCCATATACGTAGAAGACCCGGAAGAGTGCAAAGAGGATGCCTACAATGCCTCTAAAACTACCGAATGCCGGTAGTTCCGTTTGTGTGCAGGTGACAACTTCCGGGTCAGCCTAGGTGCTACCTATGTGAGACTCACGTGCACCTTAAAAGCAGGAGCTGCTGCCCCTCCAGGTGTGGGTCTGGGTGGAGCCGCCTGGCCCAGCCTCCAGACGCCATCCTTGGGACTGTGATTTTAGCGAGTAGCCCTGAATTACGTGTTTTGCATGCAATACCGTATTGTATTTGTACTTGCTGAGAACCGCTGACACGCCTGGCTTGCGCTGCCTGTGTTGCACACCCTGCTGTGATTATTTACTTAACCCTTCCTAATGGATGAGCATATGTTAAGAGGACAATTTTTGTTCAGAAGCCACCTTGGAGATAAATATCTCCAAGCTGGCATCCCCTTGAACGTGTGGGATGGCACAGCCAAGGAAGTAAGCATGGCAGAACTGTCAGGTCCCAGCTCACTGCCCTCATCTGGGGCCCTCTGCACAGGGGACTATGTAGAGCTGGGTCCAGAGGGTTTGCAGACCCTCTGCTTGTTGGTGGAGGTAAGATGAGGCTGGGTGTGTCTAATGGGTGCTTTGGGTAGAGCTGGACAGCCCTTGCTGATTGGGGCAATGTTGCTAAAAGCTTCCTCTCCTTGCGAAATTTTGTGATACACTCACTCCCTGTGCTGAAATCCCCTTCCCATGACTGAACTGTTCCCTGAACCCCGTGTTTACCCCCGTCCCCTCCCCGAAGGCTGTCTGACTCACAGCTTGTCATTTTCTCACCTTTTGTTTGTGGAGATCAGTTCTATTTCACCTTGAGACAGACAAATCCACCATGATCGAGCTACTTACGGAACATTCAGTGTCTGTATGGATCCTGTATACTCCCACACGGCCTTTATCTTCTTGGGCTTGCTAATGTGAATACATGTACACACTACAAGTAGTATAAGGAATAAGGACAAATGTGTGCACGTTCAGCCAAGACCCAATGTTTTTTGCATGTGTATTTGTATGAGTGCATGTTCACATATGTGTGGGCACACTTAAATAAGCAAGTACAGTGTGCAAGAATAGAAGCCTGAGGCCCATGCCTCGAGCCTACTTCCTTTGGACCACCACGTGTACTTTTTCATATGGGCTCTACGGATTGAACTGAAGTCCTCAGGTTTGCAACGTCAACAGTTTACCCACCTAGCGATCTCCCCAAGCCCCAACTTTCTGTGCCTCTAAATGCATGGATGCCTGGCAGTCCTGGAACGAGGGCAGCCCCTGGTGGCTCCAAGAGTAAAGCCTCTCCCTCTGGGACCCTAAAGTCACTGCCACCTGCATTCTTCTGCCTGCGGACACAGGGAGAAGATAGAATGGACCTGGTGGATGCATGTGAGGGGTCTTCCTTTCACTAGGGGATCTCTTCACATTCATTGGCGTGGAAAGGCCGGAATGTTCTCGGCCTGTGGAATGGGCAGTGAGCTTAGTTAAGGACAAATTATTGTCTTGAGGCAGGGATAAGGCCCCAGGACCACCTGTCATTTGTATATGCAGCCTAGCTTATCTTACTGAAAGAATGTTCTGGAATTGGCTTTTGTAAGAAGCTGCTGGGATTCCTAAGGTTTGATGCTCCAGTCTTAACGTGAGGCTGTTCTGCATATTAACCCAGCATTCCCCCCCCCCGTGCTTAGGGATGAGTCCATCTCCTTCCTGTGCCCCCAAAGAGATGCAGCTGTGACCGCAGAAGATGATGGTGCATTGGTGTCTGGTGCCAGTGACTCACCGGCTTTTTCATACTCCCTGTGAGTGACCCACCAGGCTTCACAATCTGATTCATCTAGGAACTGGCACAGCACAGAACAGGAGACCTGCTCTGGCATCCCCGGCCTGTTGCTGTTGTATGGCTCACCAGATCAGAGACACTCAGGGCCAGGGTCTCAAATTCAGCCCAGAGTTCCAGGCCCCGGTGCCCTATATAGGGATCTAGGCTGCAAGGAGCAGAGGGGCTCTCATTAGAGGGACAGTGAGGTTGCTCGGATTCTCCTTTTCCTGCTTGGAGTGTGCAGAACGATCTCTGATTTCTGGGTCTAATGGTAGCGAGTCCCTCTTGGGTCCTGCTGGCTGCCTCAGGGACACTGAGTGCAGTTCTGATGCAGCCATCTTTCTGGATCGGTTTCCGCCTCCATTGACTTCTAGTGTCGGTAACAGATGCAGGACTTTTGTAGGTTATGGCCTTATTTAAAGTTGTTTCTTGATGCTGGTGGTTCCCTACAGCCACTGTTCTTAACGGAAGTCAAGAAGAAATAGCTCCTGTGAGTGGCTTGAGAGAATGTGTAAAGTGAGTTTGAGGATCATTTGTAATCTATGGATCACATCGAACCAACCTCTAGAATGTTTGTGTGTGTGTGTACGTGTGTGTACAATGCTAATGCACCACAGCACATGGGTCAGAAGACTTGACTTAGGCACCCTTCCTTGCTCAGTATTCTTGCTAGCCTTTTACATCTTGCCTGAGGGCCATTTGGTATTTAGAGACTAGAGAGTCTGGCTGTAAACATGCGATAATTGCACCATAACTGTCTTGGGAGTGCTGGGAACCCTGGCACCCTTAGCTTGAGAAAAGCACAGCAGGACTTCGCAATACTTGCTTCTTCCTGTCACAGGCATGCAATGTGTAAAGTTGTTGTCTTGTCTCACAAGATGTCCACAGTGACCACATGCTGAGCGTCAATAAAAACGTTGGCTGCTTTGGTTCCACTGTGGTTAAGAAGTAGGGACATTCAACTGGGCATAGTAGCACAAGCCTTCAATCTAGCATTGGAGAGGCAGAGGCAGGTGGATCTCTGAGTCTGAGGTTAGCCTGGTCTACAGAGTGAGTTCCAAGACAGCCAGGATTACACAGAGAAAGCATATCTCAAAAACCAAAAACAAATTAAAAAAAAAAAGATGAAGAAGCAGAGGTATGCTGTTCTGAGGCTCAGCAGGAAGGAAGATGACTTGAGGCCAGGTCTGATGACACGTAAAAACCCATCTCAAAAAAAAAAAAAAACAGACAAAAAGTTAACAGAACCTTAAGATGTGGTGAAATTGCTGAGGTATGGTTTGGGATCTCTGGGAGGAGGCAGTGTGACAGTTGGCAGTTAGACTGGAAACCCTGATCAGGCAGACTAGGGGGAGCTTGAACGTGCTGGGGGGCTATAGAGAGCAGGCAGCCCCTCCCATGGGCGTGCCACATCCCTAGAAAGGAGTCAGGAGATAACCGCCCACTGACCCAGGCCTCCCTGTCTTGAGAATCTTGATTATGACCCTTGTCAAGCTGGCCTGATCTTTTGTTGTGCCTTTCCGAGGAATTATTGGAGATGAAAGCAGTTTGCTAGGGTAGCATTTAGTGGCTGGGGACTTAGAACACAAATCCCAGTTGGCCATGGCCCTGTCCTCCGTTCATCCATCACCTCTGCATGGAATGGGGCTGAGAACAACAGGGACCAGGGAGAGCCCCACAGTCCACAGCCCTGGACAAGGCCAGGGGTCTGGGAGTCCTGCTACATACCATGTCTCATTGCGTTCTCACTAACCTGTGCTTGCCACTGATACTGGTGGGGGTTCTGGAGTTCAAGTACGCCATCCNTGCTGGTGGTTCCCTACAGCCACTGTTCTTAACGGAAGTCAAGAAGAAATAGCTCCTGTGAGTGGCTTGAGAGAATGTGTAAAGTGAGTTTGAGGATCATTTGTAATCTATGGATCACATCGAACCAACCTCTAGAATGTTTGTGTGTGTGTGTACGTGTGTGTACAATGCTAATGCACCACAGCACATGGGTCAGAAGACTTGACTTAGGCACCCTTCCTTGCTCAGTATTCTTGCTAGCCTTTTACATCTTGCCTGAGGGCCATTTGGTATTTAGAGACTAGAGAGTCTGGCTGTAAACATGCGATAATTGCACCATAACTGTCTTGGGAGTGCTGGGAACCCTGGCACCCTTAGCTTGAGAAAAGCACAGCAGGACTTCGCAATACTTGCTTCTTCCTGTCACAGGCATGCAATGTGTAAAGTTGTTGTCTTGTCTCACAAGATGTCCACAGTGACCACATGCTGAGCGTCAATAAAAACGTTGGCTGCTTTGGTTCCACTGTGGTTAAGAAGTAGGGACATTCAACTGGGCATAGTAGCACAAGCCTTCAATCTAGCATTGGAGAGGCAGAGGCAGGTGGATCTCTGAGTCTGAGGTTAGCCTGGTCTACAGAGTGAGTTCCAAGACAGCCAGGATTACACAGAGAAAGCATATCTCAAAAACCAAAAACAAATTAAAAAAAAAAAGATGAAGAAGCAGAGGTATGCTGTTCTGAGGCTCAGCAGGAAGGAAGATGACTTGAGGCCAGGTCTGATGACACGTAAAAACCCATCTCAAAAAAAAAAAAAAACAGACAAAAAGTTAACAGAACCTTAAGATGTGGTGAAATTGCTGAGGTATGGTTTGGGATCTCTGGGAGGAGGCAGTGTGACAGTTGGCAGTTAGACTGGAAACCCTGATCAGGCAGACTAGGGGGAGCTTGAACGTGCTGGGGGGCTATAGAGAGCAGGCAGCCCCTCCCATGGGCGTGCCACATCCCTAGAAAGGAGTCAGGAGATAACCGCCCACTGACCCAGGCCTCCCTGTCTTGAGAATCTTGATTATGACCCTTGTCAAGCTGGCCTGATCTTTTGTTGTGCCTTTCCGAGGAATTATTGGAGATGAAAGCAGTTTGCTAGGGTAGCATTTAGTGGCTGGGGACTTAGAACACAAATCCCAGTTGGCCATGGCCCTGTCCTCCGTTCATCCATCACCTCTGCATGGAATGGGGCTGAGAACAACAGGGACCAGGGAGAGCCCCACAGTCCACAGCCCTGGACAAGGCCAGGGGTCTGGGAGTCCTGCTACATACCATGTCTCATTGCGTTCTCACTAACCTGTGCTTGCCACTGATACTGGTGGGGGTTCTGGAGTTCAAGTACGCCATCCAGGCCTGTGGTCATTGTAGGACACAATGCTTCAAAACCCTTGTTGCATATGGGGAAGAGAACTGAGGCAGGGTCTCCTGTAGCCCAGGTTGGCCTTGAACTTGCTATGTAGCTGAGGATATTCTTGAACTTCTGATCTGCTTGCCTTTGCCTTCACACGTAGGATTATAGCCAGGCACCCACCACCAAACCCAGTTTTGAATGATGCTGGGTGTCACACCTTAGACTTCACACGTGGTAGGCAAGCATTCCACCTCCTGAGCTGCATCCAGCCTCAGCCCAGACTCTTAAAATGCTTCTGGTACACTTAAAGCAGATGCAGCTACACTCTGCTCTTTTTGTGTGCGGCTGGGCCATCTCAGGGAGGCCTTTGTGACAGGCTGCATGTCACCTGTAGCAAGAGTGCTACCCAGTTAACACTCAGCAGCTCGATCTTCAGTGGGTGCCATGCTCAGGATGAAGCTCCTCACATAGATCAACCTCAGATCCTCAGACCTCCAGGTGAGGCAGTTACCGTCCGAGGCAGCTGCTGTTTGGGTCACCGCTATTTGTCAGCTTGTCTTCTGAAGGGAGAAACAGGCCCAGAGAGCCCCAGCAACTTCCTTAAGGCCAGCTTGAATGAGCCAGACTTTGGTAGTTTCGACTTTAGGGCCTGTTGATGCAATTACTTCTGCTGGGAATGCGGGGCCACCCTAGCTTCTGTCCTAGAGATGAGAGAAAGGCAGGCTTCTCTGGATTCTGAAAATGGGAAGCCTTTCTCTCCTCTTTCTTCATCCTGCAAGCCACCAGTAGGTGCTGTGTTGAGGAGGCTAAGGTACCATCGTATACCCACGCAGGGGGAGTCCATGGCAGGCTGACTGGAGTGAGAGAACTAACTATATCTTTTGTGGTTTGTGTTGAGGAAGCAGAAGAAAACGGTCTGAGTAAACTGTGAACACACGCTGGAGGCTCTGTGTCTGAGCTGCTGCTGCTGCAGCCAGAACAGGCGTGACTTGAATTGGGGGTCTGTCTGGTTGGGGTCAGAGACTGGATAGGGACTTGGGAACCTTGATGGGCAGGAAATGGGCACAAACAGTGAGTCCAGCTGTCAGAGGCCATGTATTAGAGGGACACAGAAACCTCTAGGGACAAAGGGTCAACACTGCCATCCCTGCCCTGCAACAGAGGTGATGAGCTCTGATCAGGCCGTATGGAGCAGCCCTGGCTGTTCCCTCATTCACGAAATGACAAGGTTCCTCCATTCATGAAGTGGCAAACGTACAGAGGGCCTCCCCAAAGGGACTCTTNCCATTTCATAATTCTAGGCCTTCATGTTGCTGTCTTAACCTTCCTCTCCTGTGTGAATCACTTCCTTTGTCCCCCTAAATTGTTCTCTGTCCTGACCCTAGGAGACTGCCCCCTCTTGCTACTCCTGTGACAGGAGAGGACCAATAGAGTGGATCACCTTGTATCATTTGCAAAGTCCAACCCAGAGTGGCCTAGGATTCAGCAGGCTAGGGAAGCCACTGGGACTGGGCTCAGTCTGGCCCACTCCTGAGCCCTGCAGGTTCCTCCAACACTCGGCCTCCAGCCGTCCAGAGCGTGGATGTTGTCCCTCTGCGACTGATGGCAGGGAGTCACTGGGTTCAGGGAACCTGTTTGGAGGGCTCTGTCACTGCTTATGGATGTACTACAGAAGCCTGGCCTCACTCCATAGTGGCTACTTGTTTCTGGTTAGCTTTGAAACTACCACGAAAGAAAAGAGAGGGGCTGAGGTGTGGCTCAGAGGTGACCTAGTGTGAACCGGCCTCTGGATTCTGTCCCAGCAACCCCTAAAACCAACCAAACAAGACAGGGGCGAGCACCCATTTAATTCTTGTGACTATGTCCTCTGTAGTTTCTTTTTGTTGCTGTTTCCTTAGGAAGATGGAAAAGATACAATAGGATTGATGAGATGTTGCCAGTAAAGTTGCTTGCCGCCTACCTCAGTTACTGTAATTGGCTCCCTGGGTCCCACGTGGTAGACAGAGAGCCAACTCCTACAAGTTGTCCTTGAAGTTCCACAGGTGCTGTGGGTGTGTATGCTCACACACACACACACACGCGCGCGCACACACACACAATAAGTAAATAAAGTGTAATTGGAGTTTTTAAAAATCTGAAAAGAATAAGGCAATTAGATTATACTTGTCTTTGTTTTTGAGGCTGGGTCTCACGCAGTCCAGGCTTGCCTTGAATTCCCTCTGCAGCCAAAGATAACTTTGAATTCCTGGTCATCCTGTCTCTGCCTTGTGGGTGATTACGGACTTGTACCACCATGCCCAATTTATACAGTGTTAGGGACAGAGCCCAGGGCCATTTGCATGCTAGGTAAGCTTTCTAACTGAGCCTAGTGATTCTTTTTTCCAGTGAATGGACTCTGCTCTCTATGACAGGCAGTGTGCACATACATGGCTTATGTTACTCAAAAGTGGCTGAGGTGTAAGGGTGTAGTGACATACACCTGAAGTCTCCGCAGTGGGGAGGCTAAGGCAAGAAAATACTGAATTTGAAGCTAGTCTGGGCAACAGAGCAGCAACCTGGTGAAAATTAATTTTTTTAAATTTATTTATTCTTATTTTATGTGCATTGGTAGTTTGCCTGCATATATGTCTGTGTGAGGGTGTCAGATCTCCTGGAACTTGAGCCACAGACAGTTGTGAGCAGCCATGTCAGTGCTGGGAATTGAACCCGGGTCCTCTGGAAGAGCAGCCAATGCTCTAAACCTCTNGTCTGTGTGAGGGTGTCAGATCCCCTGGAACTTGAGCCACAGACAGTTGTGAGCAGCCATGTGAATGCTGGGAATTGAACCCGGGTCCTCTGGAAGAGCAGCCAATGCTCTAAACCTCTGAGCCATCTCTCCAATTTTTTTTTTTTTTAGAGAAGGAAAAAGAAAGAAAGGAGAAGTGGTAATATGTGGTGAGGCCAGCGCCAGCCGACCCAGACTGTACTTCCCCTTTGCTGGCTACCCAGCACCTCATTTCCTTTGAAGTGTACAAGCCGCGTAGGTCCTGGGGAGAAAGGTCATCTGCCTGGGGCCGTAAGTTTAAGCAGAAATTTGTATTGGTATCTGAGAAGCCAAGCTGAGCGTGAGGGTGGAGGACCTGGGGACTTGACTTTTGGTTTCTCAACACTTTCAGAGCCATTTTCCTGAAGATTCCGTTCTGTAAGTGCCAAGACTGACTCCAGAGACCCACGCACAGTACAGGTAAATCATTTTGTGTTTGATTTGTATGCCCAGGTTAGCAACTGATACCTTCCAGAAGCCTCCATTGACTGTAATGGACAGTTAGGTATCTTGTTGCCATGTGTACATTGGAGCCAAGACTGAGACACGGCTGCCGTCCCTCAGGGCAGCATGGGGCTTTGATGCTGGCCACTGATGCCCCTGATGGCCTTACCTTCCCTTTCTCGTGTTCTCCTCCAACTTCCATCCCTTCTGGGTTGTGACTGCTAATGGCATGATGCCCCTGTGTGCACCCCATGTGTGTTTTCTCTTCTTTTCTGGGGCGTAGAAAAGACACATGGCCTTGTCCCTGTGTCCATGACCCTGTGTGTTTACGGCTCCACATCTGTGTGTTTAAGTTTGTGTGTGTGCTTGTATCTCCCATATGGCGGTCCTGTGTCAGTTGTCTCTGTGTGTCTGTCTCTGTATGTTGACCAGTACTTCCTCTCAACATGATGTGGGCTACAGCACCCACACTGGCCTTTACCTTCCTACTGTGGGAAGGCATAGCACCGGAAGAGGGCTCCTGATGGCACTTGAACCAGGATTTGTGATGCATTTTACTTGGACAAAGCTAAGAGAAATAACCAGAAAGTGTTTAAAACCCATCGTCCCTCATCCTTCTCCTCTTCCTCAGTGCACGGTGACAGAAGTAACAGCTTTGCTTCTTCCTCAGAGACAGCCTGGCCGGGCTGTGGTGAGGAGGGAAGCCCTCCCTAGGGGTGTGGACGCTGGTTATACACGTGTATAGCATGGATATCTGGGTGCGTTGGGGCAGAGACTACTTACGTGAGTCCAGGCACGTGATGCATGCCATAGCTTGCCAGTGGAGGTCAGAGGATAACTTTCAAAATTGGTTCTCTCTCTACACCATGGGTACCAGGGGTTGTACTCGGGTCGTCAGGGTCGTCAGGCTGGCATGGCAAGCATCTTTACTCACTGAGCCGCCTCACTGGCCCGAGACCTCATTATTCCTCAGGAAGTCTAAGTGTGCACTGGGCTCCAAGTTTTGTCTTGCTCTTCTCCTTTTCCTCCTTCTTCTCCTTGTCTTCCTCCTTTTGACTGACCACTTGTCTTTGAATTTCATTGGTCTCTGAAACCTTAGTTATGAGGAATTTGAAAGTGTGGCCAATTTCATGCACTGAGTGCCACATTAAATAGTAAGAGCCCCTGTCCCCATGAGTACCAGCCCCAGAGGAAAGTGTCTGTCTCTGTGCAGACCAACACTTCCTCTCAACAGTATGGGCCGTCACTCCCATGCCGACCTACACCTTCCTTGGAATGCAGTGGAGGTAAGCAGCAGGCACAATATGACCCAGGCACACCTACCCTGGTCTCTGACTGTGCAGTCTTCCTAGGTGCACCTGCTGGCCTGTTCCAGTCAAGGAACCAGTGACAGTTTCTGCAGTCCAAATAATGTAGTAGGTTCTTGTCCTCACTGTTCATAGTGCTGCACCCCGAAGCCCCCAGGGGGGTGGAATGTTGCCATGACTTAATTTCTATTGTCTCCCTCCCCCAAATCCTTTGTCCTCCAATACCAGCAGCACTGCTGGGGGAGACTGGGGACACATTGTGGCATTTCAGTTTACATTGCTTTAGAGGAGTCAGACACTGTGGTGCCATTCATGCAGCTAGAAAACATTCTATAAGAAAGGAGCCTTAAAAAGGCAAACGAGGTGCTCTGTNTACTGTCTGCTAGTATATCTGGTACTGGCCTCTCCAGGCTGGGTTTTGCTATTAATTGGCTCTCCATTGTAAGCAGCACAGTGGTCTCAGTTCTGTGGGCTGCTGCCCAGGATCGAGCCACCGTCGATTCAGTGTCTGGTGAGGGCTCGCTCCTGACTGTCTACCATGCTTTCCTTGTGTCCCCGCCTGGTGCAAAGGGAGAAGGAGATAGTTCTGTGGAGCATCCTTAGGGGGGGCATCCTCATGACCTCATAACCTCGAAAAGACCTCATCCGCCTCTATCATCATCACTCTGGGAGTTGGAACTCCACACAGGGATTTAGGATGTCACAGTAACATTCACGGTGGCAGCTGAAGGTTACCCAGGGCCAGAGACTGGGATGCACAGACCAGCCACTGCACAGACCTATACTGTCTCTGGGATCCAGGACCAGTACTTGGAGTCCTGGGAGATTGTGAGGCCTGAGGAGGTGACAGAATGCCACCCTCATGCCACAGAACCTGTAGGAAGAGATGGTGTCAGGATCTGTCTGAAGTTTAAGCCACATTGTACTAACAGCATGCCATCGTTCAGGTCTCTGCAGGTGGCTGCCAGTCCCCCATGGAACCCACTTCACTCCTGGCTCTGCCTACGCCCCGTCACCACTGCTGTTTGGTAGGCACCATGGCCATCACGCCCCATGCCCTGCTTTGC
>LOEQ01000185.1:621094-634700 GCA_001685075.1 Bramus lutescens | reverse complement strand
ATGGAGGCAGAATGTTGTATATATAATAAATAAATAAATCTTAAAAAAAAAAAGGAATACAAGAGATCTAAACTAAAAACACAAACTTGTCCAATAGTTCAAGCACTGATAATATCTTGATCTCTCAGTAAAAGTGGGTACAAGTAAAGAGGTCTGGAACATAGAGAATCAGAGAGAAAGCACTGGAAGAAGATGGCACACGTTGGCGGGAGAAAAAGCAGGCAGAAGAGCATTCTATTGTTATTCAAGGAGACCAGTACCAACACTCAAGCACCAGGTGCTCCAAGGAAGTGAAGGTAGAGTCAAACCAAGGCATCCCATCAGACCAGCAAAAGAGGGATAGATTAAGGAACTTTGGAGGTTCCTACAGTCTCTTTGGAGCTGTTAAGATGGAGGTCTGATACTAAAGCACATCAGAGTGAAGAGATTAAAAACACAGAAACGAGTGGAATAAACAGTCCATCCAAAATCCTTGTAAAGAGGAATGATAAGAGTTAACTAGAGGACTTTGGATGGTTGGTTAGTTGGTTGGTTGGCTGGCTGGCTCATATTATAAGAAAGCACAAGTATCTTTGTAGAAAGGAGAACATGGGGTTAGGGGAGTGAGATCTGAAGCAGCCAATTTTTTAGTATGTGTAGAACACAATCTGACTTGATCCTCTCTATTTAATATGCTTAAAATTTGCTTTTAATATACCAACTAGAAAATGTGTATTTTACAATCTCATTTTCTGGGACTAATCAAGTAAGATTATAAAACAGATCTTCCCATAAAATCTTATCTTTTCTTATTCAGCATTATGAAACATAATATTCTTGGGTTAATTTCAGTCCAAAGGTGACAATGGTATGCAGTGAGGAAAAAAAAAAGCCTGCTGTTGCTATTTGAAGGTTTTGTTTTTTCCCCCTTTCTGTCATGGAAGAAAATATTTATAAAGCAACTTATAAAGTAATCTACAGTTAGGAAGTGTCCAGAATAATCCTAACAGTGCATATTTAATTGAATGCTAAAGCCTTGATTCCTATCTACAAAGTCCAAATAACTAAAATAAGAAAATGCATGAGAGCTTGAAAAAACAGCAAAATCACTAGCACATTAGGTTCCTTTTAACTGCCAGGTGGTAAGTTGTTCTGAGGCTGTTTAGATTTGTGGTTGGGCCTCAAACCATGTCTCTGGAGAGCACTCCACTGGAAACCGAACAACGTTATATTTAATATCTGTTCACTTTAAAACAATGCTGCCTACTTTTCTCTTATTGCTGTGATCACTTATCTTAAAAACTTACTCTACTCTGGGTGTATAAAACAATGTTTTATCATTTATCCATGTGATTCTGGAATTATGTGACAGAACACATACAAAAACTGAATCAAAAGCAAAACATGTATAAAGCAGTAACTGTTTCCCTCTCCCCAATACACGTGCCAAGTAAGCATAATTTAGAACCAAACTAAACACAGAACACTTGAAAAAGAAGAAACAGAAAATTAATCTAAGAATCTGTCATGAGCCATAGAAGGCAGAGAAACTGCCTTCAGATTGGGCCTGAAAACCTCTTCAGTGCGTTGTTCTGCAACTCTGTAAGTTTCACTGTGCAGCCAGCAAGTAAAAATACTTAGGATGTTTTTCTGTATCTAAGATTTTTTCCAAAGACCAGAATAACAATTTTTTTAAACAATGAAGCAGTTTCTTTTGAATAAAGAATTGCCTTTTCTCCACAATTCACAGAGGGACAAAACAATCATGCCCTCAAAACTTATCTTCCTGTCACCAAATCTACAAATGCACCTGTATTCTTTCCTCATTCCTTTAAAACAGAAGCCATCTTTTTCTCACCAACCTGCCCTCCAGCCCCAGATAAACTAAATTCTACCCCATTCTCAGGGTTCTTGACACCATCACTTATTGTCTAGTGCAGTGTCAGCCTCTGTGACACACACTAATGGTACTTTAGCATGATCTAGCATCAGTCATCTTGAAATAAGGAAACAGGAAAAAAAAAAACCCTCCCTGACACACTATTTCAACCCCCTCCAGAACAAAGTCTCCCAAAGGTTACTTCATTTGCACTTTATTCTTCAGCCCTTAACAAAGCTACTTGTGGTCAACAGAATCCACAACCCATGCACACCATCCTCTTCAGTAGGCATCCACAACACCATAAACCTTGTAGGTTTCTTTAAGCTCTTCCTCTGAATTCAATTTTTGATGATTCTTCACTTTTTTAAGTTTTTTCAGGATTCAGTTATGAGTCCTCTTTCTATAACATCTCCTAAAGAGATCTCTGTACTAATTTGGCTTTAGGGATATTAGTTCTGAGTCCTCTTTCTATAGCATCTCCTAAAGTGATCTTCTGTACTAATTTGGCCTTAGGGATATTTACATTTTTGTGACACCAGGTTTCTTATTTGAGCCCAAAACTGCTTGAGTTTCAAAAAAATTCTTCTACTTACTTCCTGGGTAATACTGGATGAAATCACCTAAGACTCAGTAA
Source organism: Bramus lutescens (assembly GCA_001685075.1). Lineage (NCBI taxonomy): Eukaryota > Metazoa > Chordata > Mammalia > Rodentia > Cricetidae > Bramus > Bramus lutescens. The sequence continues at coordinate 632,205 of LOEQ01000185.1, read as the reverse complement.
GAGTCAGATTACTTACATGGTTAGAAGACAGAGTGCTTCAACTGACTGAATATTTCAGTTAATGATGGGATTTCCCATTTATGTAGAAAAGTGACTGATAAAAGGACAGCTCTGTGTACAGTCTCAAGAATTTTTGCCTACAGAATTCCTTCAAGTATGCCTCTATTTTATTGACTTATTGTTTTGTCTCTGACCAAAAAAAAAAAAAAACGCTCTACTAATAAGAGAATTCACTTTCTTTTCTTTGAGATTAAGTAAAATATAAAAACAGAATGGTCAAGATTTTATTTAAGCAAAACATTAGAAAGTTGACTGTCTTCCCACATTTCCCATATTATTTGTATTATGAACATATGTATTTAAATGTAAGGGAACCTATTTATATCTTTTAACCCATGCTTTGGTACAGAAAATATAAAAGGACTATTATTAGGATTAAATAAAGAGTCGAAAGAAGAAAAATAAGAATAGTACAACTGACACAAGGAGAAAACTAAGGCCATGATCACAGTCAGATGTTGTGTACCACCCACCTAATACAAGTCTCCTAGGGTCTGGAGTCCTACGCATGCCCATAATCTCAGCTTTGGGAAACTAAAGCAGGAGGCACACTGCAAGTTTGAGGCTAGCTTGGGTTACAGCAAGAACCTTTAAGGAAAAAAAAAATCTACTCAGGCACCTCCTCAGAGCATTCCTATGAATAACAAATCAGCTAGTTCAAGGCAACACAGCTAGCTTTAGGTATGTTTAAGATAAAAAGGAATGTTACATCTGGAGACCTGAGAAAGGACAATATTCTACCTCTACAAAATGACACTATTTTCAACCTTAAATGATTTGATTTACTGCTACCTGGATAATTTCTGTTAATACAACGCTTGGGCAAAACTGTCTCTTGCAGCAAACTGATCTGATGGTTCAACCCAATTTCAAATAATGTGCTGGTTTACTATTGCTGCTGGGAAGATTATTATAAACTTGATGATTTATTATTAACATTAATTTCTTTTCTAACAGTTTTGGAAATCAGAAGTCTAAAACTGAGGTGAATCAAGGTGACTACAGAGCTGTGTTTCTCTTAGACATTCTAGAGAAAAATCAGTAGCCCAACATCTAGAAGCTGTAGGTCTCAACCCTTTGCAGCAATGGCATCATGCTGACCTGCCTGCTCTGACTTTGGGTCTCCAATTGTCCTACCAGTGTGATTAGATAACCTAGGATAACCTCCCATCCCAGGATGCTTACTCACACATACAAAGTTTCTTTTGCCACATGTAGCATACTCCCAGGATTCCTGGGGTTAGAATCTAGATATATTTAGAAAGAAGAAAAGAGGTCATTATTCAGCCAACCACCATTATGAGCTAATGAGCTGGTTCAATTAGTAACGTGCTTGTGACCTATTTGGTCACCAGAACTTGTGTAAGGAAAAAAATCTGGTCTCATAATTGAAATACATACTCCTCTATATTCCAAATAATTTGGTATTAAAAATATTATTTACAGATTTTTCAGATCAGGAACACATAAATTACAAATGGTCCATACTCATTAGGCAGAAAGAGGCAGATCCCTGAGGCTCACTAGCCAGCTAGCATAAGCCTACTTGGCAAGTCTAAAAAAAGAGACAGATGGTGTCTGAGTTTGTTCACTAGCATCCACAGGCACAAACACACATGTGAATGTAAACCTGCACACTTGCAAACACACACATTTTCACACGTACCTACAAAAACTCATTAACATTACCAAAATTATAAGATGGCATGTTAGAAAAATCTACATAACAGTATGAATCAGAAATGGAAACCCAATCAAAAAAAGTTAAGTAAGCCAGGCGGTGGTGGTACACACCTTTAATCCCAGCTTTCGGAAGGCAGAGACAGGAGGATCTCTGTGAGTTCAAGGCCTGGTCTACAGAGTGAGTTCCAGAACTGGCTTCATAGCTACTGAGAAACCCTGTCTAGAAAAACCAAAAACATAAAAAAAAAATTAAGAAATTTAAATAAAAGAGCTAAGATAGAATCCTTTTACGTACCAAGTTTACTCTCTCCATTCCAAATAATCTGATATTAAAAATACTATGTATATGACTTTTCAGGTCAAAAACGTGAAGATTATTTAAGAGGCCCACATAGACAAAACTTGAATGTGATAAAATAACTACAATATCAAGTTCTATACTAAAACCTGGGAACTTGAGGATTTTGTGGGTAAAATGCTTGCAATGTGAACCTGTGCTCAGATTCTTAGCACCCAGACAAGCTGGGTACGATAGTTGTAATCGCAGTCCCCCCTCATCCATCTTTGGAAGTTCCCCTCCCGAGAGCTGCCTCAGTCCAAACCTTGACCCTTTCTCCCCAGGGAGTGCCAAGGAAGCCTGCCAAACCTTGACCCCTCCCCAGGAAAGGTCAAGACCACTCCCACAGGCTATCTAAATTGCTCCCCAGAAAATAAACATGTGGTCTTCCCTCTTTTCCTTCGGTGGTTGGTCCTGTTGGCTTTCCATTCCCTCGGGGCCACCAGAGAGCGCAGCCGTCCAAATAAAGCTAGATATCTTTTAATTTTGTCTGATTTGGTCTGATTGGAATTATTTGCGTAGGCAGAGAGGCTCGTTTAAGAAATATTTCTAACAAAAGTGCTTTAATCCCAGCACTTCAGAGGCAGAGAAGTCGATCTCTGTGAATCCAAGGCCAGCCCGGTCAACACAGAAAGTTCCAGGACAGCCAAGGCTATGGTCGTGTCTCCAAAAGCAAACAAACAATGAAAACAAAAGGAAAGAAAAGCTCGGCTTGGAGGCATTAGACTGTAACCTCTACTGGGAGACAAAAACAGATCCTTTGGGCTTTATGGTCGGCCAATCTAGAAAAAGTGAGCTCCAGGCACATACACTCAAAACCTATTCTCCATGCAGTCATGGGGAACAACGTCTAATGGATGATTGAAAAAAAAGGAAAAAGTGATGGAGTCCACTTACAATGTTAGGGATATATGAAGTCCAGAGAACTTATCTGATTTGGGAGGGACAATTACATTTGAACAAGAGGGACACACTGCTAGAAAAAAAACACAGTGAGGTTAAGATTCTATTTTAGAACCTATTCATGATCCCTGACCAAAAAAAAAAAAAGAAAAGAAAAGAAAAGAAAAAGAGCAGGAATTATTACACCTTAGAGGTGAATACAAAGATCTGTAAATCATTCAGAGAATTCAAAGGTGATGCCTGTGGCAGCCTCTTCCCTCCCCTCCCACTGCATTTGAGGACTGACATCTCTCAACCCGAAATTAACTGTGAAATTCAACCAACACAAAAAGGTGTCAGATTTTCCCTAGAGGAGCTCTCACAACCCTCTTGTTCACATGAAAGAATCCAATCCTGCCCATCAAAACACTTCTGTCTGCAGCTTCAGGATGCTGCCTCACTTTAAAGCTGAGGTTAATGTTGGGATTAACACAATGCATCACCTGAGGCTTTTCCCCAAACTGAAAACATAAAATACACTTCAATTCCCTTTGACACAGGGTTGAGATGCCAATATCTTTGCATAAATAGATTATTTTCACAATTTCTGACATTCACAAGAGAAATTTTAAAGGGATTTTCTTTCAGACTCCCAAGAATCTAGTTGCGGGGCATGGGATTGTGGGGCAACAGCAAGACAGCTTGGCAAGTAAAACTGAAGCGTAGTGGCCTGGATTCAATCCCTAGAACCTACATAAATGTGGAAGGAAAGAACCAACTCCCTACACATCAGGGACTGTTCGTTTTTAGTGGAATGCTACATGAATCATCAGGTAAAATTAATAATTTTTAAAAGGAAATAACAATTCTTGACCTTTGTCTACTGCACAGAAATACCATAAAACACCAGCTTAATTCTGGTAAGCAGTCTGGATGTCATTATGAATAAGAAAATTTAGGCTCAGAAAGGCAATTTAGTCTAGCAGCAAATTAAAACTAAGGTCTATACTCTGACCTTTGTTACATCTTTACTTAAAAGACTTCAAATATGAATAGCAGTACTCAAACTCTATAAGGAAACTCCATAGTTGGTAGCTAATAAAAGTCAAGAAGATGTTTTGAGAGGCATCACAAAATAAGAAAACAGATATCTCTAATGAACAATAAACACAATACCCTCAAGGAATAATAGTAAATTGACTCTAGCATGTAAAAAGGATCATGATCACAAAGGGTTTATTATTCTAGAATATGAGGCCATCCAATAATCAATCAATGTAATAAACCTGATCAATAAAACAAAGCTATATCATCACCTTAATAAATGAAGAAAAGCATCTGACAAAGTCCAGCACTCTGTAACAATTAAACAAGGAAAGAGAAGAAGACTTTCTCAGTTTGTACAAGGCATCCATGGAAAACCCATAGTCAGCCCTGTAATTAGTGATGGATGATTAATGCTTTCCAGTAAGATAAGACACTAGGCAGGGATGTCTATTCTTGCCGATTATACTTGAATAGTGAACATCTCTAGCCAGGGCAATTAAACCAGAAAATGATACAAAAAACATTCATATTAGGAAGGAGGAAGTAAAACTGACTCCCTCTATCTCAAGCACACAATATACACATGTATGTATATAAAGATAATCATGATATAACCTAGCAAATAAAAATACTAAGACATACACTAAGGTACTATTAGAACTAAATAAACTAGTCGAGCAAGGCTGCAAGACACAATAGCTCTCTAGATACTTACAATTAACATTCCAAAAATAAAATAATTTTATTACTATTATATTATTATACATCAAAAATGAAATACTTAGACACAATAGATCTCTGGACACTTGCAATTAACATTTCAAAAATAAAATAATTTCATTATATTATTATACATCAAAAATGAAATACTTAGGAATAAATTTAACAAAAGAAAAACTTAAACTCTTAAAAACAAAAAAACATTGTCCAAAAAATGAAAGAAGAGCTATACAAATGGAGCAATATCTCATGTTCATGGACCAGATTTAACACTGCTAAGATGGAAACACTCTGAAAACTAATTCACTGTAGTGAATTATGTATAATCTATATCTATGAATTCAGTGCAATACATATCAGAACATCACCCAAATAGTTTCTTTGAAGAAATGGACAGGCTGATGCTTAATTCATATGTAAAAATCAAAGAATCACCAATATAATCTTGAAAAAGAGAAAGTTGCAAGATTTGTACTTTCCAACTTCAAAACTAAGTTTGCAACTAGCAGTTTTTATAGTATTAGCTTAAAAGGAAGCAATGGAATAGAATTGAATCTAAAATAAACTTAAATGTCTTTGCTTAATTGATTTTTTTCAAAGAAGGTGCCAAGACAAAAAGGGAAAGAGCAATCTTTTCAAAAATGGTATAAGAACAAGAGAATATCTACACATAAAAAAACTGAATCTGAATCACTGCCCTATATAATACATAAAATCCTGTCCTAACAGCTAAAAATCATAAAACTCTTAGAAGAAAACAGAACCAGAGAAAACAGGGGGTGAGGGGAGGGAAATTAAAACCTTTCATGATTCTCAAAATACTACCCCTCAAAAGATAAAAAGACTATTTTTAATGAAAAAATTTGCAAACGTGTATCTGATAAGAGATATGTATCTAAAATAAAGAATTTTCAATAATACAAAAGAAACTAGGATCTCTGGGAGTTCCAGGACAGCCTGGTTTACACAGTGAGACTGTTTCTCAAAACAAAAGGGGGAGAAAGTAGCCAACTGCAAAATAGGTCAAAGATAGAAGTAAACATCTCTCCAAAAATACACAAGATATACTTAAGTGCTAAAAAGCATATGCAACATCATTAGGGAAATACAAGTCAAAGCCATAATGCAAGCTGCCACTTCACCCATTCAAGAATGGATGAAAGTGTAAGGCAGCAGATAATAAAAACTGGCTAGGCTATGGTGAAACTTAATCTCTCATACACTGCTGGTGGAAAAGTTCAGTTTGAAAAAGTTTGGCTCCATAAAATCCAACAATTTTACTGTTGGCTAATACCCAAAAGAAATAAAAACAGATATATAAAAATTTTTGTCTACAAATGTGCATGGCATAAAAAGTAAAAACAACCCCAATGTCAATCAACTGAATGGATAACTAAAATGTAATCTATCTAATACTAGGAAATACAATTTGTTCGCAAAAAAAATTGATACATGCTACAATGTGGATGAATCTTAACACCATGTTTGCTGAAAAAAGTTACAAAAGTGCACAATTATATTGTAATAAAATAATGGACAAATATATAGACAAAAAAAAATAGATGGCTGGTTGGTTAGTCCTGGATAGTGGTAATGTAGGATGACTAATGTAAATGAGCATGAAGTTTCTTTATAGGTGATAAAAATATTTTAAAATTAGATTTCAGTGACAGTTATATATCTCAGTAACTATGCCACAATTTGTTGTATACTTCAAAGAGGACTGTATGGCATATTACTGTATACCTTAGACAAAGCTATTTAACAAAAGTAACAAGCAGCTTTCACTGTGTTCTCCTGGACCACTTGTTTGGGGGAGAAGCTAGCTTCTGTGTCCTTCTAACACTCAAGCATCCTTATGGAAAGAGCCATACAGAAAAGAACTGATATAGCCTCCCCAATACATATGAGTGACAGTCTCTGAAGGGAAGCCACTAGCCCCAGACAAGTTCAGCTGACTGTAGTTCTGGCTAACATCTTAATTATTTCAGGATTTTTAATTTATTTTTTAATTTCACATATGTATGCTGTATTTACATCCTTTTTCCCTTGTCCCTTTTCTCCTACAACCTTTCCCATACCTCTGCTCCCTCCCAAATCTGGGACCCCTTTTCCTTTAATTACTATTGGTACATATATACAACAATAGTAATTATATTATATTATATTATATTATATTATATTATATTATATTATAAATAAATATAAATGCAACCTGCTGAGTCCATTTAGTGTTGCTTATATGAATATAATTGTAGGGTTAACCACTGGTATTGGATTAGCAGGCTCACTTCTGGGGAAGGTTGATTCTCCCTCTCTGAACTATCATTAATTTCCTAGCTCTTGATCTGGGGATAAGGCCTAGTGAGATTTCCCACTGATGAGGGTCTGGGCAGAACTACCGACTCACAAATCCCTAACAAACAGAAATCATGTTCTATAAGCCAATGGAGTTTCCATTGTTACTACATAATATATAACCTTCAGCAATACTCTCCTTAATATTAGGCACTCTCCCAAAGACAGGAATCAAAGGAATTATGTGCCCAGCAACCCTTCTTCCTCTAAGAGTTTAGTTTATTATTATCCATAGGTTTGCTGTAGTTGCTGGCATTTTAGGACATGATACCATCGCACAATGAGTCAAAAACAGACACCTGATCAAAACTAAGCCAATAAAGTCCTTCTTTCAGAATTTAACTGAAACTGGCAAAGGGACACTGTCCTTCAACAGCTGAAGTCATAAAATGTAGAACTCCAGTGCTGTCCATTTTCTACCTCCTAGGAAGAAATTAGACAATGGATGAAGAAGAATTAAGACTTGATACATGGACTAGAAGAGATTTAAGACACAGTAGAGGCGATATAAGTCTCTGATTCTACTGATTCCTCAGACCTCTCTTTCCATGGAGAAGCCACTTTCTTAACCTCAGCATGTAAAAGAACACTCAACACGTAAGAGACGACAAAGTATTTGTTGAATAAATGAGTGAGTAAAATAATCTCCATTTTCCAACTAGTTTTCAACCAAGTTACATTTGACTATGTAACTTTTAATCTTTCTTTTGTTGCATTTATACATTTTGTATCTTTCTACTATTATACTTAAATAATACAGAGCTGGGCATGGTGGCGCAGGCCGTTAATCTTTGCACTTAGGTGGTAGAGGCAGGCAGATCTCTGTGAGTTTGAGGCCAGCTTGGTCTACAAAGTGAGTTCCAGGACAGCCAAAGTAGTTATCAGAAAGAGAAACCCTATCTTGAATAACCAAAAAAGAAAAAGAGAAAGAAAGAATATATCCTGATTGCTGGTTCATATGGACTCTTCCTTTACAGCTACACAGCAGGACGTTTTCTTAATCATCTTTGGTATCATCAATACCATGTAGGCTAGAAAACAGAAAATGTTCAAGAATTTATGATTTGCTTGATCCTGAATTCTGTATTCTTCAGCTTTTATAGTTACTATCATCAATTTATCAAGACCTAACATCTACAAATTTTGTCCATATTTTTCATCCAATTGAATTCACCCCACAAATATTTGAACACATACCACAGGCTACAGGTGGACAGAAAAAAATGGGTTTCTGCCCTCAAGGACTTTACTATCTGATACAGACAACTCATCATGTGCATAAGAGAGTGTGCACACCTACATGTGAGTATGGATTTGTACATACCACTGTATCCATCCTTACCTTCCATCTTATTTAAGCCAAGGCCCTTTTGTTCTTCACAACTGTGTATGCTAGCTTAGCTGGCCTATAAGCTTCCAGAGACTCTTCTGTTTCCAGCTCCCTCATGGTGCTATACAACAAGCACTAGAATTACAGATACACACTATGTCTTGGGCTTTCTATTGTTGTGAAGAGACACCATGACCACGGCAACTCTTATAAAGGAAAGACATTTAATTGAGGTGGTGGCTTACAGTTCCAGAGGTTTAGTCCATTATCATCATGGTGGGGAGCATGACAGTGTGCAGGAAGACATGGTGCTAGAGCAGAGCAGGAGTTACAAGTTCTAACATCTTGACCTACAGGCAACAAGAAGTGGTCTGTCTCACTGAGAGCAGCTTGAGCACAGAAGACCTCAAAGCCCACCCCCACAGTGACACACTTCCTCCAACAAGGCCACACCTACTTCAACGATGCTACACCTTCTAATAGTGCCACTCTCTTTGGGGGTCATTTTCTTTCAAGCCACCACACACTATCATACCTAGCTTTATTGTGGGTCCTCAGGATTCAAACTCAGGTCTTCAGATTTAGATGTCAAGTGCTCTACCCCAAAGAGCCATCTCCTCAACCCCAGATAAACGTATTATAGAACTGTGTGTTGTGATGGGTAAGACATGCACAAACTGCTCAATAGCAGAAAAACTACAAGGAGTTTACACTCTGCTTGAGAAGGCAAGACAACTATGGAAAAAGGTAATAGTCAGGTCATGTGATAATGGCTAACCACCCAGTGAATTGTTTGTTTTCCAGGTACACTAGATTGATTCATACATTTTTCAAAAAGACCCAATTGTGAAGTTACTTTAACCAACATTTCCTATTGCCTACTATGTGCCAGGTACCTGATTAACATTTCTATACTAAATGTTAGTTAACAGTGCCTCATTCAAGTCTCACATTTGACAGATGAAAGAAGCCTGAAAGAGTGCAGTGACTTCTAAGTCTACAGAGCCAGCAAAGTGACAGAGCTAGTGTTCATCACTATGTCTGTAAGTCTACATCCAAGTATGCCACAGTCTACAGCCTGAAGCCATTCCCATGTCCTTATATTGCGCTTCTAATTTCATTTTCACTCATCCTATGTTTTATGGCACACAATACAATTACCAACTACTAGCCTGATACACTAGGGAAGGGACCACATCAGATCACATTGCTAGAGTCTAGCACCTATTATATAAAGCACCAAGTGTTAAGAGGAACATGGATGAGTGACTTAAGTTATATTGTGTTTTTGATTTGACCATTACATGTGATCAGTTGTTCAAGTACTAGCAATAAATTGATTGCTTCTTTCCTTTGACATTAGCAATGAGCTCAGCACAATCTCTTGATCAGAAAAAATTCTAAATGCAAATTTAAAGCTGATGATTCACAAAGTTAGCAGAGAAGGGGAAATAAAACAGTGCTTATTGTTTTCTACAGAGCTAGCAATGTTTGCAAAATTCAGAAACTGAGCAGTTGGTGTTTGCCCCTTCATCCTTGAGCAAGACTGCTGCTGCACCAAGATCAATGGGTGAGGCGTGTAAGACATCAAGCAGTGTTTGCAATACAGTGTGATTCCACACACAGAGAGAGCAAGGAAGGAATCATTATGTAAGATAGGGAAAAATCTTCCCTCTAGAAAGCATGTGGCACTGCACCTGGTGTAAAGTCGGTATTAATACCAGATAAATGTATACAGAGAAGCTGACTGAAAAGCCTGATGAGAACATTAGCTGTTGATTAAATTTGGAGGGAAAAGTTCAGCCACGGAAATCTACACAAGTTATGTTAGGAACTCAAAAATACTATGGAATAAGTGGCTCGGGATATGGTATAGAGTCAGAACGATCAAAAACGACAACACTTAAAACTGTTGAACTAAGAAAGCATGAATTTGGCATCTTATACTAAGTCATAAGACTGGCACCCAAAGGAATGCTAAATAGCAATCTCATTAGAAATAACAAAAATTAACTCTGAAGCAGAGCTAACTTACAATCTGTCCCAAATAAATGCAAGGTCGGCCTGGCTGCAAGGTAGGCCTGGCTAACAGCTGAAACCTACCACTTACCCTCTCTATCCACTTAATATAAGAGTCCTTCGGGCTGTAGAGAGGGCTCAGTCGTTAAAGGCTAGGCTCACAACCAAAAATGAGTCCTTCAGTGTGCCAAAGACATAATGCCAAAAATCTCAAGCCACTGGAGCTAATAACAAACAAGTTATTAAAATGCATTCTCCGTTCAAAAAAGAAATGAAGTGTAAGGGGAGACCCGATTCCATGACAACAGGGGAGACCCTAACTGTACCATTGGTACAGGTAAGGTTTTTTAGAAATAAACCCCAGTCTTAAACAATGAAAAAGCAATTTATTAAGTAAACGGCTTAGGACACACAGCTTTACTCATCTCCAGCATCAAGGATGTAAGCGCTTAAGTAGCCTAGCGATGTCTTTTACCTAGAACTTTACATTTATAATACAGGCTGCTTCCCAAAAGACGCTGGCAAAAAAAATTCAAGGCAAGTATAGTAGTACTTTAGGATAACTCTAGGAGAAAGGACTAAGCGAAGCTGCTTTACCTCTCTAGAAACTATCCAAGGGCCAACTACCCTCCGTATCTCGGCCGCAGGATAGCTATCCCTTAACGGTGGTACACA
>LOEQ01000185.1:574880-602246 GCA_001685075.1 Bramus lutescens | reverse complement strand
ATCCCCTTGATCTCCTTTTGTTGTCTTATTGCTCTAGCTAGAACCTCAAGAACTTTATTGAATAGATATGGAGAGAGTGGACAACCTTGTCTTGTTCCTGATTTCAGTGGGATTGTATAGCACAGTTCTAATAATTGTCTCCCGGCTGAAACTTGGAGGGCTCTGGTTGCTCAGGCCCCAGTGATGGCCACTATGGATTCTGTCGGGGCAGGGCTGCCATAAGGATTATGTGTGGGACCTTAGGTAATACTGCTCCAGTGTCCTTCTCCCAGTGAACCATGGATGGGACAGGTGGCCACTCTTATCCATTTAAGATCACCAAAAACACCACTGTGGGTCGTTGGCAGCATCTATACACAAGACTTCAGTAATGATACCTGATTGTAGACAGAAGGCTGTTAGTTCATTCCCAGCTGCTCAGCCCTGAAATAATCACACAAAAGCCATATTATTTGCAATATTATTTGGCCAATAGCTTAAGCATATTTTTAGCTTGCTATTATATCCTAAACTAATCCATTTCCATTAATCTGTGCATCACCACCATTGTCCAACTCCAAAGCCAGCTATATATATATATATGTGTGTGTGTGTGTGTATGTATGTATGTATGTATGTATGTGTATGTATGTATGTATATATGATGAAGCCACAGAAGCACCAGCAGAGTCTTTGGTCCCTGGTTTAACAGTGGCAGTTCCCAGCAGGTGTAGGTTAAAACAGATATGTAGGTGGAGTGCCTAGAAGTCGCTAAGAAAGGTATTGGTAGGAACTAAGGGTCCTATATATGAGAAGACAGAGCTAAGTAGTAGAGAAACTGGTGGCTGACTGCATTTTTGTCCACACAAAGTGGAGGATTAAAAACCAGGTTATACATAAATGGGGGAAACTAATGAGTAATGAATGTGGGAGGAGAGTTTTTAAAGTAAAAATAATAATAGTTTCCAAAACTTGTATATCCAAGATTCTGACCAGCTCTTCTTGACCAGCCCTTCTGCTTAATCTGCTGTACCATGAAGCTTTTGAGGAGTATCCAAGGAGTATAAGGAATCCTCCAGGTAAAAATAAAAACACACTGGGGAAAACAGTAAGAGCCAAGTGAGGAAGATACTTTGAACTGCATTTTGCAGGAATTGGCACTAATTTTGGCAAGAGAGGCATGGTCTAGAGCCTGGCCAACTACAGCCTGCAGGCCAGCTCTGCTCACTGTCCATGATCAATGAGTTAAGATAGTGTTATAGATGAACAATCTGGTGATCGGGGTTGTCGACTTAAACCTCACTTGAATAAATTATCACTCCAGGATGGGTGGGTGCACATGCCTTTAATTCTAGTTTTCAGGAGGTAGAGGCAGGTGGATCTCTGAGTTTAAGGCCACCCTGGCCTACAGAGTTAGTTCCAGGACAGTCAGGGCTACACGGAGAAACCCTTTCTTGAAAAAGAACAGCAAAAAGGAATTATTCCATATAAGAAAGAGTTCCATTTTTAATAGCAGACCTATATAAGAAAATATTATTATATTTAACTATTATTATATATTTACTATTTGGCCCATCACACAAAAAAATTGCTGCTGGAAGTCAGTGATGGAAAAAAGTCATCACACACACACACACATACACACACCATACTTTCACCAGTAACAATCTGGAGCATGAGCTGGTATGAGGGCACCGTAATCTTAGCATTCAGAAATTTGAGACATGAGAAGAGAAAGTTCAAGTCCACCCTGTCTCAAAAAAAAATTGAAGGCATGCATAGGTGTATGTGTTTACTATAACTTGGATGCTATAGTAATAATGTGCATAAACAACATAGTTAAAACTATAAATATATAAATGAGGCTGTGCAGTTAAGCTACCAACTTCAAATCCTCAGTCACTTAGCTTTATCACATTAGGCAAACTTGCTAAGTCTCATGTTTTCCTCATCTGAAAAATGTTAAAGTGGAAATAGTAACAGTATGAATTTTACTGTTCAGAACAAAAATGCCAAACACTGAAATGCCAAAACTCAGAGCTCCAGAGCAATGAGGCCAGGAGGAAGGGCACTGAGGGCTAGACCACAGAGTCTAAGGGCCACATCTCGGTGACATGTGACTTCCAGGAGCTAAGAACTACTGAAGGCTTTGAAACAGAGTGGTACCACAGGGAGATTTTTGTTTCAGAAAGATTACATTCTAAAATAACTTTGTTGTTTTTAAGAACACAAGCCAGATCCTCCATGTAGACCCCGATTACAGTCTTTCTGCTGTAATTAATATTGGCAGGCTTTTAAGAAACTAACTTTCTTGTCTTAATGATTTTTTTATTTTATTTTTAAAATTGAGTCAGTGTCAATAAAATTCACACTTTGAATAGCTAATGACTGATTTAATTGAATTACCCTCAAAGCCAAATTTAATAACCTTGAGCTATATTTGTTGGTAAGTGACCTGGAGGTCCGCTTTTGTCCTAAAACTGAAAGCTGGTTGTTTAGGAACTTAAACCTTTTGGCAAAGTTGCTGTGTGAAGGAAAATGAAAGTGTTTTCATCACCGTGGGGCTCAGCATTGGAGTTAATTCTTCCTCAACCCTTTCATGCCATGGATTCATTCACTGAATTGAACAGTCTGTCTTTCTGTGACGAATATGCTTTACTTTGAGGACATTAGCTTGACCTCTACAACTAAGCTTAAACAAACAGTTGTCAAAAAAAAAAAAAGAAGAAGAAGCTAGCAGGCTGGAAACCCAGCTCAGTTGGTACAGCACTCTCTTTACAAAACAAAGCCCTGGGTTCCATCCCCAACACATAACTAGGTGTGGTGGGTCCAGGGAGGTAGAGGCAAGAGGATCAGGAATTTAAAGCTCAGTTTCAGTGAGTTAGAAGCCAGTCTACACTGTGGGAGACCTGTTTTAATTAATTAGTGAACTTCTAACCCAAATAAGCAAGAACTATGGCACACTGAACTTTTGGGGTTGTTATGAATACTACAATGAACACCGATGCATAAGTTTCTGCTTGAGTCCTTGCTCTCAATGCTTGTGGCTATCTACCTAGAGTAGAATTATTGAATTATGTCACAATCCTATGTTTAAGTTTTTGAGGAAACTCACACCATTTTCTCGGGACCAGAATATGAAATTATAGATAAAATTTGGATGGTACGTATACAAATATCTAAGAAGGATTCCTATCTGTAGGCAATTTGAATTTTATTCAAATTCCATGGTTGCCCAACAAAAGATGAGCCATTAAGAGGCTCGGGGATCTGACGCCCTTTTCTTATCTCCGTGGGTACTAGGTATGCACTTGATCATGGGATTCCCTGGACCTGGAGTTACAGACGAATGTGAGCTACCATGTGGATGCGGAGAACTGAACCTGGGTCCTTGACAAGAACAGGAAGTGCTCTTAACTGCCGAGCCATCTCTCCAGTCCTTGATTACGTGTTTTTATGTTCTAAGTTAAAATAAATGCTTAGAGAATATCACTTTTAACAATTTATCCATTGTAACCAATGTCTTGTTAAAGGATCATTCCTAAAACAAACTTCAAGCATCAGCATGGGAGCAGTATGCAAAAGTGGAATCCTAGAGGAAATATTTTAGATTTTAGGGAAATTTTCAGTAAACATATGCATGTCTTTGCATGTATTGTATTCAGTTCTTCTGAGATGCAAAAGAAATACAGGAAGACAGTTCTCTTTTCTCTCTTCTCTTCAAAAGAATTTATTAAGGAAGTTCCAGCTAGGCACGGTGGCAATATCTGTGATCCCAACGCTTACGAGGTGGCTGCAAGGTGATTAGGCGTTCAAGGGCATCTTTAGTACATACTAAGTTTGAGGCACACTCTCTGCTACATGAGATCCTGTTTCAAAAAAGGCGGGGGGACTATCATTGTTCTGTGTAATTGAATAAATGTCCTGTTACCGAGGCAAAAGAAGTACTTAGAAGAAATCAGAAGACCCATCCTGTGTGTGCTCACTAGTTTTCTGCCAACATGACACACTCTAGAGTCATCAGAGAGGAGGGCACCTCAATTGAGAAAATGACTCTATAAGCTCAGGCTATAGGCAAGCCTTCAGGGCATTTTCTTAATTAGTGCGAGGGCCCAGTCTGTGGTGGGTGATGATATCCCAGGGATGGTGGTCCTGGGTTCTATAAGAAAACAGGCTGAGCAAGCTATGGAGAGCAAGCCAGTAAGCAGTACCATTCATGGCCTCTGCCTCCAGGTTCCTGTCCCTGCTTGAGTTCTTGCCCTCTCTACTTTTGATGATGAACTGTGATATGGAAGTGCAAGCCAAATCTTTCCTCCCCAAAGTGCTTTTGGTCATGGTGTTTTATCATAGCAATAGTAACACTAACTAAGGCACCTCAGCAGCCCAGTTCCAACTTTCTAATGGCTCCATAATAATTAACAGGCACTCTTAAGATATTCATGGCTAAACTCTAAATGTACTTTCTGAAGACTGGAGGACTTGAGCTGGAAGATCGATTTCCTTATGCTAGTGTAGAAAACCACCACAATATATAAGTAGCTTTATGTAGAGGCTTAAAACAGCACAGCTTCCTTATGTTTCTGGAAATCAGTAGTCTACACTAAGTCTTTCAGTTGAAGATCAGCTTTCCATGAGGGCTGTGATCTGTGTGATGGCTCTAGGGGAGGAACTCTGTCTTTCTCCTCTGGTTTCTAAAGAGCACTTGCCTTCCTTGGCTCATAGCCTTTTTTCCTTCTTCAGAGACCATTTTTCTTGTCTCCATATCTTGCTTCATCCCCTTCCTCTCTGGCCCTCCTTGGAATGACATTAGACACGCCCAGAAAATTCACCATCACCTCTTCAGAGCCTCAATCACCCCTCTACAGTGCCTTTCCGCACAACAAGAGCCATAATCATGGGTTACAGGGACTGGGGTGTGGACACCTTGGGAAAGGAAGAATTACTTCATCTACCACTGCTGGGTAAGATTTGGGAAGTGGAGAAAAAGAAATTGTGATAGAAAGAGCATGGAGAGGATGTTTGTCTACTTGACCACAAATATGTAAACATCCTTTCTTTGGAGTAAAGCCAAGACAAAACATGAAGCCTGCCCCTTCTTTGCCTTTGAGAGAGGTACAGGGCCCAAGGGTGGTAATGTGTCGTCCCCACTCTTCCTTTGGACTGGATTGCTTTATTCTCTTCCTCTTGCCCTTGCACTTCATGACCTTAGAAATGGTCAGTGAAGCTTGTTATGATTATTACTTCAGGACACCATTGAGAAGAAACTCTTTCTACTTCCCTTCACCCCTCAGGAGAGGAAATTTCTCTTAGGTCACAATGCTAGGAATATCACCAGGTCTTGGGAACATGTCACTTGCTTTCGATGTGTGGAGGCGTTGATCCTGTTATCAGATATTTCCCAGTCTTTCCTGTGCTCCATAAGGTTTAGGCCAGTGCTAAGAAGTCAGTCACACCTTCCTACCATTCAAAGCTAGAAACGGATTAAAGGCCTAACCGAGAGTCCCAGTGGAGTTTGTGTTCAGAATTGGCTGTATCATCCCAAACACATGCTCTGGTGAACTTTGATGGACATGTAGGCTGTGCATCTTTAGCTCAGGAAGAATCTGAAGGCACTGTAAGCCCTGGCCACACTTGCGGACATGTCTGGGGACCTGCCGTAAGCAGATCTCCTCCACATCAGAGAGTGTGATTTATTCTACAGATAAAACACAGAGAGCAATACTGAAAAAAGTGCATCTCCAGGTGCTGACCGAATGTCTTATTGTCAGGAAGGAGCAAAAGAATACATGCCTTGGTGTTCCTTCCTGAATAATGGAGATCTCCATCACTTTTATGCCAATTTTGACAGGAGAGATGCTGCCAATGTGTCTCGTTTTAATTTTTTAAGACAGAAACTTGGAACTGAAGACATGAATCAGTACACAAGCATGAGGAGCTGAGTTTGTATCCCCATGACCCCATGTTTGTAAAAATTGGACAAGACAGGCTGATCCTGGGAGCTCATTGGCCAGCCAGCCACCACAAAAATGACGAGCAGCAGGTTCATCTGTCTCCCTCTCTCAAGGCAGTAGGCAGAAAGTGACAGAGCAGAGCACACCCAATGACCTCTTCTGGCCTCTGCAGGTGTGTTCATGGATGCATGCGCACAAACATGCATGTACACTTACATGCTCCCCAAAAATTATAAATTAAACATCTAATTATTTTAATTAAAAAATGTTTTTTGACCTTGGTGCCTTAAATACTCTACCACCAAACCTTCTCATGGTTCACTGCTAAAATATCATTCAGAATTCATCTCCTCTGCCCCCTGACAAGGTCACTTCCAGGACCCTCCTAATGTACTAGAACTTCTTGTACTCTCATCTCTCCCCTTCTCTTCACTCTATTGTCTTCATAGCTTGGACCATTTTCTGAAATGATCTTCTTCGTGTATCTACTTGTCAGCCACTCTCTTTCCCCTTCTAGAATATGGAAATACGCAGGTTCTGCAGAGGACAGATGTTTCTCCTATTGTCCTTTATTATCTCCACAGCACTCAGCATAACGTCTGGCACCCACGAGAGCCAACCATTCTTACTGGTGAATGAAAAAAGGGTGTTTCCTGAGCTCCCAGTTACCTCACATCAATTAAATCCAAGTGTTAATAGTGCTCCCCTCTGCTATCCACCCCTTACCTATCTCTTTTTAAAAAGATTTGTGTGCTTGTGCAGCATGTGTGTGTGTGTGTACTGTGTACATTTGATTCTGTGCATCACAGGCATGCAGGTACCCTCAGAAATGAGAGGTACCGTCATATCCTAGGAAACTGAGATTATAGACAGTTGTGAACCTCCTGATATAAGTTCTGGGGACTAAACCCAGGTCCTCGGCATGAACACCGAGTGCCCTTGCCTGCTGAGCAATCTCTCCAGCCCCGCTTACCCATCTATTTTTCTACGTTATCTTTGCCTTCAGTGGAGTCCCTAAGTGCTGTGTCTGAAGCTCTGATGGGCCAATGTTTTGCACTTATCCAAAGCATCATGTTAGGTAGCCTTGTGGAAATGACATTCAATACATAATTTTAAACAAATAATTTTTAAAACCTCAACTGCCCTAGATAAGACAGGACTGATCCCAGGCTCTAAACTGGGGCATCAGATCGGGAGACTCACCTGGGAAAGTTAGGGGTTCGCAGCAAGTCTCAAAATCTGTAATAACGTTCAGGAGCTGCAGCAGTTTTTGATGCTATCGACTGTGCTTTCTGTCCCGCTCTGCCCCGCCCTGCCAATGGGCGTCCCTCCTAGGCCTTGTGTCCTGCTTCCCTCTCAGTAAGCCCTCACTCCACCAAACCCATAGATGGTGGAGGGAAGGAATCTGCTGGAACTGGAGCAGAGCAGGGTCACAGACAGAAAGAACAATGCCCCCCCCACTCCTCAGCTCATGCTGTACACTCAATATTTAATTCTCTGTGTACCAAAGGTTGTTAAGGGAAATTTGAGGGTTTGTGTTTATCAAAGGGACTAGGGTGTGGCTTATATGAAACTAGGCTAGTTGTCAGTTGTTCTCTCTCCTAAACAGGAGCTGAAGGTCCACCCCTTGGTGCCTTCAGCCATAGGATGTTCAAGGACCACCGGAAGGTCTCCCCTGGGCAGCCCTACTGTTTTTTCCTCTTCCCTGGCAGAGTCACCTCCCGACTCCATAGGCCCTTCCGTGCTGCTTTGGCAGCTCTTATGGGTCACTATTTTGTCGCTGTTCAGATGCCCTGTCAGCCACTGAGTAGCCTCAAGGATAAGACACCCATAGATGCCTTTTAAAGAGAAAAAAAAAGAAACTTGGCTTCTCAAAATTCCCCTGAACAACCCAGGGCTGATCCCACAGTCCAAACCAGGGCAGCACCTAAAAGTGTCTGCAGATCATGGGTCCCACTTAGGAATGTCAGAGGCTCAAAGAGATCTAAAAGTTTGCTACAATATTGGTGGAAACTGGCCTCATCTTTATAGACTGAAAGAGTTAAGCCTCAAAATTGTTCAAGAAACTAGACCACTATCTTTTTCATCTTATCTCTTCCTAGACTCAGACATTACTCACAAAACCATCTTTACCCATTCAGCAAATACTGACAATCTACTGCGACCTGTGTTGTTCCCCAGAAGCCCCTTCGTTTAGTGGGAGAGACAACCCTGTAACCAGACACAATGAGCCGATCCACAAAAGAAACATCTAACGTAGTTGGGACTGGGTGAGGGGGCTCAGGTCAGAGGAGGTGTCCTGGAAAGGTGATGGGCAAGTGGGACGTCTCAGGAGGGGTGAGGCCGGCAAAGGGCCAAAGAAAGATGTTCCAGGCAGAGAAGGAGAGCTGGAAGAGGAAAGAACAGGGCCCTGTTGGGAATTGCAAGTAATTACTAAGAATTCAGCCTGTGTGCCAAATACTCTAGCCAGCTCGGGGGTTACACAAAGTAAAAAACAGGGACCATGCCTTCAAGGAATTTACAGTAAAAGATAAATGAAAAGATAATCATTTAGAACATTGTGTTCCACTTCACTTGACTGGGAATATAGTTCAGGCACCCACCTTTCTTCTCTTCAGAAGACACCTCCATCTTCTGGGATAAGTCCCACATCTCAGTACCCTGGAACAGGGTTAGTAACTACCTCAGGGAGAGAAAACTTTAAAAATGGATAGATGGGTGGGCCCGAGGGTATGTCCTCTCCCGTTATTGCTTTTGTTATTGCCAGCAGGACCTGTGCTGAAACCTGGAACTTGAGGGAGAGGCTGTCCAAGGGAGAAAATTCTTCCAGGTAAAGATGACAGCTGTGGTCACCCTCAGTAAGTAGGAGCTGTTGCCAGCTGCTTTGACCTCTGCTCCTAGAGTCTTAGCATATTGACCTTATCAGGTACTGTGAGCATAAACATATACACGAATGTGTGCATAGAGGTAAGCAGTCACCCTCTGAGGGCAAAGTAGGGCCCACCTAAAGCCACATACATTCTGGAGAGCCGTATCTTCCCTCAGGAAAGCAAATCCTTGACCTTCCTGTTGCAAAGACAGCCCTGTTTCTGTCATAACTAGTTTTTTTATGTCAACCTAGCATACCTGGAAAGAAGGAACCTCAACTGGGAAGCTGTTCCAGTTAGATCTGCCTGTGGTCGTGTCTGTGGGGCATTGTCTTGATTGGTAATTGATGTAGGAGGGACCAGCTCACTGTGGGCAGTGCCATCCCTAGGCAGGCTCCGTAAGAAAGTTAACTGAGCCGAAACCAGCAAGAAACGCATAAGCAGTGTTTCTGCGTCAGGTCCTGTTTGAGCTCCTGCCCCGACTTCCCTCAAAGAAAAGTGGACAGAATGTAGGTGAAACATTTTCCTTTACAAGTTGCTTTTGGTTATGGTATTTATCACATTAAGAGAAGAGCAAAACAAACAGAAACAAGCTTCAGGGTGGATGGCATGTCTCTGTGTGGACTGAGAGGGAAATAGGACTCTTCCTTGGATCATAAAGTAATAACCAGGTTGTTAAATGTAGAAGGATGCCAGGAAGTGGACTCAATAAACATGGGGTACTTATTGTACCCTTGTTTGAACCCTGAAGGAAATGTACCCCTCTACCTCTTCTAAAAAGTGCACTTTCCTCCGATATTCCCAGGATCCCCTTAGCTGCAAGGCTGTGATGCCAACTTTCCCCCCTCCCCTGCTCTCAAGTTCCTCCTGTTTTCGCCTAGGGGTTAGCAACTAAGAAACCCTTAAGCTGTAAGCAACTAAGAAACTGTCAAATGCACCACTCAGGGCTGGTGGAAACTCTGTCATGAAGGAAAGAGTGTTACCAGGCAGAGAAAAAAGGCAACAATTAAAGTCACATAGAGAAAAGGAAAAGGAGGCCCAGTGCAGGTTTTCATGGGTTGAATCTTTGGTTCTCATCCTGTCTGACTTGCTTGTGCTTGGAGCAGTAAAATCCTCCCCCTGCGTAAGCTGCTTTCATACCTTATGTAAGTCTGTCTCTATAACTAGGCTGGCACAACAGACAGAACCTGGGATGGTCCTATTAAGAAGATGGAGACAATTCATCCAGTAATAATTTTCAAGCAGTAATAATTTCTCTATAATTCAGGAAATATCTGGTTGTATAAGCGTTAGCTGGAAGATGTAGAAAAGTGTCTAATAACCCATCCCCTCTTCCTTCTGTCTCATCATGTTTTCACTATGTCACCATAGTGAAGAACGTGCCTTGTTCCAAACTGGTCCCAAAATAATTGCCTCTCAAATAATTTAAAGCTAAAAAACAAAACAAAATTGCATCGGGTTCTTGTGGAGTGCTATAGTTTACATCTGCAGTGTGTTCTTTTCTTTATTCGTTCTGCTTTTTGCTTTGTTTTGTTTGCTTGTTTGTTTGTTTTTGAGACAAGGTTTCTCTGTGTAGCCCTGGCCATCCTGGAACTTGCTCTGTAGACCAGGTTGGCCTCGAACTCAGAAATTCACCTGCATCTACCTCCTGAGTGCTTGGATTAAAGGGCTGCACCACCACCACACAGCTACTCTGGAGTGTTTTCTACAGGTCCACGATTAAGGGCTTAGAAAGAGTGTGCCCCTATTGAAGGCAGTAGGTCCTTGAGGATGTGGTACCTAGTGAAAAGTCATTAGCTTATTGGTGCCTGTCCTGAAAGGGAATTTTGAGACTCTGTCCTTTCCTCTTGCTTTGGCTTCCTGGCCTTGGGGTAAGTACTTTTATCCATCACATTCTCTGTCATTGCCATCTAGCAGAGGCCAAAACAATGAATTCATCCAATCTTGAACTAAATCCTCTAGAACCATAAACTAAATGAGGCTTTTCCCATATAAATTAACTCTGGAATCTGTTGCTATTGTTGTTTTATAGTGATGGGAAGCTAATAGAAAACCGGTACCAAGCGTAGGGGAGCTGATTGTAGCTACTTTATGGTGCAGAGATGTACTTCTTTATCATGGAGGAGTTTAGAAGACTTTGAAGGCAAGACAGAAATCTTAAAATGTTTTCAGTGATGGGGCTGGGATATAGCTCAGTGGTAAAGCACTCACCTACCATACCAAAGAAGAAAGGGCTTTTTACAACTTTGGAATTTTAACAGGCAATTTTAATGAATGTTCAGAAGACAGAAATATAGGCAGTTAGAGTCGGGCTGATAAAGTTTCAAATGTAAATGAGGACTCTGTTAGACTAGAGGCCATTCTTGTTACACATTGGAATCTTTTGTCTGAATTTTGTCCTTGTCTTGATGTTTTTTGTAGGTCACACTTGAAGATTATAGTTAATGTGATGAGAGAAATTCAACACAATGAAATATTCAGACCGAAGCAAGGATTTTACTGCCTGTTTTCAGCCAACTTTAGTGAGAATGAGGAGCAGCAAAAGGGAGAAAAACAAAAAGGGTAGGCTTGGCAGAAAAAGGGGATTAGCACCCATAAAGAGAAGCCAAGGGTTCCATGAAGAACAATGGGAAAGATGCCTGGAGGACATCTCAGAAATCTGCAGAGGTGCCCCACCCATCACAGTCTCAGATGCAGAAATACAAATTAACTTTCCAGGACAGAGTAAGTTAAAAAGAATCATATAGTGTCCTGCATGCCCAGCAAGGCCCCATGATCCCACCCCACACAAAAACACATATACACTTTACATACTCAGCTGGCAAAATGTTCTGGGCCTGCAAAAGCCGTAGTGTAAGCAGGTTCAAGTACAGCTTGCACTGGCAGCAGACTTGGGCATTATCCATATGATTCTGGCTTTCCTGGCCTGCAGAGTATAAGAGTTACAGGGTCATGGCAGCTTCCACCAGCTTCCCAAGGAGAGTGTAGGGCAAGGCAGATTGTGATAGAATCCAAGGCCTTACAAGCAACCCCTAAAAGAGTAATGTATAGCGTGAAGAACGTGAATCTAAATTGCAATGGAGACTTCCAGAAAGGTAGAGGTGCCAGCAATGTGCAGTGTCTGCTAAGGGAAGCTATAGGCAATAAGAAGAGCCAGCCTGTAAGAGTAAGCCATTTAGGGCCAGCAAGACATGTCAGCCAGTAAAAGCACCTGCCATGGAGCCTGACAAGTTGAGTTCATTCCCTGGCCGCATAAGTAGAGGATCAACTCCCTAAACTGACCTCTGACTCTACAGATGTGTTGTGCCAGGCACACAGAAAAAAATAAACATAATTTTTAAAAAATGACCATTTAGATTGCAGCTAGCAAACTCACAGAAGCAGGGTCATCCGAGCTCTTGAAAGCCCACATTCCACTTCACTATGCCCCAGATGCTAGACATGGAGCTTGGAGGGTGATTTGGCCTTGCTTTGAGCAAATCTCTCTCATTATTTCCTATTCCTCCCTTCTGAAATAGGAGTGTTCACCCTGTGACTAGCCTACCATTGCATCTTGGGAGTATGCAACTTTATTTTTTTACAGGGGCTCACTTATTGAGTTGGCCTTGCATCTCAGGGCATTTAGACTTTTGAGCAATGCTGAAACATTAATGAGACTCTTGGTGATGGAACAGAGTCCTTTTGCGTTCCGAGAAGGAAATGAACATGTGGGTCCCAGGGTTTGGATGCTGTCGTTTCAATCTGGAATGTGGCAAGAGTGATGGTATTGGTGAATGGTGGAGTGTTAGGAGGTAGAGCTTAGAGGAATGCTCTTAAATTAGTAGGGGAATGCTCTTGAGTGGGCCTTGGCCTCTTCCTCTTGCTTTTGCTCCCTGGCCATGAGGTAAATGATTTGTTTGGCCATTCATCCCCTCTCTTGCCATCTGACACCCATGAGAGGTCCATAGTCATAGACCACCATGGGTCCACCTAATTTTAGACCTAGGCCTTCATGAGTACGAACTAAATAAACCTTTCTTAAATCAGTAAATTCTTGGGAATTTAATCACACTAACGGAAAACTTACACATAGGGGAGCCACAGTTTAGGAACTTGAGTGGTTCTCATCCTAGCTGTGGGTCTCGGCAAGGACCACTTTGTTGTGAGCATGCTTTTAGGAACACAGATGTGTATTTCTGCAATGTCCGAATTTATTGGCTGCCAATAAATTCACAAGTGACACTGGCTTCTTTGGCAGCAGTTTGCTAAGTCACCTCAACCTTGATAGCTGACCATTAGCATACTTGGGTTCTTTTATCCCAATCCTAATTAATAACAGTAATTATCAAATTACATATTACACCTCACACAGTAATTATAGCTAAATAGAGAGAGAGAAAGAGATGTTACAGAATGGTTATTAATGGGTTAACAAGGCCATAACTGTTTCAAGGGATTCAAAGAGGCAGAGACAGAGAGCTGATTTAGGTGCAAAAAGAGAGTTTAGATAAGACATTAATAGTCACAGCCGGAGAGTGGTCAGCAGTCCTGAGCTGAGCTGCAGAGGGGAGATGCAAGATGATAGAAGCCATATAGGCAAGTGGAAGACTGTAAGACCACAGAGGTGAGGTGCAGGACCAGGTCAAGATGGACAAACTGTGGGCAGACAACCGGCAATTCGAGCAGGTCATGTTAGCAGTGAGAACTGAGCTGAGCTGAAGCTCCTGACACAATGGATGTTCTCCGCATGTTGATACCTTGACACATGCAGGAGGGGTAGTCGCCATCACCATGTTAGGTGTCCTTTTCTTTATGGAGACCAGGTCAGGGTGTTGTATCCTTTCTTTGTCTGGCGTGTTCAATAAGTTCTCAGGTCTGTTCCTTCTGATATAATTTTAATATTGTAATATGCTCATATAGTCTTCATCGACTTTGATAAGTTTATAGGGCTGAGCCCATTTACAGCTGTGAATCAGTTTGGGCCTCGTGGGTGGTGCTGGGCAGGTGTGGTGTCTACATTCTCAGCAAGATTCATAAACATCCTGCCTCTACATCTGCGCTCAAAATAGAGTTAAATACTGCTTAAAATTTGGAATCGCCCAGTGCAAGGTACAGTCTGATAACCCACTGTTTGCTCCAGAATGGAGCAGCCTGTTCGAAATGTATGACTTCAGTTTCCAAAGCCAAAGAAGGAAGGGAAGAGCAATGGTGATGCCCGCCATAGTCTTCCCTCACCGCAGGGGCCACTGCTTCCTGTGCCACATCCTCCCAGGGGCTTTTTTGTTTGTTCATTTTGTTTTGTTCAAGACAGTCTCACTATGTATTCCTGACCATCCTGGAACTCCTTTTGTAGACCAGGCTGGCCTCAAACTCACAGACATCTTCCTGCCTCTGCCTTCCAAGTGCTGGTATTAAAGGTGGGCACCTCTGACCTGGCTTCTCTCAGTGCCTTTTAAACAGACTTTGCTACTCTTTTTTTTTCTTCACAGTCCATAAAGGCTTTTTATTTGTTTTACATCTCTAGAAAAAGAATCCCAGGATTTTCCCTCCTGTGTGCTTTCGTCTTGTCTCTTCATGGTCCATGATGCCAGCTGAGGTGGTCAGTACAATGAAACCAAACTGACGGGACGGGAGCAGATTGTTCTGCTATTTTTCTAGGTCTTTGAGTTGCACATCAAATCGAGGGTTTATCACTCCACACTTGTTCAACCTGTCTGTAAGGTTCACAACTATCTTCCCAGCTCTGTGATCATCAATGATTTCAAACTCACCAATGTAACCGTGCTTCATCATCACGGTTAGGAACCGAACGATGACTTTGGAGCAGGGCCTGATGAGGACCTGGTGTTTGTCTCTCTTCTCTGCATTGTTGATGCTCTAGAGAGCATCAGCCAGGATGGTCATGCACACCATGGTGGTGGCACGGGAAGATGGCTGAAAGAGGCGACTTTACTACTCTTTGCTTTGTGAATGACATTCCTCCTCTGTGCTAAAAGGACAAGCACTATCTGTAGATTACACAGTGCTTGGTTGTGAGGGTCAAGAAGGATGCTCCAGCTCCTGCCCGGGCTCTGGGGAAGCCTGTGCTAAGTAGAAAATGAAGAGCCATACATGGCAGGTTTCTGGAAGCTGCTAGTTTCTGGAAGTATCTACTAGTGCCTTCTGGGAGCAGGATGTGAGCTTCTGACCCCATCTGGTTCCATTTGAGGAGCCACACTGGCGAGCTTCAAGCACAGATAAGTCTTGGAAGGGATGTCCATACCTTCTTCTACAGCCAGAGTGTCTCTTTAACCCTGTCCCTTTCAGAAGCCCAGAAATGTGCATACAAGGTTAAGTGTGATTCTCCTCTGGAGGAAATTGAGGTGACTTAGGAGAGTGTTACCAAGAAGCTGTGTCCTCAGGGGTAAATCAAGTGATGATGTGGGCCTATGCAAACAGACCTGTCTCTCAATATTCTGCCCTTTGCTCTCTACAAAACAGGAACACAGCCAGGGTCGACTTCAGCATATGAAAGCCATTGCCTTAAATAATATTGAGAAGACATCTATAAAGCCAACCTGGGAAACTTTTGATCCATTCATCTACTTCCAGAGGGCATACGCCCTTTTCAGAACCTGGAACTAATGCAGGAGTTTCTGGCAATGGGGCCAACGTCCATCGCCAGTCTGAGGAATGCAAATGTGCGTGTCTGTGTCAGAAGACAGTATCCAGGGCAAAGACACCATGTCATAAGAGACAGTGCTTCAGGCAGGGCTTGTTCCTTGGTGGAGTTCCTGTAATGACCACAACATGAAATGGAACTGTCTTTGCCCTCTACACTCATTTGTAGTACTAGTCTCCTGCTTCACCTAGGCTGAGTTTCCCATAACAGACTTCATTCAACCTCTTCTATTGAGCAGCCTGGTGGATTTTGCCTTCCCATTGAACCCCTTCCGGCATTGTCTGTCTTTTGACCTACTGGCTGTGGAAATTAAATCCCAAATCAGACACTGTACTTCAGGCCAATCAACTTTGTAGCCCCACATTTCATCCATCTTCATTTCAGTCTGTCTTACCTAGAGCCCCAGGCCCTTTTCCAACCTAGTTGATCCCTCCAGATTTTTCCCTGAAGCCTTTTCTGATGACTCCGGCTTGTGGCTTGTGTTGATTTCATTTATTCTCTTCAGGATGGAGTTAGTAGTGGGTCTTACACTGGTACATTGTCCACCAACACACTGACCCATGCCTGGTCTTCCATGCTACATAGTGTGCAGGATAAAAGTCGCCTGTTGCTTATTCATGACCCCATTGCCTCACCTAGAACTTGGTTTGGTACCAAACTCATAATAGATTCACTAAACTCCTACTAATGGACCCATTTCCACCTGCGCTGACCGGTTTGGGTTTCTTACCGTGTTGCTGTGCACTAGTGGCTGCTCATCTTCCCAATATGAAGGCCTACAAATGAGAGAAATGGTATTCAGAGAATTATTAGATTGAGAAGTCATACAATGATAAGAGGCTTTTACTCCAGCTATCTTTTCTTTTAAAAAATATTAATTTATGCATATGAGTGCTCTATCTGCATGTATGCCAGCATGACAGAAGAGAGCGTCAGACAGAAGAGGGAATCAGATCCCCATTATAGATGGATGTGAGCCACCATGTGGTTGCTGGGAACTGAACTCAGGCCCTCTAGAAGGAGCAGGCAGTGCTCTTAACTACTGAGCAATCTCTCCAGCCCAATACCAGGTATCTTTTATTAGTCCTTATACCAACAGTACACATTTGAGAAACAGTCACACCTACATATGAGAAAAGGAGAGCCACTGGGCACCAGATTGCTTCCCAAGGGTGTAGGCAGGAACCCCCCTCTGTAGCAGTATATTGGGAACCATGGCTTTTTAGGGTCCCCCTGAAGGGGAACCAATGGGGAGGATGAAGTTAAACATTGTTCTGAAAGATACCTCATCTAATCATCTTCTCTCTGGGGCTGTCAAGTCCTGGCTACATGTAAGGTATGTTGTAAAGCAAATAAGATAATAGAACAGAAAAGGAGAGGTCATAAGGAATTCATATGATCCTAACATTGTTGAGCACTATTGCTGAGTGCTTTGGGTGGCTTTATAGCATACTGTAAACTCTTGCTCACATGAAGTAGTGGAAATCATTGTAGAAATAGAGGAAGGGGACCAAGCATAATGGACATAATGGACAAAAAGGAAGCAGAAGATAACAAAAATGTGATGGACCCATGCAATGAAATTATTCAGATACAAAAGAAAATAAAAGACCAAGGTACACTATGACATGATGGTTCAGTGGGTGAAAGTCCTTGCTGCACAGGTCTAATGACCTATGTTTGACCCCTCCCCCAGACCCTGCATTTGATCTCCCAAAAAGAGAAAAACCGACTCTTGAATGTTGTCCTCTGGTCTTCATACAGGCTATGGCACATGGACATTGATACATACACACACAGTCACACACACACATGCACATATACACACAAACACATACACATACACACCAGCTTGATACTTATGGAAAGAAGTTGGTCATAAGACGTCATATACTGTACTATGATTCCATTTACAAACAATGTCCAGAATATGCAAATCCATAGGATAGAAAACAGATAAGCAGGGGTCCCAAGGACTGGGAGAGTAGGGAGCTATGGCGTTGCTTAACAGATATGGGGTTTCCATTAGGAGTGATGAAAATTTCTGAGCTAGATAGTGGTGAGGGCCACATAACATCGTACAGATATTTAATACCCCTGAATTCAATTCTTTGAAAGTGGAAATTTTTATTTTTGTTTCTATTTTAACACAAAACAAAATCAAAACCAGCAACAGCAGCCCAAATAGAAACAGAGGCAGGGGTGGCCATGGGGCTGGGAACCCTCTGGGAGCAGTTTCGAATCTCCCCCGGCCTGTAGTAACACTTCCCACCATGACTGCACTAGATGAGGTCATGCTGTCATTTGGCCATCTGGGTGTCACCATGAAGGACAAGAAATGCTGGTGTTTTCTGTGTTCTAAGGAATGACACCTGCTCCTGTAGATGCTTCGGAGTGGTCTAAATCTCTGTCAGTTGACTCTAGTGGCCAGTTGAGAGAAACTTCAGCCATTTTCCCCCTCATGAGCCAACATCCATGAGAAATCCGCCTCCAGTTCCTTTGGCCCTGAAAAGAGACCATATGTACTGCTTGCTTTTCTCCTCAGCATCTTCTCAGAGCAGATGTCACTCCTCGGCAGTTCTGCCTTCTAGAACTGCTTCCCATAATGCCGTGAAAACAGTGATTATTGCTAAGAAACTAGTCCACCCATGCCTGAAGCTCTTCCAAGAGACGCGGCTGGGAAATGCTGCTTCCTGGGGCCTGGAGAGGGAAGAAGAGGAAGGGAGCATCATTCTACCTCCCGCCTATGCTTGCTCCTCTCACTCTGCCACAGTGCAGGCAGTGACCGTGTGCCTGTCAGCGCATCTGCACACATGGGGACGAAAGGCTATTAGATACACTCCATGTTATTTATTTTGCAATGGATGGAGTTGAGCCACTTCAAAAGCACACACACAGCTCAATCAATTTCTTTTGTAGATTCCAAGATAAGCTTTATTCAGTTCAGGAACACAGCAACAGCTGGGGAAGCTATTCCCAAGGCAAGGAACAAAGACTTGCAATTATTTATAGTGTGGGAGAAAGAGAAAGAAAAGTGGGGAGGATGGAGGTAATGCAGCTAGGGGAGGGGGAAACAGCGGCTGGGATAGCCAGATCAGCACTGACACTCGAGATTTTTGTTGTTGTTGTTTCTTCAATACGAAAGATTCTTTCAACTCTGCTTCAGTGGTCTGCTCCGCTGGCCTGTCCCTTCCCTAAGCTCACCATAGTCCCACCTTTCCCCAAAGCCCATTTTCTGTTTGTAGAATCTAGAGCTCCCACTACTACCTGCTACCCCAATTCTAAACTCCCATCTCCATGTCCACCATACAGGAGCTTCACCCTGCTTTGCAAGGAAACAACTGTCACATCTGAGGTGTCCCCCCCCCAAGCCCCATCCCAAAAATCTCACTTGTGACCTCTGGGGATAACGACATAGCTCACAGAAACAACGGGGGCCTCGGATGCTGGTGCAGGCAGGTAATGGAATGCGCTGAGACAGGTGGGCTCTTTAGTCCTCTCACATCGTCGCAGTGCATGAGCAGCAGGTTGAATTGTGACCAAAATGCATTGTTGAGAACTGTGGACTAGGGGCTGTTTCACGGCAGGAGATGGCTCAGTGGGTAAAGAGCTTGCGTGTAAGCATGAGGATCACTGGAGTTTGTATCTCAGCACCAATGTAATTGGGGTGGATGTGACACCCCTCTTGTACCCCCACCCTACCCCAGGCTTTGGAGGCTGAGACAGGGATTCCCTGTGATAAACTGGCTAATCAGACTACCTGAATGAATGAGCTCTAGAAGAGATCTTGTCTTAACAAGTAAAAAGTTAAGAGACTTCTGGCCCCCCAACACATGCACACACATTACATTTAAACATGCAAACACACATGAATGCTTACACACACACATACACACACACACACATAAAAGAAAATAATTGGAAAAGGGTACGTTGTGTCTATGACCACTGTTTTTAATATAATTTATTTTTATGTAACTTAATTTCTAATACTGGTTCTACTAAGCACCAGTTTTAAAGGACTCCCACTCCCCCACCCCCTACCACCCAGTCAGTGATTGACTTCTACAGGCTTGTGTGGACCAATGCTTCCACCAGTTCCCATATCCGGACCCCTGCTGCAGGTGCTCGTATCTACCCAGAAACCAGTCATTTCTCAGAATTGAGCCTGGACCCTCCTAAGGGCAGGGCCCAGGAGCCTGCAGAACATGGTCCTCAGAGCGTGGGCACCCAGAGCACGCTTGCTGAAAGGAGTTGTCTGTAAGCCTGGAAGCACAGAAGGGTTTCCTAAGTGCCTGGCAGTTGTTGGCTTCCATAAACACTGGGCAACTGAATAGCAGAGAGAAAAAAACAAAAGCAAGGAATAAACATAGACCTGCCAGGACAATGGATCTGAGTTTTGATTCTGCTCCATGTATTGGCTGTATGGGAGCCTAGTGTGTTTGGATGCTCACCTTACTAGACCTTGATGGAGGGGGGANGCAGGAGGTGGAAACTTTTAATAATAATAATTAAAAAAATAAAAAAAAATTGCTAAGTTTTTAAAAAAAAACATAGACCTGCCTTTAGCCTATTTATCCTAATCAGTTTAAGTCACAGATGTGCACTCTGGCCCAGGCCCAGGGCAAGCTCTTTCTGACTTGGGGATAAAGTGTTAAAGGAGAGGAAAAGAAGTCAAAGAGGAAAAGGAAGGGGCCAGCCTGAAGCAGGAAATGTACAGAAGAATTGGGGCAAGGAAACTGGCCAGGTTTCTGACCCACCAGAAAGAAAAACAAACTAAGAAGGGAAGTGACATGGTATAGGGCCATTGTTTTTATAAATGCCCTTCACTGTGAAAACAATTCCTGCAGAGCTGGAGGGTACAGCTCAGGTTTTAGTGTGTAAACCATGAGCTTAGTGTGCAATGGACCTAGGAGCCTATCTACAGCACCCACACACACCATCCTGAAAATCCCTTATTTTTGAAGATCCTGATATTGATCTGTTCTTCTATGGAAATAGATTTATTGCCTCAATTTGAGAATCTGGCATACTCAGAAGTTCTGGAGCTTCTCACAGACCCACGTGTCTAGTTAGGGTTTCTATTGCTCTGAGAAAACACCGTGACCGAAAGTAACATGGAGGAGACAGCTTTTATTTGGCTTACACCTCCTCATCATAGCCCTTCTTTGGAGGAAGTCGGGCCAGGAACTCAAGCAGAGCAGAAACCAGGAAGCAGGAGCTGAGACAGATTCCATGGAGGAGTGCTGCTTACTGGTTTGCTCCCCATGGCTTGCTCAGCTTACTTTCTTATGGAACCTAGGACCATCAGTCAAGGGATGACCCCGCCACAATGGGCTGGGTTCTTCCCCATAAATCACTAATTAAGAAAACACCCTACAGTACTGTGGGATAATGCTCTTGCACACTGTAAAGATTTGTCACACTGATTGGCCAATATCCAGGTAGGAAGTATAGCAGGGCAATCAGACCAGGAGAATTCTGGGAAGAGGAAAGGCAGAGATGCAGTCACCAGCCATGCAGGGAAAGCAAGATGAGACTGCCTCACTGAGTAAGGTACCAAGCCATGTGGCTAAACATTGACAAGATTTATGGGCTAATTTAAGTTGTAAGAGGTAGTTAGTAATAAGCCTGAGCAATACATCAAGCAGTTTATAATTATTATAAGCCTCTGTGTATTTCTTTGGGACTTAACAGCTGCGGGACCAGGCAGGACAGAAACTTTCGTTAACACTACAGGCTTGCCTACAGCCTGATCTTGTGGAGACATCTTCTCAATTGGGGTTCCCTTCTCTCAGAGGAAGTTAGCCTGTGTCAAGTTGACCTGAAAACTCACTAGCACATTAGTGCTGGAAAGCAGCTTACCTGTCTTCCCATCAGCATTCTGTGCTATCAGAACCACTTGTCATTTAACTTGCTGTGCCTCCTTCTGCAAGTTGCTGCCCTTCTCTGGGCCTCTGTTTCCTTACCTTGATTAGAAAATTAGATGGTTTTAAAGCTTCCTTCCAGCGGTAACATCCTATGAGCACAAGTTAATTTTTCATCCTGACCCAGATTTTAAAGATAATGCACTTAAAATAATAGCAAATTTGAAAGTGATCAGCTCTCTCCTACGCTTAGAAATGTCATCACCGGCCGTGCCTTGGTAGGTGTTGAGTCCTATTTCAGGGCCTAGGGGTTCAGAAGAGGAGGAAGAGAGTGTGGGAAGGTAACCAATTCTGTAACCTCCTCAGGACTCCTGAGGCCAAATTGATGCTTGTCTTGAATCCAAGCAGTCATGAGCTATGGATGTGCTTTAGGATGAGGGCAAGAACCACAGCCCTGCTTTCTGTCACAGGGTGCCTGCCCAAGGCCTTGGGTATGACATGCTTTCTCTCTGACTTTCAAAACTGCTTGTCAAGGTGTGCAGTATGGCAGTCCCCCAGGCATAAATGAGCAGGGGCTGAACTTGCCAATTTAACCTAACTCAAGGGGCCCGGGTTCAAACTTGACTCGGGCCCTTTGCACGTGCTGCCTTTGCCAAAGGGCACTTGGTTAAGGAAGATGGCTTCAGACCAGCATCACCAGCAGGAGCTGGGAGACTAAGAAATGCAAATGTGGGTCTTTGCCTAGGTCTACTGAGTCAGATCTGGGTGGGGATCAAGGAGTTGGGAGAGCATGAGGGGTTTCTATTTTCTCTCTTTCCCTTCTTGCCTTCCTTCTCCTCCCTTAGTCCGCCCATGGTCAGTTGGCCCTGTGACTTAGGACCCTGTGATGAGCCAGCAAAGCATAGTAGGGACCTGTGGAAGAGCAAAATCATTTGCTTCATGGCAGAAACATAAGACAGGATTCCCACAGAAAGCATCAGGGTCCCTGCAGTCCCTTGGAGGGCACATGCCCAGTGGTCTAAAGACCCCTCCCCGAGGCCCACCATTTAAGGCTCTACCATCCTCTACCACTGTCAGTCTGGGATAAAATCTTTAACACACTAGCTTCAGAGGACACTGCAAATCCCAATTCTAGCACTGCCATTGGGTGGGAGGCAGGTTTGACTTGCAGAGGAGCAGGAGTGTCCAACCATAGAAAGTAAGTGAACCGTCTCCAGTTCCATCTTAGTGGGGTTCAGCACCAGTCATGAGCCCTACAGAGAGTAGGTGGTGGAGATTCAGGGTACCTGGCAGATTTTTTTCTGGTCCTAGGGATGACAAGATACTATGGGATCCTGCTTCTTTACCTAACAAGTGTTCAGGTATCGTTTCAGCCAAAGCAGACCCACTCAGTGTTGGAGAACTACTTTGGGCTGTCAGGGGACTTCGGTCATGTGCTCAGTGCCATTCCCCCTGAACAGATGAAGATGCTGGAGGAAATCCTTACA
Organism: Bramus lutescens; assembly: GCA_001685075.1. NCBI lineage: Eukaryota > Metazoa > Chordata > Mammalia > Rodentia > Cricetidae > Bramus > Bramus lutescens. The sequence continues at coordinate 579,455 of LOEQ01000185.1, read as the reverse complement.
CAGCACAGGCTGGCCTCTTCTTAAGTTCTCAGCTCCAGACTGCAAGGGGCTATAAGCACCACTTAGCCATCTCGCCCTTCTCCTCTTGGCTTTCCTTGCTGCGCCCCCCTTTCCTCCCTGCCTCCTTCTTCCTCCTCCCCTAGGCTCCAGCCCAGCTCTGGGGATGACCGTGCCACATGCTTGACTTGGAAAATAGAAGCCAACAGATGGGAACTCTCTCAACTTGCCACCGCCAAATATGCACAGCCTCCTACATCTTCCACCTCAGGCCTCTCCCGTTGGTCCCTGGAGTAGGAGCAGCTACTGGTTTCAAAGCCTGAGCTCTGAATTTGTGGTCAGGATTCCAGTCCGTGTTATCTATTCCAGGAATTCACAGTCTGTTGTCTGTCTGTCTGTTTTGTCTGTCTCTCTCCATCCATTTATATCTCCTTTCCTTCCTGCATCTGTAAACTCTCACTGTCTCCCATATCCCTTTGTCTGTCCTAGGACATAATCTCAGATACTTGAGAAATACACGAAAGTTTTAAGACAGCAACTGTCTCCCTTGGTGGTACTTTCCCCTCCAGTTCCTACCACGTTCTTCTGCTCATCTGTCCAAGCCTCCTGTTTTTCTTTCCCTCTTCTCTCATTCCCTCGCCTGATTTCAACCCACCACTCTGTGAAGCAGGAATGTTCAGCCCATCCAGAGCACTGTTATCCCCCAAGGGATATTTAACAATATCCGAACATGTGTGTGTGTGTGTGTGTGTGTGTGTGTGTGTGATGGAGGCAGGGTTTCAGAGCCCAAGCCAGCCTCGAAAGTCCTCCTACCTCAGCCTCCCCAGTGCTGGCATTACAAGTGGTCACAATGATGCCCCACTGATTGGCAGTTTTACTTGTCATAACCCGGGGGGGAAGGATGCTCCTGACATCTAGTGGGCAGAGCTAGGGACACTGCTGAGCATCCTACAACATAGAATGACTTGGGTACACGGTCAGGATGGTGCCATTGTTGAGGAAGCCTGATGGAGACTCTCCTGCTAAGCTTAGCTGGGGCTTTCTGGAGGCCAAATCTAAGGAATAATTTTCTGTGCTCATCAAATGCGCCCCTTCTCTCCATTGCCCTCTCTCTGCCCCTCCTCCTGTTTCTTCCCTCAACTCTCTCTTAGCCCTATACTATGGTCATTCCTTTACACCTTTCTCCTCTTTCTGGCTCAGGCTAAGGCTGCCTATGTTCTTGAGTTCTTCCTCTTCCTAATGGCTCCTTCCCATGACTTCCTATCATTTTTATGCTGGATGGGGAACCAGCCTGTCTAGCTCGAGTCCCAGCTCTCAGCTTCCCAGCTGTGTGTTCATAGTAACAATTTATTCATGGTTTTGGCAGCCTCGGTTTCTTCTTCAATAGACTGGGGATATGATGGCACTTACTGCAAACACCTGAAATAACTAAATGACAAAACTCCAAATATGTGTGTGTGTGATATATGTGTGTGTATGTGTATCGCATGGTGTATAGCTTACTCCATGTTCTCTGTTATGTTTATGACACAAAGTTATCTTTTTATTTTTTTACCTGAGAAATGAAAGAAACCACAAGTCTCTCAAAAATGTGAGAGATTATTGTGCTGAAGACAAGATTCTGGGAGCAGGGGGTGCGCGGAGAGCTTCTGCTTGTCCAAGGCAGGACAGAGGTTGGCAAAGATGTGATACTTGCCCCTTCTTTCCACTCAAAGGCAGGTTGTAGCTCCCTCCTTGTGGCCAGCCCTTTACCCACCCAAAGACAGCCAGAGGAGCTGGGGGCTGACCTGCTCTGCTGGTGTCATCCCTGTGCTCACCTTCCCTTATTTTCCTCAGTTTCCCTCTTTGTATGCCTGGGAGTGCTTGGCTTTGTCTTGCTACTTCTTTAAGATCTGTGTGTGTGTGTGTGTGTGTGTGTGTGTGTGTCGAGGCCAGAGGTCAACATTGAATAGCTTCCCTGATCCCTCTCAACTTTATTTTTTGAGGCAAGGTCTTCTAGAACCTGAAGTTCACTGACTGCCTAGTCTGGCTGAACAGAAAATCCCGTTTCTGCTTCTCTACACTGCGTTAGCAAGGACACATCTCTGCCCCGTGTTGTTGTTCTNTCTTTTTTTTTTTTTTTTAGGATTTCTGGGCATCTAAACCCAGTCCCTACACCTACGCAGCAGATACTTAACCCAACCAAGCCATCTCCCCATCCCCTGAATTTGCATTTTCTTTGGCTACATAGACTAAAGAAAATTTTGGTTTAGCCCAGATCGACCGTTCCAAGTTGTAACTGTGAAAACCCCCAAGCCATCAATGTGTGAATTGTATGGTGTAAGAGTTATATTTCAACAGAGCTATTGGGAGAAAAAAAATAAGGGGCTGGGAAGATGGTTTGACAGGTAGAGTACTTACTAGGCAAGCAGGGATGCCTGAGTTTGGATCTCCAGCACCCACATACAAAGCTGGGTGTGGCATGTATGTGCCTGTATTCCCAGCCCTGGTGAGGCAGAGGCAGACTGACTGATCCCTAAGCTAGTTGGACAGCCAGTCTTGCCTAACTGGTGAGCTCTAAACCAGTGAGAGACCCTGTCTTTCCTTTGCTCTTGTTTTTTGAGACTGGGTCTCACTGTGTAGCCCTCGCTGGTCTAGAACTCCAAAGTTTAGAACTCACTATGTGGACCAGGCTGACCTTGAACTCACAGAGATCCACTTGCCTCTGCTCCCCAAGTGCTGGGATTACAAATGATTCACCACAGTCAGCTGAGAGACCTTGTCTTCCTGAATTAGGTGAATGGCACCTGAGGAATGACACTCCAGGGGCTATCCTCTGTACCCCCTGCCCCACATAAGAACACACACACACACACACACACACACACACACGGAAGAAAGAAAACAAAAATTCAAAGTGAACGGTTACACTTACTGGCCACAAGTGTCTACAGCATCACTTTTCACATTTTTACACCTAACCAAACCCAAATGAGGCTGCATGTGGTGGCACACATCTTTAATAGCAGCACTCATGAAATAGGAGCAAGATGATCTCTGGGATTTCAAGGTCAGACTACTCTACATAATGACTAGTCAACAGCTACATAGTGAGACCCTGTCTCAAAATATAACACAAACAAAATTTCTTCCTTTGATAGCCTAAGTAATCACATACTTTTATACACAGAAATCATTTGATGCTCCCCAGAAACTTTATTTTCAAACTAGTTTAATTACACTTGATTATTTATTGTGCATATTTGTGTGTGTGTGTGTGTGTGTGTGTGTGTGTGTNCACACACACACACACACACACACACACACACGGAAGAAAGAAAACAAAAATTCAAAGTGAACGGTTACACTTACTGGCCACAAGTGTCTACAGCATCACTTTTCACATTTTTACACCTAACCAAACCCAAATGAGGCTGCATGTGGTGGCACACATCTTTAATAGCAGCACTCATGAAATAGGAGCAAGATGATCTCTGGGATTTCAAGGTCAGACTACTCTACATAATGACTAGTCAACAGCTACATAGTGAGACCCTGTCTCAAAATATAACACAAACAAAATTTCTTCCTTTGATAGCCTAAGTAATCACATACTTTTATACACAGAAATCATTTGATGCTCCCCAGAAACTTTATTTTCAAACTAGTTTAATTACACTTGATTATTTATTGTGCATATTTGTGTGTGTGTGTGTGTGTGTGTGTGTGTGTGTGTGTGTGCTGGGGGGCCTGTGTAGAGGTCAGAGTCTCCCCTTCCACCATGTGAAATCCTGTCTTGGTGACAGTGCCATTACCTGCTGAGCTATCTCACCAGTCCTCCGTTTGCCTTTCCTAGATGGAGATTGTACCTAAGAACTGGCTTGAAGAAATTCAACTTGACAACAGCTTTCTTGAGTCTGTGTCACACCCCAGGCTCTGTTGTAGACTCTGGAACTCGGCCTCGAACACACAGATGAAAAGCCACTGTCTCCTGAAGCTCAGATCCCAGTCAGAGAGACGGACGGCAGCTAGAAAGGAATCGGAATGCACATCTGATGGTGGTGAGTGCTGTCTGGAACTGAAGTAGGACAAGAGAGGTCTCCTTGTGGTCAGGGAGACAGAGCCCGCCCAGGGAGTGACTTCACACAGGGAGGCAGGACAAGCCTGGCTCAGGTATTGTTTATTATTTTGAGATAAGACCCTGTAGAGCCCCTACCTGTCTCAAGCTCAAGCAAAGGATGACCTTGAATTTCTGCTCCTCCTGCCTCTACCTCCCCAGTGCTGTGTGCACCACCAGACATAGTCTATGTGTAGTGAGAATCAAATCCCGGACATCATGTGCCCATACCAGCCCTGACATTTGCTATTTCTAGCCTTTCTTTCTCTTTCTCTTCCTTCCTTCCTTCCTTCCTTCCTTCCTTCTTTATTTTATTTCTTTCCTTCCTTCCCTCCCTCCCTTCTTTTCTTTCTTTCTTTCTTTCTTTCTTTTCTTTTTGGCTTTTCGAGACAGGGTTTCTCTGTAGTTTTTGGTGCCTGTTCTGGAAATAGCTCTTGTAGACCAGGCTAGCCTCAAACTCACAGAGATCCACCTGACTCTGC